>VWPU01015748.1:0-157601 GCA_013398955.1 Callaeas wilsoni | reverse complement strand
GGAGGAGGCGGAGGAGGAAGGCGCGGAGCAGCCGCGGGGCCCGCCATCCCGCGGCGGCGGAGCGGCGGTGCCCGGTGCCCGCTCCTTTGTTCGCCGCCGGCGGCCGCGGCGGGTCGGCGCTGCTCCGGGCGGGCTCGGCGGCCCCGCTGCGCGGAGAGCGCTCCCTGACACCGGCCCTGGGGGCTCGGAGGGGCTCGGGGGCTGACACGGAACAGAAGGCGGGGGCGGGAAAGGGGCTCCCCCCGCCAAGGTGCGGGACGGGGGGGCTGTGCCCGACCCTCGGGTGCCCGTGGGGCGGGGGCCGGAGCAGTGGGAGGCGTGACTGCGGCGCGCGTGGAGTGCCCGGCGCCCACCTCGCGGGCTGTAAGGGGTGCCCCACGTCTCCGCTCGGCCCGGGCTGGAGCTGCCACTCTCCTCCCGGCCCCTTCTGCCGGGGCCGCGGTTTGTGCCGGAGCCCGGCGGGTTCGCAGGCGGTGACTCTGCCAAGTACCACCGCCTTCCCTGCAGGGACGCATCCCATCTCCGGCGTCCTGTGGGAGACTTTCCTCTAGATTTAGATCTGAGCTTTTCCCACCAGCGGCTGGAAGAGCTGTCTTGGCCGTTTAAAACGTACCGGTTATTCAAAACAATTTAAATATAGCTTATGTGGTCACTGCTGTGATCATCTGCCCACAGGAGACCTTTACCTGCACTTGATGTGGAGGATTTTTTTTTAGTGCCCATGTAGTTACTGGTAGTCACTTGAGTTATCCAAGTACTCGATTAACACACTCAGCTGCTCTTTTCCTAACCCGATGGATTTTTGTAGCTGTAAATAGAAATACCTGCTCTAACAAATGCACGACTCTCCCAGTAAGCACATGTGTGTTGTACCAGTGTTTTCTGAAAGGTGTAATCAATACACAGTTAGCCCGTTAAGACCAGTAGGATGAGCAATGTCTTATTTTTACACTTGTGTCTGGGGAGTTTGGAAATGATCACACAACTGTTCTCCGAGAGCGTTTTTTAAAGCATAGGACAAAATAGGTGAGAGAGATGAGGTTTTGTATTTTCCTGATACTTCTGTAACGCTAAGGTAGAACACAGCTGGAAAGCTGCTTAGCAGTGCTTGAGAGAACAGCAGACGTAAAGAATCTCTGCAGCAAAATACTACCTTGGAGTAATTTAAGGAAATGCAAGGGTGTAGGGGAAATCTACTTTTGGAAATGATTGAATATCACAAGGGGACAGACATAGAAAATGTTGCAAATGTGCATATGCATGTAAAATGGATACTACTACTCAGAGCAACAGATCTGTTGTAAGGTGTCATGGGATTAAGAAAAAGATTCATTAGTTTAAGAATTCCATTTAGAAGCAACAGAATTAATGTAATCTCTTGGCACGAAGTTTAGTTCACGAAATCTGCGTGGCACTGTAAACATTAACTTTCTTTTTCTGTTTTTGCCAGTGGCGGCACCTGACTTGCTGGATCCCAAATCGGCCACTCAGAACTCCAAACCAAGATTATCATTTTCCACCAAGCCTACCGTGCTCGCTTCACGGGAGGAAAGCGATTCGGCCATTAATGTTATGAAATGGAAGACAGTCTCAACAATTTTTCTGGTGGTAGTCGTGTATTTAATAATTGGAGCAACAGTATTTAAAGCCCTGGAGCAGCCTCATGAGACCTCCCAGAGAACCACCATTGTGATTCAGAAGCAGACGTTTGTATCTCAGCATTCCTGTGTGAATGCAACAGAGCTTGATGAACTGATTCAGGTAATCCATACCAAACTCCTCGTCGCCTTGCCTTAGAGGAAAAAATTATGTATGGCAGTACAGCAGTGATAAGGGGCAAAACCTTTTTAAGCAAAACTCTGTATTGGCTGAGCAATGTAACAAGTGTTAAGATCAGAAGCTGAGCATTTACATTTTCATGCAAAGCCTCATGGTTGAAAAGCTATTGCTATTTTTAGGTCCAGTATGCTTGGTAGATGGCCTTTTCACTGAAGCCTCCCATTATGCTAATTAAATGATTATTCATCAGCAATATATATAATTAATAGTTCACAAAGGAATTGGTATATTGATTGTGCCTTACAA
Organism: Callaeas wilsoni; assembly: GCA_013398955.1. Lineage (NCBI taxonomy): Eukaryota > Metazoa > Chordata > Aves > Passeriformes > Callaeidae > Callaeas > Callaeas wilsoni. The sequence goes on along the minus strand of VWPU01015748.1, from coordinate 155,516 downwards.
GTTCTGTCAATATTTGAAGTGCCTAATTCTGGAAGAAGCTACACCATCCATTGCCTTAAAGGACTTCTAATTTACTGTGATTTTATCAAGCTAGCTTTCCTTCCAGCTGTATGTTTCTTTATATTGATTTTGTTTTAAGTACAGGAAAGTACCATGGACTTCCTACTTTGATCTTAAATCTCAATTTTCTCTGCTTCTTAAAGACGCATCCACAAATGATGTACATTGATGTGCTCCTACTAATATGACTTTACCCTTGCAGGTCACCTGCCTCAGAACCATAGGAAATATTTATTTTCAGTAGCACAGAACTAGATCTGGAGCCTTATAAATCCCATTCCAACTTAAATCCCATGTTCTTATGAATATTCAGTGTCACTGGAGGGAATAGCACAGGGCTGCCAAATCACATCAGTTCTGGGCATGGGACAATGAAATGGGAGACTGTACTGAACAGTCAAGAGTTGGCAAGGATTGGCTCCTTCCCTAACAGTGGCCATGGGGCTATCTGAGTCTACAGAGCCCAAGATGGGACAGGGAGAGCAGGAGAGGGTGTTGGGCATCCAGACCATGGCGAGCAGGAACTCTGGAGCATGCCAGATGCGTGGGTGGCAAAGATTTCTGGAGGTGTTTTTTTGTCAGCAGATATGGCTGGGAGTTTAGAAGTCGATTTTACCTCTCTAGACCAATCTGCCTTGAGCATCAGCATGGACATGGGATTTTTTCAGTTTTAAATACAGAGTTCTGATGTGCTGAGTTATTTTTGTGGTACACTACTTCTGAATTTGAAAGGTAAGCTGGGAAAATGTCTTGTATTTTGTGATTTCTCCCCTGCCTTGTTGCTAAAATGTGTGCCAAAACTGCTACCCTTTAAATGCCTGTCAGGCAGTTCCTCTCTCCATGAGTCCGACCAGGCATGCCTGAGGAGATGCTGCCGTTAGTGATTTAGATGCTGTGTAATAACTGTGTTCCAGCAGTTTGACCAGCAGAATGTGAGATAATCTTTCAGAGAAATATACAAGCACATTCTGATGAAAAATAACTCTTGTAGCTGCTATAAATATCCTCCTATGAAATTTTTAGGTCAGATACTGTACTTGTGAAGATAAAAAAAGAAATTTTAAAGCAATATTATCTTACATCATCTGTGAGATGGACCTTAAGGCAAAAACTGTTGAAGTTTGCTCTGGAGTACTTAGATATTTTAGCATTTATGATTCTCTGCCCAGAAGCACAGATTGATAATAAAAACCCTCTTCATCAGCATTCAACGCCCATTTGATGTTCTGTGTAAAATAAATGAGTTTCAGTACAATCATCAGAGCACAGATAACCATATCAGCATTAGCTTCCATTTCCACTAATGATCTTTCCACAACCAGAAAAACACAGGCATGTGAAGCATGGGGAGGTGACACAGCCTCCCACAGCACATGGATGAGAGAGAATTGTGGGAAGAGTTTGCTCAGCTTGCTGTTGGGGTAAATGGAAAACTTAATTTTCCCTTGTTCCCTTCTGCTTCTCTGTAAAGAGCACCACGACGTGGAGGTAGGGATGTGCTTGTTACGCTCCTTTTATAGGAGCAGAGCTGGGGCACAGGGAACCCATTTGGGTGCCTTGCTTTATGCAGAGTAAGTGCTAGTGAATGACATCAAGTTGTTCAAGGGTTGGGAAATTCTGCTTGCCCAAAGTAAAATGGGAAAGCAATGGTAAAAGAGAGTCTCAAATTAATTTTTCCAAGTCTAGGCTGCTATCTTACACATGGGGTCATATTTCTTCCCTAGTTGCCACTTCATCACAAAAACTAAATTAGTGAAATACATTTGTCTCTCTGGGATTATGTCTGGCTGCTATTACAATATAATGCAGTGTTTCTTCAGTTACCATTGGATGTCTGTATGAATAAAAATAAATAGTGTGTGAAAGGGAAAAATAAATGTTATTTAAGAATTCACTGAAAGCTATAAAACTGAAAATTAATATGTACTAGAGTAGAAGGGAGCTTGAATGATTAGTTTGTGTAGAGAAAATTACAGAGCTTACAGACTGTAATGTCTTCTTTAATCAAGTATTTACCTTGAGTCAAACTATAATGGAATTCATTGCAACTTTTCTTTTTGAACTTAGTGTTCTGGGAACCCAGATACTGTTTTGGCTCTTTCATGCTAGTCATTGCTCAAGGTGCTTGTCATGCCAGGCTTTTTCAATCTTCACAAATTTCTGCTCTGTAATTTAATCCTTACTCTGAAGCAGGCTTGACTACCCCAAGACTGTCCACTGGCAGCACATACATGGCATCTTATTCAAGTGAGCACATTAGAGAGACTAATTGGAGAGCACAAATTCAGCTAAAAAAAAAAGTACAAGTGGAATGAGAATCCTGTTTACTAGCACCCAGGAGCCATGGAATTTCCAGCACCTTGGCTAAAATCTTCCTTTTGTCACAAAGCTGTTTAAAACAGTGTTGTGTGTTTCTATAAATACACACAGGATAGGGATTTTTCCCTTCCTGTCTCCTCCATCCTTATTTTATCTCAACAATCCCCAAAACCTCTCCTGGTACAACAATATATACTCTTGCCAACTTTTCAGCAGGCACAGGTTTATTCCCTGGGTTTCGAATTCCTGAAACTTTGTGTTGTCACATTGATCGTGTGGCTCCTCTGGGCGTACTAGGTGAGAATTATACTTTTATAGACATCATATTTTTTATATAGATGTAAAATATGGGGCAAAAGAGAGCTGCTATGCAGCCTGGAAAATGTGCAAAGTTAATGAAATAGAGTGCTCTGATGACGGCACTGAGGTATATCCATCTGCCTGAGAAAGAGGACTTGTGTTTTCCTCATAACTTTTCAGCCCAGTCCAGCAGCATTACTCCTGTGCTGACAGAAAAAAAGACGTGGTCTTCATGACCTCTTCTGTCTCTCTTCCGTGGTCCAGCGTTGCAAATCTCTTTCAGGCTTAAGTCAGTTACTTGTTGCATCACTGTAACAGAATATACCTGCAATGGACAACAGTGATGCGTGACTCTGAGAGGTATATCCAGGTACATAATCTCTTTGATATTTTGTGAGCACTTCTATTTAGTGCCATATTAAAAATGTGCAGAAGTCATGCAGAGCATATCTGTGCACTCAAGAGACCAGTTTTTCCAGGCAATTTCAACTCCTTTTGCTGTAGCCTGAAGCCAGCATTAACAACAGCATTAAGTGAATCACTGGATGCTGTCCCCAATGGTGCTGAGGTGGGCAGTGCACAGCACTCAGTGGTGGTATATCTAAATTTACAACTGGAGAAATATCCCAGGAGGGAGGCCTGTGTAAGTACAAACACTACCTGGGTGAGTAATGAGAATACAACAGAGCATCAAGCTGTGCATGGCCTGATGTCAAACTTCAATCTTTAAAGTCATGCAAGGATCTCATTTATTAACAGATGAGAAAGCATTGGTTTGGTAAAGGTTATTTGTGATTTCTAACACATTATAAAGCTCCAGAAAGGAATGTGGTCAGGTTCTTTCCTGCTATTTCTTCTTTTGGAGAAGAACACTCTACAATTCATCATGAACGGTGTTTTGGTTTGTCTGTCTGCCTGCTCTCAACTTGGCCCTGCCATGCAACGCAAAGTAACTGTCAGATGACAGGATAAAAGTGTAAACGTGGTTCAGACTGCGTGGATTTAATGAATATGTGACAAAATACATAAACCTGATCTTCATTTACACTAAAGATTTTTTATGTCTTGCGTTCAACAATCTTTCCCTTTCCCCTGAGCTTTTTGTCGGTAGAAGCTCATAGAAACCTGGGAGTAATCCAACTATACACTCAACAATAAGCATTAAAGAATGAAATAATTCTCTAACTGGAGCTCTTGTATCTAATTATTTCAATCTAATTCTAATTTTCTTTTAGTTTGTTGACTGTTTCCTATAGCAAGCTTGCCACTAAGCATTTAAAATGTTAGAGACATCTTCCAAACTCAGATGCACAAAACGTATTGCCAAGAACATAGAAAAATTTCCTGCTGTATTTATGCACCTTTGCATGGTAGCAAATGTAAAGAGACCTTAGGTTACACTGCTGATGTTCAGGTGGCACTCATGTCCTCATGCAGTGCTGTGCAGCCACGAGATACTTGTGTCTTCCTTCATGACATCTCCTGGGAATGTCTCTGGGAACAGGTGAGCCTGACTGAGTTTGATATTCAGCAACATCATAAAATTGTCATTACTGTTGTTTCATACACCTCATTCCCTCTATAGGATCTGGAAGATCCTATGGAGGAAACAAGGTGCATGAAAAACCAGTGAATTTGCTTTCTCCCTGCCCAGAACTCATGTTATTCCCAAGACATAAGGATGTGGCCAGTATTTTGTGTTGTGGGATGTCTTGGCAATGAGAAGCAATGCTTTGTCCTCCTGCCAAAGAAAAAGCTGATTAGAAAAAAAAAAAAGATGAGCTTTTTATGTAAATACCACCTAATTATATATTGCTTAGCAGTTATTTGTTTATGTTGACCTTTTTAAACCAAACTGGAAAAAAAATTCCTTATAATATTCAAGCAAGTTGTTTAATGCATTATTTTTGCACACAAATAGGGAAAAAAGAACAATTTTATCATATTATTTTAAAAATCTAGAATGTCCCAGCAAGCTGGTGTGAATTATTTCAGTTATCTTAGTGAGTTAATTCTGAAAATTAATAAAGCATTTTCAAGTAAAGGTACAATGGAACATAAGTTAATAATAGAACATAGTTAATTTCCTGTTCCTTTAGCAGAAAGATCCTTCAAATATATTTATTCTGAAACCCTAACAGTGGAAAAAATACTCTACACTAAAAAGCACAGTCTTTTAATGTGTTCCAAGTGCTATGTGTGGTAATCCTTGTCTTATAAAGCCTTTATTTTGAAATCTGAACAAGTTTTCAGGGTGCTGCACCAAGCTGTCTCAGCAGTAATACTTTTGTAGAGTCATAAATCCAGCCCCTTTCAGGGTATGTGGCTTCTTCTGAAAACTGAATGCCCACAAAAATGTGCTTGCATTTAAAATAAACAAACAAACCAAAAGAATTAATGAGGCACCAGGATTAGCTGAATTGACGTGGATCCTACAAGTTGATCTCTTTGGGTTCTGTGTGGGCTTGTGGCTAACGTGGGGAGAACAGCTCTCCGTGCAGGGGTCCACGGTTGTGTGCCATTCCTGTTTTCACCTCACATTTGTGTCAGCTGAATTGCCCCTTTTCTTTCCATTCATCTCTTAGATCATGAATGAGACCAAAATGGGAGTTTTTTTTAATCTCCCTTGAGGACAAATGCTTTTTTTCCCTCTTTATCTCTCTCTTGAGGGAAGCCTGACATAATTATGAATGACATGGGACCAGTGTTTCTTTCTTCCACTTGGCATCATCAGAAAGTCATCACAGCTTCTTATGCAGTAATTTCTTGTAAAAATATTTTACTTTAAAGTATGTATTTGCTGTGGCTTCATTTTTGTAATTGAAGGTAGGTAGCTGCATCAAGTTGCACCTCCACCAGTAGCTGATTTTGTCTCTTGCACAGGCTTCTTCACAACTTGCATTGTAGCCCCAAGAAAATTATTTTGGAAGAAAATAATCTTTCAGGAATATATTGTTTAATTTCAATCAGATAAGCTCCTTGAGCCCTGGTTATGTAGAAAACTGTTAAAGTAAAGAAGTGTAAATCCTTTCTCTCTCTCTCAAGAGATTAGAAGGTATTTGAGTATACTGTATAATTTTTGTAGATAGGAAACACAGAGATGCAAAGATCTTGTTTTCAGACAAATCCGAAATTTATTTAGACAAGACTAAAATTTATTAACTAAACCTATTAAGTTTGAATCAAATTTTATTAATTCTTTGAATCACAACATTTGTAGACATTTTCAGTCCTGTGAGCTGTAGCTTACGGGTCATCTAAGCAGGAACTTTTTGGGGTAGTTTGAAAGTACCAGTTCAAACCTTAAATATTCTTAGTCTCTCCTTTTGCAATTCCTTCCAGACTCTCCAAAAGAAAGCAGGAACCACCCCATGTCAGGATCATAGCCTGGAAGCAGCATTTATGCTTTGTAGAACTTAAAGCCTTGAAAAGATTGATAGACCAGCATAGAAGAAATTGAGGCTGCAGTATATTTTATTTATTTATCTGAGGATCCGAAATACCATTCCATCAGTTTTTTTAATGTGCCATCTGCATTTCAGTTAGGAAGCTTTTGACAAATTGCAAATACCAGTAGCAGAGCTGCCTGTTGATGGTGTTTTCAAAGCAATGAAAAATGAAATAAGGGACTTTCAAAGCAGCTAACACATGAGGTATGGGAAGTGTAGTTTTGAATTGTTGGCCTGTGCATGTGTTTGTCCTTAGTGAAGTGTCTGCCCATCAGAGCACTTGGGCTTAGGTACTCTTAACTCTGTGCTGGCACTCCTAGCTTGTGCAGTAACATCCTGTATCTCTTTTCCTCTTGCTGTGTCTGTGTCTTCTTTCTGCTTCACTCTCATCAGAAATAAATGTTCAGGTACAGTTGTCTTCTTCCACAACCCCCCACAATTCTACCTGAATCCCCAGATCAGAGAAATATTTATTAAATGAAAGATCTCTGTGAAAGACCTTTGATCACAACCTTACCCAGACCTGTCCTCCCCACAGACACCCACCTGCTGTGGTTGGGTCTGGATGGGTTGCAGAAGCCCTTGGATTGTGAGTACTCCTTGCTTAGGTTCCTGCTGTTCTCCCTCTTCTGGTTCTGTACTCAGCTCCTGGAAGGAGGGATTTTTTTGCCAAACTTTCTCTTGCCTGAGAGCATTTCCTCCAGGGACAGGACAGCTCCCTTTTCTGTAGTCATTTTCCACATAGTGATTAGACCAAAAGGAAGGTTTAAAGTGGTTTTTATCCTTCACGAGCATTATTTGGGGGGAGAATAATAAATAAATACTAACTTGTCACTTTTTTGTTCAATCAGATTGGTCTCAAACTTTTTTTGCTGCTTCCGGTGTTGAGACCCGTAAAGATTACATTTCATTCAGATGAAGACTTTTATAGGACCTAGAACTTAGCTTAGCCTGATTGCATCTGAATGCCAGCTTTTGTCTTAGAAAGGGTGGCAGATATGACTCATTAGTAAGTCAGTTCTGCTGAACAGCTGTTTGCATAATTCTTCCAGTCTGTAATCTCAAGAAGCAAAGAAAAGCCTTCTTGCCTGAACGTGTATGTGTATATACATGTGTATATATGTGTATGTACACACACAGAATTTATATACATAGAAACTCATGGGGTTTGTAATGCATGTTTAGAAACAATGTTTTTCATTATGTTTCTGCATGGTTTTAGTTTAAGTAGTTGTGAAAGAGGGTGAAAAGAGTCCTTCAGTTCTTCAGCTTGTGGGGTTCTAGTCTCCAGTGTAGAGTACACTCATATATTATACAAACTAAAAAAAAAAACAAGAAGTCACAGAACTATAATACAAATATTATTGCAATCTCTTTCAACATCAAGGCCCAAAACTGTGTGTTTTGAGGCTGGAGAGTTGTTTGCTAAGTGTTAAAACATCCTGGTGTGCCTTTGAACTGAGAACTAGGATTTCCGTTCCTCGTAAACCAAAGCTGAAATAAAACCACAGGACCTGTGCAGTAGCTGGGCTATAGGAGCCGTATCTTTATACTGTTCAGGGAGAGTGCCCTTGTCAAACGGCAGCAGAACTATAGCGGTGAAGGAAGAAATCCAGGCTGAGAAATGGTTTTCAGAAACTTTGAGGCACAGCTGACTTTTTGACATGACTTGTCAAGTGACTGCCAGGAAGCACAAGCTAACTCCTGACAAGCTGGGTAACGAAAGAAAGCACGCTCTGGGTTTTATCAGAAGCGTAATTTGAGGTGCTTCTATTTTAATCTTTCAGTAGAAGAGCTGAGAGTAATGAACTGTTGTGTTACATCACTTCATAGAAGTGAAGTGACTGGAAGATGGTACAAAAACATGTATTCAGAGCCTGGTGTGGAACAAGGAGATGATCATTGGAGTGACTGGTTTGACACATACTTATTTCTGCCTGATTTCCATGTGAGACAACAGCTGACTACCAGAGGCCAGCCTTCACACTTTAAAACCTCTCCTTATTTTCCTGTGTCTCTGCAGACCCACAGTGGATGTAGGTCTCTGGCCAGCAGTCTGGCTTTTGTCAGTCCATGCTGTTGACTCCTTGCAGGGTCAGAGTATCAGAGGATGAAATCCCTGACCTAGAATTGTCTTCTGCTCTCAGAAAATGACTGTGCTGTTTGAAAGACTGTTTTCTCTCTTGTTTTGACAGAAGTCACAATATTCTGTGTCTTAATCCGCAAAGCAAAGTTCAGCATGGCCTCTACAGAGAGATGCCCGCGTGAACACAGGAATAACACAAAACTGCATTTAACACAATGCATTTAACCGGAAAGTGCTTCTAAATTATATAAGAAATGAAAAACTGACATTTAATTAAAATGTGATTTGTGTCATCACTCTCCTTTTCCCAGTGTTCTGATTTCAAGCAAAAAATGTGCGATGCGAAAGCAATGCTTATGTGCTTTTGGAGCTCTGGTCATGTCCACTCTGGGCTCAATCATCTCTGCCTCTTTTCTCTGATACTCTACTAAAGCTTGTTCCCAAATGTGGCTGCAAAGCCAAGTAGCTGGGATGAGTGGGTGTAGTGCAAGTGAGGACTTGATCTCAGACACACTTCATGTCTATCCTAAGATACAGTACAGAGGCAGCCTAAGAATTCACCTAACTCAAAAAATGGGAATTTTCTAAACTTTTTAAATGTTTCAAAATGTTATCTCAATTCTCTCCACTATCAAAAAAAAGGCCTGATTTTTTTTAACCACTATAAAGATAATTAAAGAAGAAAAACATTAATTTAAGTGTAACCATATAATATTATTTTTAAAAACGTATATAGAGGCCTTGATTGAGTGCCATGTGCTGGCTGACCCACTCTCTTCTCAGTCCTCAGTAACCTCATATGAAACAAGTACAAGGGCTCTGGAAGAAGGTAAGGCAGTGAAATAATCTGCATAATTTAAGAATTTAATGTGTCCACATCTCTGTTCTAATGCTGACCGATTCTGTAGTGTTGAAACAAAACTGATTTCTAAACCAATTTATTTTGTATATGGAATAAAAAACTAGAAAAATTGCCACTGAGGAGGTCAGTTAACTTTAATACTGGAAAATAATTTTTATAAGTCAAGAAGTTCCCATGTTAAGATCACACAAAGTGTTTAAAGGCTGCAACATATGATGATTGTAGAGATTATCGAGTTTTCATGATTCTGCTTTTAGATTCAAAATACACAGAGTTACTGTCACTGCTATGTCAGTTAGGGTAAGGCAAAAGTCTCAAGTGACAGAAAGAATTTAGAGATGGAGGGATGGAGAGATGGAGGGAAGGAAGAAAGGAAGGAAGGGAGGGAGGGAGGGAGGGAGAAAAGAAGGGAGGCAAGGAGGGAGGGAGGGCAGGAGGAAGGAAGGAAGGAAGGAAAGAAGGAACGGAAGATGTCAAACTCATGACAAATGAAGTTTCCTGTAGTAGTAAGGCATTAGTCAAAAAAAGATGCTGAAGACCAAGAATTAAGGTGTCAGAGAACTGAATGTGACAGCTCTGACTGTGAATAATAAGGCCATTAATTGAAGGCTAAGGCTGGAATCCTGGCCCTTAGTGAAGTTACTGGAGCCTGAGTTTTTATTCCAGGCTAGAGAAGTGTTAATATCCAATCCTCCAGGTAAGTTTGTGCAGTGGACATAAGTCAGGAAGACACTACCCTGAAATTATTGCCCTGAAATGTACAAGTATTAGGAGTTATGCAAGATATTATTTTCTTCTTAAATTTTTCTTGGGAATAGTCTTAGGTGAGGATCTTATGATTGTTGATCAGACTAAGAAGGGAAGTCATCCTCTGATCCAAAGAACCGAAAATGCAGTCACCCTTCCTGAAAAATCTGCAGCAACATTCGGAGACTTTATGAGACATTAGTACTGACCTCAGTAAACCAGTAACCTTACCTGTCAGCCTTGTTAGTCAGGAAGACTCTTACAGATGACTCTGAAGGAATAAAATGCAGCAGCTTTGTTAGTGTCTGAGTCTGGCTTCTCCCAAACATGGTCACAGCCCAGGAGAAAGCATAACATTGTGTGTTTGGAAACAACAGCCCGGTGATGATGAAGGCATCAGCTTCATGACTAAAACAGCTTTTATGACTAAAACTATGTTTAAAACAATCAATAAATTTACAAATATGAATCAATAAATGTACAAAGAAAGTCAATGAGAAATACTGGCAATAAAGAAAATACTTATTAAAAAAATACTTATATGTGATATACAACAGATTTGTTTTAAAAGGTGAATATATTATTTAATAAGAAAGAGTCTTTGATTTGGAAAGAAAGAGGAAGCTCAGGGATCTGTAAGATCCTGATTAATTTCTTGAAGGAGACAAATCAGAAACTGCTCTTTAAGTGTTCCTCGTAACATAAGAACTTACAAAATTACTTTGAAGCACGTATAAACTCTCAAAAGGGAAATACTTTTGAAATGATCCACAAGTAATTTGCAGATCTTACTGCCACAGAATGACTTGGCTCCCAAAATACAAGTGAGCTCCAAAAGTAGTTAGATAAATTAATGGTAAAGCAATTCACCCAAAGCCAATCTGAACACCACGATGCAGATGCAGCCTCCTACTCAGAAAGTCCCTAAAAGTGTGCGTAGTCAGAACTTAGGAGGCTGTGCGAAAAGGAAGCATCTCTGAAAGCAGCCCTGATTATTTTCCTGATTAGCAGTTGGATAAAATCAGAGACTTAATAATAGTGGCTAATTGTCTTTTGTAGCCATCTGTGCTTTGGGCAGTTTTGGGTTAAGTAGTTTTTTTTTTTTCCAGGAAAAAGATAGGTATGGTAGATGAGGTCAGGAAATGTGTAGCTGTAGTGGATCGTTGAGCAGTTTAGATTGGAACACCTTTCACATAAAAGGCCTGGAGGTACATATGGCTTCAAAAATGTGCAGAGATGACAAAAGCCCTGAGAACATTTTGTATAAAACTTGGTCTTGCTAGACTGTCTAAACAGGTGCATTGCTCTGGGTAGTGCCTTCATCCAGTACAAGAAACTGTAATGAAACAAGAATGGTTCCAAAAAATTACATTGATCCCGTGCTAATCATCTGATGGCCTCACTGGACAGGGAGTCCCATGTGCAGGTGCAAGGACTTGTGATGGCAGTTCCTAGTCCCCTGAAACGTAACAGTTCTCAGGCTGTACTCGGTGGGGTCTGTGTAACGCAGCACCCTGATTTACACGTCCTTGTAAATCAGAGGAATAGCCGTGTTGTGTAAATGATAAAATCAATTCAGCGGGTGGTTTTCACATGCTCCTTAGTCTGCTGTGTCCCATCCTACACTGATGGAAACACCTGTCAGGATCAGTGCTGCTGTATTTGCTCCTGCCAATTTGTACATCATGTACGAATGTAGGAGATGATTTATCCTTCCAACACAAAGGAAAATTAAATTCTCTGTCCCCTCACTTTCCCCATCCTTTCTCCTTCCTCAGCAGGATTGAAAATTCCACTCCTTTGATGTTTGCTGTTGACAACCCTGGATGGTGGAAATGGTTTAGGTCTGGCAGCAAGATCCCTGTGGCTGCAGAGGTGCAGTAGTGGACTTCAAAATGGTTACTTTGTGCATCTGAGCTTTGAAAATGGCAAACTGGAAATGTTGGATTTAAGATGGATTTAATGTTGGGTTTAAGTCCCATAATGTCCTAGTTAATCCAGCATTGTTACTTCATAATCTCTGCCCAGATCAACTGACTTCTGCAGGCACTGTTTAGTAACAGAAATGTTTTAATTTCCAAATTATCAACGTATTTTGGGATTGAAAAAATTATTACTGCTGTACAAAACTGTTCCTCTGCAACAGACTGCCCAAATGGAAGATGGTTCTGGTCTGTCCTGTCACTGAATAGATTTATGTACCTAATGATTTTTGCACATCTTGCCAAGCAGGAACTACTAGTTGGTTAAAATGCTCCTTTTCACTTTGTGGTATTGCTTCCTCTGTTGTTCTTTTGTTAGACACCAATTATTATAAGTACCTTGATTAGAAATATGTCTTGTTTTAAAGTTTCAGAATGAAATTAAAACTTACGTTCTTTGAAATATTTACTACAAGTTTAAAAATACTTTTTCTTTGACCCAAATACCAGCATATATGTGCGATCGTGATAGAACAGAACAGAAATATATTTTGTAACAAGAATTTACAATAGGTGACACTGCTGAAAGAGGAAAAGTTTCCTATTTCTTGAGACTATGAAAATGTCACTAGTGGCAAGCTTGTTGATTTTATTTGCTAGAACTGAATTTTTCAAGAACAACATTTCTGGAGTATATAGTTGTATAGAGATGCATGTTTGATATTTGACTGAATTTTTTGTTGCTATAGTGAAAGCTTTATAATTGTATGTGTAATTGCTTTAATTATTGAATTGTCTTTTATATAAAAGTGTTTTCTTTATTTGGATTTAATTTGATACAGAACAATGCAGGGGCATTTTTTCTTAGTGTTTTAAAATGACTGTTTTTAAGAAGTCCATTTGCTTCCCTAACACGACACAGGAACATTGTGGGAAACTCTCATTATAAATTTTGTCTAATGCATGTTTTTCTTCACCAAATAGTTGCAGCAGTAAAAATAACTGTGTTTGCCTTCTAACTAAGATAGTAATATCACAGATATTGTGGGTTTTGCATTCTTCCTAATTGTCTGGACTTTACAGCTCTTCTGAATTGCCTGGAGTGGCTGCTGAAGAATAAATTGTAGCCTGACTCAGTGACAAAACTCAAGCAAAGTAACACAGATCCTTTTCTGGTTTAGTGCTTGGATCAAATAAGTGATTTAATCAATTTACTGTGTAATGTATATGAATACAGTTGTTTCATGAATATTGACAAAAATCTTTTTAAACTTGCAGCAAGTAGTGGCAGCAATAAATGCAGGAATCATACCTTTAGGAAACACATCTGCTCAGATCAGTCACTGGGACTTGGGAAGTTCCTTCTTCTTTGCTGGCACTGTTATTACCACCATAGGTAGGACACAGCTTATTATCTTTTTATAGTCAATGAGCTGAAACTCTTTCGGTTTCCAGTGTGTGCATATATTTGTTAATGGTGAAGCTTCCAAATCGTCTGTTTTAAGTAGAGAGTTACTTTTTAGCTGCAGGGGCAGAAATAATAGCTGTCTGTAGAGGAGCCCTAGCTGAGAGATTTTTCTGTAGAAAAAAAAACATTGCTGTACATTTCTCTCAGGTGACTGGAAAAGGTTGTGGAAATATTTTCTGGGGGGAATTTGGTCAACTGTACAGTCACAACTGTTAAATAGGGCATGATTTAAAGCATATGTGCATTAAACCTTGACTGAGATGTATGGAATTTAAAGTGTGTTCTTCCATTCAATATTGTTATTTAATTTAAATTCTGAAAGAGGCACTGTCCCTCTGAGCAGGTGTAAAAAGAAGCAGCATTTGCTATTTCAGTTTCTTCCCTTTGACCACAATATAGTACACATGATATACGGATAAAAAATGTAATGTAGCTCACGGCTCACAAAGGGGCATTCACAAAAATGGATGGAAATTTGAAGGTGAAATCGTGAGGAAAAAAAGTTGGGACATGCATTATGAGAGTAATATATAAGGAATTGTAGCAAAGTTGCAATAGTTACCACTACATAATATTTATATGCATATAGTGATGGAAGAGGATGTTCTTTTAAGTGTTGTCTGGACCTTTTTTCTTTCTTTATGTAGAAGTGCCTAAATACCCTATTTTTTGTGTGTTTGAGTATATACATGTCTATATGTATATGTATAAATATTGTGCCTATGGAATATGTATCCATGTCTAGAGTAACTGAAACACAGGTTTACTGCAAACAACCATTGAAACTCTTACCTCCTTGACTGGTAGAAAACTTACTGATTTTATAGGAGTAGGTCCTCATGGTGAAAAAAAGCAGGTATTGAAAAATCTAATTAAAATTAAGGATTATAACCAAAAAAAGGAAGAACTTTGAAAGGATAGCTTTGTGATCAGTCTTATGTTATCTTCTTCGGACAGCACCAAACTTTATGTTGTAAACATCCATGGTCCTGTAGAAAGTGCATAATAGTTGTTTCACTTCCTAATAAGGATAAAAGTCAATATATGAAAAGGGGTCAAGGAATTAAAAGTTCAAAAATTATTTTAAAGCCATGGAAAATTTTGTCTCACCATCTTTTTTCCAAGTAAAACTAAGGCTTTTGTAAATCAAAATGTTTCCTGATTTAATTTATCAACCTAATTCTACCAAAATATGTGTGAGTCCAGCTTAGAAGAGAGCAGGCAATCTGCAAGGGCATCCAGGCCTCTGATCCACTGCTCCCAAGAGGCAAGATAACCCAATAGGAAATACATTTGAAAATTAATATTTCAGGTAATTTCTGCAAACCAGAGTTGTCAGAAGCAGGTCAAACTAGGCAAAAGTAAATATTTGTTTCAGGTTTTATGACAGCAACCTGAGAAGAAATGCATGAAAAAAATCTTCCATAAAATATTTTGACTTTGGAGTAACTAGGTTTTTTTCATCAGGGACCCTTTTTGATGGGAAGCTCCCAGTGAGTTGCACTCTTGAGCTTTTCTAAGGATCCAAGGACAGCAAGTTTATCTGAAAGCTGTAGTGTGGTTGGCGTTGCCTTAATGCTGTGAACCACCTCTCCCATGGTTCACAGGGCTCGTGGTGTGACAGAAGGTGGTGCTGTGGTGAAAAGCACGTGGAAAAGTGAATTACCTGGGAAAATGGTGGCAAGCAGAACAGCTGGATGTGCTTTCCCTTAATCTTTGTGTTATTACGTGCCAGCAAGTGATTTTGTGTTCAGAACAGTACCTTTTCGTATATGAGTAACTTTTTGAAAATGAAGGTGTTCCTTCTAATTAGAGGGCATATGGTAATAATAATTCAATTTCTCAAGAGAGTCAAAATGTGGTTTATGAGCATCTCCAGAGAGTTGCCATAGGTTTCAGACAAATGCTACAGATTGTCTCTGTGGACAAAGACACGACCTTATAAATTCATAGAACAACTTTACAGAAATAATTTGTAAATGAGGTTTCATAAATATGAATAAAATTTGTAAATATTATGTCCTTTAGTCCATATACCTTAAGAAATACTTGCAGATGAGAAAAAGGATTACTGACATTTAGGCACAATGATAGCTTTCCAGTGCTGCAGCAGATTTTGTAGGTAGCTTTCCAAACCACTTATTACTATAATTTTACCATATCACTTAGCCCACACTCTTCCTGGTGATATCGAAGAATCTTAAGACATTCAAACGGAACCAGTAGTCTATGAATAGAATTTCCCAAGCCTTTCTTTAATGAAAGCAAAGCCTTTCTTCACTGGCAGTAGCACTTGCATCCCACAAATATTTGGTTTCTGGGGAGAGAGGATAATAAATAAAGCCTTTAGCATCTGCCTAAGCAATAAGTTATTGTTTTGCAGTTACTGCTCTGGTTGTATGCCAGTAGTGTCGAACATTGACATGAAAAATATTGACTGTCTGTTTTGGTGGCTGCTGGCAGCAGACTAGAACCATCTTCTGGATCTCCTGTAGGTTTCTGAAAGGCACTCTGAGGGTGCCATTATGTCTATAGAGTTCCAAAGCCAGCCCACAAAAACAGAGGCGACAGTACAGAAAATGTTGCTTAGTATTTACGTAACATTTTTTGATGTCTGTGATAATCCTTCATGCTGCCCAATAAATGTTACAGTGCATAATATAAAATTAGTAAAATCAGTTTGAATGGAACATGATGTGATACTGCTACTAGATCTGTTCTAAAAAGTGGATTTAATTGAGAGTCAGAATCAAACAATTTCACAAGGCTTTCTTTAGAACAGGTCTCGGTTTTAGCTTTGCATTTACTACTGTACCACAGCATAGAACTGGTTTCAGGAAGGGTTATAGCTTTGACTGGCTTAGTTAGGTGTTCTTGCTTGTGAATATGTTCCCAGAACAAACATACCTCATCTCAACAAAGAAATGTGAAATTACATGATTATTAGTCTGTGCATATGGAATGGTTTCAGACAGTCTCTTAGAGGGAAAAGGGTAGCGGAGGGAAATAGGAATATGAAATTATCTGTGAAAAATATTGTTACATTGTTCCCTGGGATACTGTGTATGCTGCAAAGTACAAAAGAACCTCTTTTTGTCTACCTGAAAATGTCATTATCCATTCAGTCCTGTTCTAAGACCACATGAAAAAGAAAAGAAAAAAAGAAGGTTGAGGAGAAAAGCAAGAAAAATGGTAACTTAATCATAAAGCTGGAGATAGTGCTGAGGAAGAGGGGAAAATAACCTTTATGTCTCCTCTTTTTATTCTGAGAGCTCATTGCTGGCACTGTGCATGGTTTGTAACCTCTGGATCATTTCCTTCAATAGGTAGCTGAACTCAGAAAAGGCCATACAGACACAACCTGTACATACCCCACTTCCCCCTAGACTTATATTTTAGGGGTGCCAAAGTTTTATTCTGGCAGCAGGGTAGACAAGCAGACCTGTCGTCCTGAAGCTTGAGACCTGCGTCTAGAAAAATGAAAAAACAAGGTAGACATGCCAAGGCCTTGAGCTCAGCAGCATTTTCACAAATGTCTGGTGTCTCAGCACATAAAAAATGTAGTGTCCTCTGTAATATAAGAAACTGCATCACGAGAACCTCTACTAGACTGCTGTGGGTCTTCATCTAAAAGAGCTGCATTATTATCACTCTTATTCCAGCCAGTCTATAATGATTTTTTCAAGCACTGCAAGGTAGACATATGGGAAGAGTATTTATTCATCCTCCTGGAAGCTGGAGTGTCTTGGATGGCAGTTGAGAGGATGTTGGGAGTGCCGGCAACCTCGCCGGTAGCTGTGCTTTGCCAGAGTGCATCCTTTCAAACAGAGCTCCTTTAATGCCTTAGCACTTGAGGATGCATTGCAGCCCTCTTGATG
This sequence comes from Callaeas wilsoni, assembly GCA_013398955.1. Taxonomy (NCBI): domain Eukaryota; kingdom Metazoa; phylum Chordata; class Aves; order Passeriformes; family Callaeidae; genus Callaeas; species Callaeas wilsoni. Next base: position 138,425 of record VWPU01015748.1, on the reverse strand, counting down.
TCCAAATCCAGCAGTTGCTAAAAACTGGGTCTACAGATCTAAAAAGGAAGAACACATCATTTCTTTTTGTCCTTTTCCACTTTTGTTGTCACCAGCCCCTGATTTTCGAACCCAGACATCTCATGTTCACTGGAAACTGAGCCTCTTGAGAAGTTCATTCATGACTAAAGTCTTCATTTAGGTTCATGCAGCTAGCTATGGGAATATGGAGGCTTGGGGTCCAACCATTACTAAAGTGTGCAAAGGAATGTGAATACAAAAAAAACCCAAGCAAACAAAAAAACCCCACAACAAATAAAAAGAAAAAATTGTAACTATTTACACTTCAGGGAACAGATGTGAATAGCAAGCAGCTAAGATGCTGAAAAATAGAATTACGTTTTTGACTGGAAATTTCACCCTTATTTGTCATTTTTAAAGCTGCAATTAGTTATGTAGCTTCAAATGCAATTTCACTGTTAGGAATCATTCCTTCTGTCATTTTCCCACTACTTGGACACAAGGTTTGCTTGTGAAGGCAGGGTATCTTAAAAAGTCTTATTACATTGCTTATTGATTTGAAACAATAATAAAATCCTGCTGCTAAAACTGTCCCTTCTGGCACCATTCCACAGCATTTTTGAAATACAAGGTAACAGAATAATGTGCTGACAACTAAAATATACAAAATACTTTTGACTTTATAGAAAGACAAATATTGTTCACAATCAGATGTGTTACCTATTATGTCAGATAATCATAAAGCTAAAAAAGTGCAAACGACATTGAAAAATTTGTTGTCTTAGTTCAGAAAAGTAAGAAACATCACATACTCATATTAGTACATGTTTCTTATTTTGTTTCTTTGTGCCACCAAAGAAGAAACAAAGATTTTGAGGATGAGCATAAAAGTTTCATTTTAAGAGATTGTATCTTATTAGAGTAAAAATGCTTGGATTTCTGTTGATGTATTTGTAAGGGAAGAGAGAAGAAGCAAGCAAAAGAAAGTGAAGTGCAAATGCTGAGGTGATTGAGGAGGGGACTGGAGAAAATCCCCTGTAATTAAAAAAATATAAAATATGTTTGCCTGAGAAATATTCTGATATGTGACTTTTCTGCATCATATTGGTAATTAAATCTACATTTGGGTCCATTACTTAAATGAACTTAACTCTTGATGAACATTGGAATATATGGCTTCCGAGGACCTATTTTTTCAGGGCTCCTCAACTAGAAACAATTTTCTTCACCAAGGCAAGATCGAGGATCTCAGCCTCTATTGATAGCCTGGCTGCATGTGTCCAGATTTCATAGAGCTTCTAGCAGGACTATGTGTGTGGCAAGGCTGATTATAACCAGCTGATAAGACCAGCTGCAGAGCAATGCAGAAAAAAAGTGGTTAAAATTTATGATCTGTGAAAATGTGGTAGTAAGAGACATGCTACAGAGGTCACTGGGGAATGAAGTGGAAAAGCTCCTTCCATCTCTTACTCTGCAGAGGACTCCTTTGAAAACTTCTGCTGCTCTCCTGAGAGCCACATTGACTCTCAAAGTGTGTTAAACTTGTATATCTCATCTGATAAGATGTCAACAGAAAGAATTTTTAGTTTAAAAAAAAAATCCCCGTGAGATCTCTTCAGAATTCAGGCTTTCCTCCAGGTTAGTGTTGTGCTTACCTTCCTGTCCCTGTGCTGCTGTCCTTACTAGTTGTTGGAACTAAATTAGGTTTTTAGTCTCTATTTGCTCCATTCTAATTTATTTCTTTGCTTCTTTTGTTGCACTTTTGAAAAAGTGTCTGAATTTGACCCAGTTATTGGCTGTTGACAAATAGTGCTTCAATTGTGCTCTGGAGAGACCTGTTAGGATATGGCAACACAATTCTCCAAATATTTCATCTGAACTGAGCATACTCTCTCCCAGGGCAGTAGCAACTAAACAAGATTTCCTTTGTAATTATTTCTCCCAGGAACAGTGAGTTGAAAGTGTATTACCACTATGCCCTCAATTTTCTCCTGCGTTTGCTCAGGCAGTGGGAAAGAGGGCTTATCTGACTTGAATGCTGAAGGAATAATACTTGGACTGTACAAGATACAGGAACAATAATTAGGATAAGACCGCTGAGAGCTAGGGAACCCAGGACAGTGGTGGAGGCAGGACGATGGTGAGAAGCTGAAAGGAAATTATATTAAATGACTAGGTCAGTTAGAGACATTGAGGGCTTGTATATCAGAAAAATTGAATTAAATTGAATGAGCAAATCACAGAAAACAAATCGAGCCTCACTGACCAAAATGACTGAGACTGAGAATATACTCAGCCATGCCAAGGGTAGCTCTGAAATTGAAAAAGTGCAAATTTATGGGATGATACACAGCTTTAATTATACAGAGAAGTGATTTCTTTTTTTTTTTCTTCTAGCTCTGTTTGATACACAGGGATCTGATGTGCGGGCATATGGTAAATTGCCAGCACTTGCATGTTCTGTGGGCCGTATTCAGGGTCTACTACTTCTGTTGATATTGTTACTCTAAGTTATCAGCTATATTAGAAAAGTTTAGGGTGATGTAGCCTCTTAGTTGTGTGAATATCCAAAGAAGTTTTTGTTTATCTGGTAAGTTCTGAATTCTGGACAAGAAATTTGGCAATGGATGGTATGAAGGGATGCTGTCTCTTTAGTGAATGTGGTGGCATCTGTGACATTTCATATCACTTTTCATATTTTTTTTGCCCTGATCTTTCATTTTACACATTTTTATTCTTTTAGATTTTAGATTCAGAGCTCTGCCAACTACTTACTTGGCTTGTAACACTGAGTTTCTGACTACATTTATGTTCTGGAATATTTTTTCTGACCACCTGGAATGTTTTTCTACACTGATATGACTTTATTAAAATTGGTTTTTCATAAAAAAGACTTTTAAATGTCTTTGATAAGCTTCCTGCTAGGAAGCACTGACAGTTTTATTTTGGTGTGGTGTCTATTTATTGCTGGATCTTGCAAAGCAAGAAGGAAGACGTACCATTTTTGCAGTTTGATGTACTTGCACTTTGTGAGCTTTTATCTTCTTTTTTTCCTCAAAACCTGAAAATAGTCGTGTTAAAACAAATTGCCAGGTTTGCAGCTTTCCATCACTCCATTACCTTTGGTAATTTCCTAAACAACAGACTACGCTTAAAGCAGTTCTGCTTGGAACTTCAAGTCGTGCTGTGGAGTGAAAATGTCAATTTGTCAGTTGTGACAGTCCCCAATTTACACTGCAAATGAGCAGTGAAGTTTTCACAGCTTACTCTGTTAATGCCAGTGTGCTAATGAAACTGAATTTTGTTTTCTTTATTCAGATTTCTCATCACCAGCTCATCAGAACAGAGTTTCTGAGCCTCCTGATCATGTCCATTTCCATTCCCAGGTTACAAAACCTTGCTGTTATCAATAAGGAAAAGGATTCGAGGAAGAATTGCCAAGTATGGCTACACTGTGTGCAGAATGCTAGGATGAATGGAATTATTTCCTGCTCCCTTTTTGTTTGTTTTTTGTAATTGGATAAGGAGTGGTGCAACCAACCATGAGAACCTCAAATCCTATAAGCAAACAGAGGCACAGGATTTTGGAAAACACAGAAAAAAGCAAATGTTTTGTGCTTTGCTTCTACATTGGGGTCACTGAGTGGGTAAGGTTTAGAGGCCAAAATAAAAGCACCTGTTCACAGTGTGCATCCCCTCAGGATGCTCTGTTGGTAAGTTTTGACCAGGTTAAGCTGTTTTCTTCTTTCTGTGCTGCTTTATTCACAGCTGTTTCCAGTTTGTTTAGTTGAGCTGCTAAGCAGAAGCAGCTTTTAAAGAAGGAATGGCAGCTGTAATCCATCTCAGATTGTTTGTTTGTTTTTGTGGGTTTTTGGGTGGGGACTCCCAATATAAGACTAGCATGGGGACACGTAATCTCTTTTGAAAGCAAACCTGACTATCAGCTGGAATTTCTGCCTACGGATCACCATAGAAAATAGGCACTTTTTAGCTACTTCTGGCATGAGTTCTGGATATCGAGCAGTTTTTGCAGATCTGGCTGAATAGCATGTGGTTTTTATACCAGGTAAGAACCTGCCTAAAAGAAATCATGCTCTGTTTGCCTATCATGTCCATCTGAATGTAGGATGAGGTGGTTTATCTTCCTGGGAACTAAGATCTGAGGAAGGTTGCTTGTATTGTATCAAGGCTTTGGTCGATGTACACATGATCTGTGCATCTCCCAAGTGCCAGGAATGCCCCTTGGCACTCTGGCTGGTTGGAGTAGGGCAGGGACTAGTGCTCATGGGGCATAGCTGGGCCTCAATATTTCAGTGGTGTGCTGAACTGGAGAGGTAAGATCTGCTTAAGAAAGGGATCAGTTGGTCTAGGTAGATTCTTTACCCCGTATTCACCCAAATGTTTTTATGCAAACTTGGCTGTACCATTCCTAACAGCTGGTCAGGATTACCAGTTGATCCTTTTTCAATGATATCAGAAAGATAACCTCTTTTTTTCCCCCAAAGAATATAGAAAGAATGTAGTACTGGTAACCTAAAAGACCTTAAAGATGTCTTGAAGTGAACTGCCACTAGTATAAAATCTGCTGCCTTCTGCCACAAGCATTATGAAGTAAAATATCATTCAAGTATCACTACAGCAAATGGGAATATCCATTAGCATTTTATGAAAGTGTTTCCTTTTTCTACAATGAGAGCTCTCTATATTTTATAGATTTCTCATTACTGCCAGCAGCTTGATTCCATTAAAAAACCCCCTGAAAACCAGAAGGGAAGCTGGGTAGAAATACAGGCAAAGGGGAAATTAACAAAATCCATTAACTTTTTTCAGTGATTTTTGTCTGTATTGAATCCTCTTGTGCTTTGGAAAATCTCACCCTCTGGTGTCATCCTTTTGCAAGAGCTCTATGAGTTGGTATGACTGCAAGCAAAGTTGTAGATTGCATCTCAGTGTGTGTTAAAAATCCATATTTTTCAAGAGTATAAGTTTATTTCTACAGTAACAAGCATTGTATATGCAGATATGTGCACAAGATGAAGAGGATAGGAATTGATAAATAATGATTTGAACTGCTAGTGGGAATATAATTGTTCAGTACAACATTAGTCTGATGTCTTCAATTTTTCATCTGGCAGAAGCAGACAGTTATAGCAGACACACATTAATTGCAAATTAAGAGTAAGATAGGTAGTAAGGAAGACTTGAAGGTGCATTATTTAGGTGATGGTGTAGAAAACTCCTGTATGTGCATTACCTACCTTCTGGTCATGCTGAGTTTCACCAATGAATAGATGGTTTTCCAGGTGTGAAAAAAATGTGGTGTAAGACAAAGGGAGGATAACTGTCTACTACATACTAACTAAAAGCAAATAAATTGTGTGGTAGTACAGCTATTAGCCCATAAAAAACAACATATGATGAGCTACTCTCTTGCTCAAGGTGTTCTTATATTGAGTACTAGTGGTTAAAATTTTAGTCTGGGCTTGCACAGCAGGACTGGGGAGAATAATATCTTTTTCCTTCTAGCTAATTTACTTTGTGAAAATCATCCTCTTCTAGGTGAGAGAGTCTCTTTTGTTTTTTTTAAATTTGTTTTTGTTTGGTTGAGGTTTTTTTATAGAGCAGTTAGAAATATTCTTCGGTGTTTGTAAGAAATTAATTATTTTGATTTTTGGTTCTGTGGGGACAAATCTGCAGATGGTTTCTCCTTCATGGCTTGACTGGAGATGTGATTTCCTCCCTTTTCTGCACTGGTGTGGGATTCTGATGAGTTTTGCTGGACCAGTAACCAGAGCATGGAGAAAGGCGTGTATAATTAAAGACAAGACATTACTTCATCTTCGCTATGGTTTCTTCATAGCAACAACACAAACTGTGCAAATTCAAGTCTCCCTGGACAGAAATTTGATCATGTTTTCAGTTATTCTACCTTATCTGCAAGGATCATTACTCAAAAACAGTTGTTTGTCTGAAATCAATAATTCAATATGCTCAGATACTCTGGATATGGGAGTAATACTCTAATATTTAGAGGGTAGTAAGGGAATTATTTAACAGTGTGAGCAGGAGAAAGAATTACAATCTTGAAACTTTAAATACTTTACAAAATCCATCTGTGCTGAGGTGGCTTTTAATGCTTTGAATGTAAGCAGAGTTTTCACTTCACGGAACTTGATATTCTTTATAGAATGTATTTTTAAGTTCTAGTATCTAGTTTTAAACCTATGTCTGGTTAAAGATTATATGATTTGAGAATATTGGTGGTGTTTTGTATCTGCCAGAATGTCATGAGGATTCCTGAAGTTGTAACTGAAGGGAAGAATTAGGTTTTGTGTTGGCTTAGTCCTTCCTTGTTTCTGAAAGCCAGGCTCAAATGTGACTTCTGAATAGTTGCTTCCTTGCTGTCATCACCTGTTGCTGCATAGATTTTTAATCTCATTTCCTTTCTCCAGGCATATAATCTGAATTAAATACCTCTCCAGAATGGATCGACAACACTTGCTACTCGTGGGCCTAACAAACTCTACTCTGTCACTGGGGTTAGTTGTGCAGCTTATTTTAGTTCAGGAAGGATTTTTCTTTTTGGTAAAGATAGATGAAGGATCAGGTTGCTTGCAGTATCTGTTAGCATTTTGTCAACCTGTGAAAACTACTTCTGTCTGAAGAGCCTGCATAGGAAGGAAATTCTCTCCTCTTTTCTACAGTTACTTTTCCAAATTTGGGATATTTTAGTTGTCTTTTTTAGCTTTTCAACCACCAGAATTAGCCATAGTGAAGATTATTCATTGATGTGTAAATTTTGCAGGCTTTGATTCTGAAGTCATGTCATTGGATCATGTATTAGTGGCGACTTGCTCAGTTTAGCTGCATTCTTTGGAGAGTGTGGCACAAAACTGGTATTAGGGAAAATATGGATGGATGACTGTGTGGCTTTTTTGCTGTGTGATGGATGATGCTTGCCATCCACTGTGCTGGTCTCTGTGCTGTTGTGTTGGTTTCTGTCTTGTTTATTTTGAAAACAAGCTCTTGGAAGCAATTATTTTGGGTCATAAGGGTAACAACAGAGCCAAGCATCCCAAGTGTCTGTATTGCTCAGTTTAACTGATGACATGTTGGAGAGATACCTTGTATTACACAGTTAAAACTGCAAATTTTTATCTCCTTGCTCCTAAAAAAAATATTGTGGCATCAAAGCTCTCTCAGATTAAGGATCTGTACTACTTCTAATTTACATAATCTATTTTAATGTGATATTTGAATACTATTTTAAAAATTCCACAACAAACTAACTTAAAAAGACTGGGAATTTTTTTTCCACTGTAGTGGCAAATCTTTTATTCTTACTCTATAATCTTTTAGTTAAATAAGATAAAGTAATGTCAGGGGCTATTAGAGTTTCTCATTTCAGTAGGTAACATGCTCTGTAGGCAATAACTCCATTAATTGTAATGGCTTAAAAAGGTCTTTGATTACGCATTTTGGCACCCACTCTAAAGTTCTGTTGGCAGTCTGAATATAGTCTTAGCTTTGGATGTAAATATAGAATCGTATAATTATAGAACTGTTAAGGTTGGAAAAGATGTAGTTCAACTGTTAACCAACTAAACTGTGTCCTCAAGTGCCACATTTACATGTTTTTTAAACACCTCCAGGGACAGTAATTCCCCTGGGCAGCCTGTTCCAGTTCTTGACTGGAATATGCTGAAACCCATCTGATATCATCAAATGCTTTTAGAAATCTGCCAGCATCATTGCTGTGTTAAAGTGTTTCTTCTCTTCAGACTGGCCTGAAGATATTGATTCATGATTTTATTGCACCACAGATTGATAAACTTCACTCTGGTCAGAAAAACACAGATTATTTGCAAAAGGCCAGTATTTGAACTTGTTGAACAACCATGGTTGCTACTTGGAGAAATGAGTGCATGAAAACACATTTCATGGAATTTGGCAAGTGTTGGGGCACTAAAAATAGTGGCAGTGATCCTTGTGAAGGCCAAGAAATTTTTCTCTGTGGCTTGCTCTGGTTTTTCCCTGGTGGAAGAAACGATGGTAGATATGAAAGGACATGTATTAGGGGTAATAAACTTTGCTCCATGCTTTGGAAAGTACAATTGGAAAGTGTAATTCAACAGCCTGAGAAAGAACTTCTCTGACCATATATCTGTCTACCATCTAGTTAAGAACTGGCCAGAGGAACTGTGCTCAGCAGAACAAGAATCCATTATCTGATTCACTGCTCCATTATAGATCATCCAGACTGAGAAATTTTTAATTTTTGTTTCTCATTACGGGATTTATTGAGCTTCATCTGAGCCCTGAAGTGATGTTTTCTTAGGCTACATAAAAATGTAATTTAGGTTTGCGCTTGCCTAAAATGCCTTATTTTGCTGTGAGATGGTTTGTAGATCTGTGTGAAGAGACGTCTATAAATTTGTAATGACTTATGATGGATTCCTAATAATATATATATTTCACCCTAGTAAATAGCTTTCAAATCCGTACTTGCAAGCATTTCATGCTCTTGTCTGACCTTTTGACTGCTAATTAGTCATTGCTGTTAAATTGTTCAGAACTTTTATGTCTACAGACAAATAAGAAAAGTAGATTTGATTGTTCAACTAAACCCATAGACCCTTTGTCCACTGTAGGTCAGTGAAGACTTGCAGAAGTAGTTATTTAGTACTCTTAGCTCTGTGGTTTTGTCTTGCAATTTTCAAGCTCTGCTTTAGTTATGATTAGGATAAAAGGAGCAGTAGCCAGTGTGGTTCTGCAGCAATAATTAGAGAAGAAATGAGTCAGTGCTATCAGAAATACACACACATTATAACTGAGAAATTGCTGCAAGTAGAATATTAAGATCAAGATAGTGTCAGATGGGAGTGAAGATACTGAAACGAAAGAATTAAAGATTCCATTGCTAGGTGTCTTGTTAAATACGTAAATTCACAGGTAACCGAAGCTGCAGAGTGGTTATGGTAGGTCTTGGATAAAAAGGAAAAAAATGTTGGTGTCCCTGTTGATTTTTGGGTTAGTGTACAGGGTAAGATAACAAATTTTCCTTATTTATTTTCATTTTCTTTGAATTATTTTTGGAGAGAGAAATGTTTGCACAGAGTACCCCACTGCTGTGGTGAGAAACCTGAATTGCTTTCATGTCCAAGTGTACATTGTCGGTTTGTCTGGGGCTTTGTGCGGAGGGGTTTTTTGTATGAAAGAACATCAGTGTGCTGCAGAGACCAAAGATTGTGCTCTGTATGTTATGTCATGTTCTGCCACCCTTCAGGTTAACCAGCCCTGGCAGTTGCCCCAGTGGTAGTGAGCTTGATGAACCTACATGATAATTTAGCATGGAGAATATTCAGTCCTGTGCGCTAGAGAGATTTACAGAGTTTAAAATGCCTTTGGAGATCAATGACAACAATAGGAAAGGAGAGATAGACAGGAAGGAAATTGGTAATTTTAAAAATTAATTTAAAATTAATTTTTAAAGCTATCCTTAAAATTAAAAGACTTCTTAGATGAGTACAGTGAAGGCAGTTCATAAACATGGGAAAGGTTGTATGCAGGAGTAGATTGCAGTAGGGTAAGATCACTATTACTCTGCAATGTATTAAGAGTTTGGAAGAATGTGTTTTTAGGGATTTGTGCTTTTATGAGCAAGTCTTACTACATACTGATAAAAACCACAGCAAATTATGATTGAGAAAAATGGCTGTAATATGACTGGAATTCACTAACAGGTGATTGTTTTGCCAGAAGAGGTATGATTTGTAGGAAAAAAAGGACTATCTTTTACTGGAGCCACTCAAAACAGCTGGAAGAACAGATAAGCTTTTTGGGCTTGGCTGTGGAAGGCCTAATTTACCCTAAATACGGTTGTTTTTCTAATTGTATCCAATGTTCTTCTCAAACACACTTTGCTTTCCTATCATTTTACTCCACTTATGTTCTTTTACCATCCTGATTATAAGAGGGCTCCCTATAAATAGTTTGAACCATCTTGCAGGTATTGAGAGACTTATGCCTCCACTCTCACAACAAAACATTTTAAAGTGTGTATTGTTCTCACTTAATTTTTAAAATCAGATTTCCATAATGACATGGTACTGGATCATCATAAAAATAGCAAATACAGAACTGACAGTGGAAGTATAAAGACCCATCTGTGCTACTCATTTTTTTTCTCCCACCACATTTTATATTTGATATTTAGAGCACCCAGACCTTATATATGACTTGTCTAATACTTCTCTGAGTGGTAACTCAGGGAGACTAATTAAAAGCAATCATCCTTGCTGTAATTTGCTGAAAATAAGAGATCAGATTTAGAATAAATGAATTTGAAGATGTGATAGGTAATGAAGCAGTCAGGATTACTTGCCAGTCAAAAAAAAAAATTTGTAATACGTTGGTTTCACGTTTGAGATATCCCCTCTCCAGGCTCTGCCGGGCTGAACAAGTCCTGTCCTGTGCTCTGCAGCCCGGAGAGGGCAACAGAGGTGGGAATCAAAGAAATGCAGACATTCCCTTAGAACTAGCAATTAGATGTTGATGGTATGAGGAGACCCATATTCAGCTCTCATTAACATAGAGAAATTTTGTATTTGACTTTTAAAGAAACCAACCCCTCATGAGTTGGTGGAAGTGGGAGGCTTTACACCGTGGTGCTCTGTAAACCCTACGTTTGACAGACATCTGAACGCATGTGCATGCGTATGAATATATAAAGTTATCCACGGTGGAAGTGGCCTGTCAGTCTCGGACGTGGTGTGCTCCCTGCCAACAGAGGTGCTTGCAGCAGGGAGCAGCGGGTCTTTGCTGAGGCCATGTGCTGTGCTCTGTTTCAGACGAGTGGCAAATATGTCGTGGCAGCTCGCCCTTGTCTGGCCACGCATTCCTGCGGTTGTAAGACGGTTCATTCACTGGATGCAAAGATTGAACGACTTCATTCTCGCCCTCATCCAGAGAGTTTAAGGTTTTCCAAAAGATAAATTTTTGTGATCTACTTAAAGCACCTGTTTAATGATGGGATAGAGGAAGGAAGTACTGAAAGCTGTTGGAAGACGTGAAAGATTGCCAGATGCCTGCTGGAACAGCATGTTGCTAAGTAGTTACACAGAGAGAGGATGGAAACCTCAACTGCAGCCCTCTGTGAAAATGCTCCCACAGAGATCTGCTTATTAACTAACACCAAAAATTCAGAGCAAGGGAAGCCAAGAAAGCAGCTGGGATGGTGAACGCTTCATTGACAAGGGACCATTGGACACAGAGTAGTGCAAAGTGTGTTCTGTCTCTGGGGATGTTATGCCTCTGTCTGGCATATGGCTTCTGGAAAAATTGTACAGAGGATACATGTACAAACCTGGGATGCTCCTCTGAGTTATCTGGAAGCCCAAGTGGGTGTTCATCATCCTGTGCTGACTGCTTCTTCCTGCCTCTTTCCTTCTCACCCCATCTTTTGATAACATATCTTTTTGATAACATCCTTTCTGTGTTGGTTCATCTACACCCACCTTGTCTCCTTTTCCATCTGCCCTCTCTCTGAACTCACCTGGAAAAATAACCACAGAACCACCTTACCAGGGAGGGCTGCAGCCTACATCTGAATGAGGAAGGGACCTTGAGACAGCAGGGCCACCATTTGGAGATGCTTCATTTTATCACTTTTATCACCTACTTTTTGGGCTAGTCCGGTGATGAGCGTCTAGTAACAAATCTGTCACATAATACATCACATATGGCACTATCATTAAATATAGCTAAATACTAAATCATAAAGAAATTTCTAGAGAAATTATAATCTAAACATTCCAGAGAGAAAAGCAGATTTAACATTTGATAATATTGACACATGCAGCTAGTAAATCTAAACATGAGTCAGATGGAATCATATCCAACTGTGGAAATTTAAAAATAATGCCTGTGTGACATGTGGTGTAGTTAAAAGGCTGGGTCCTGAGCCTACAAACATCTATGTTATGCCTGGTTTGAGAGGCAGGAGGGAGTTCTCTGAGTCACAGCCTTGTAGGACTCCTGCGGAAAAGGGATGATTTTGAGGGTAGAAGACAACACGTGCACTAGGAAGTACACCTGGATTCAGCATTTGTGAGCTCAGTGATGCCTAACCCCAGAGTTTTTCATTCTTCTGTTTTGATCTGTGGTAGAGACATATGCTTCTCAAGTCTTTCTGTAGTCATGACATTGTGTTCTTGCTGTGAGGCACTCTGATAATATTAATACCAATTAATTCAAATATGCTGGAAAAAATATCATTAATTTTTTCCTTCAACCTGGGAAATACTACCAGGGTCCAGAGTAAACATGCTTTTGCTGAAACTACTTGTAGATTTCTTGGCTATATATATTCTCAATTTCTTCAAATCTATGCCATTCTAGTTTTCTGTTGTTTATCCTTTCGATTTTCATGATTTTATTTTGATGCTGCTAAAGTATTCTCTGCCAATCCTTGTCCTTTCATATAGAACGGTTTCAAATCCAACCCCGTAAGGTAGTCCTGCACTGAGAGCTTTTGGAGATTGTTACCTGTTCTAACAGAGCAGCTGTGTTCTAGGGCAGCTGCAGATGTTCCCATAACTTACCTCAGCTTCCTCAGAGCTAATGGGGGTTAAAATAACTTAACTGGAGCAGTGAAAGGCCTTCAGAAAAATGTCTTCTTGTATGTAAGAATATGAAGAATTCCTGATATTTAGCTACAATATATGGCTCAGCCATGCCATAGGAAGAACAGTATGACACAATCTGTGTACCATAAAATTCTTTATTCCTCTGACTGCACCAGTAATGTATATTTAAAGGTACAAACATATGTTTACACATATGTGTTTGCATCAAGGTCTTTTAAATATATATATATATGTGTTGGCATCTCTACGAGAAGTATATGGCTTTACCTTCTAGTAGTCACTTATTGTTGCCACCTCCAGACAAAGAAGTGTATGTTAACAACTTCTGTTCATACAGAAATTTCTCTTCAAATTGATGCAAGGAGGAGGGAAGCTGACCAGCTGTGAAAAATCAGAGCTCTCATATATGTTTTGTGCCTAAGATTGTGTTCTGGGTGGTGTTTTATGTGTTAGTTTATATGCACCTTGGTAACTGCTGTATAAAGTCTATTGAATGTAATTGTCCTGGGGATGCAAAGACAAAAATGATCCCCTTGGCTGGTGTATATATAAGTAGGCAGTGATTTGAAACCTCTGTTATCTGAAGTTCCTGTATGAACTGGTGTAACAGACATTTTCACAGCCAAATGGCTGCACCAATGCTGACCCGTAACTTGTGGTGTTGACATGGTGGCATTTTGGTCTACTTCTCTTTGCCCTGATGCTTCCCTGAGAAGTGGGAGGGTGAGAGCACTCCATGCTCTGCAGTTTTGTCCTTGTGAAGCTCTTGGCTGACAGGTAAGCTTGAGTTTCTTATTTGTGGTTTTGAGTGATAGCAGCAGTGATCTTGGATGCATGTAATCAGTCCCTTTGAGAATAGCGTAGTGTTATGCAATGTCTCTGAGGGATTCTTCAAGAGTTTTGGGAGGCCTAGCAAGGATCTAGTTTATGCAGGTCTAATCTCTACTAGAAAAACTAAATATATTCATCTTCTAGAAGATACTGTCTTAACAATTTTGCTGAGGACTCATACTGTGGTCAGACCCTTTGCTTGAGCTTTGGATCCTGGTCTTGGTTTTGGTCAGAGAGGTTTTATTGGAGCTAAATTCTGTGGGGTTCAAGAGTTCGTCAGACTTCTCTGCAGGGGGTGTTATGAAAGAAGTGTGGGAGAAAATAAAAGAAAATTAACTCAGTAACTGTAGGTGAAAAAGAACTTTCTGCCTTTTTTTTTCCTGCTCTTCGTGTTCTGAGGTTTCAAGGCTCTTCAGCAGGGATATCTCATGTCACTTCTACAAAAGATGCAATTCCTCCTCCATGTTGTAGAAGATAACAAGCAGCACAGGGGTAGCTGGTAGAGGAGGCCAGAAACAGTTGTGGAGAGTAACACCTGAGGATGGTGAGTGAGCAGGTGTAACCTTTGTACCAGCTTGGAAATGCAATGGGGCAAAAGGACACCACTCATGTGGCTTCCCTGGAAAAGAGGAATTGAGTTAGCAGCGTCTGGCTTACTTTTTGTCATGAACAATGTGGAGAAATTTTGAATAGCTGATTTTGTTCATCAGGGAGTTCTTACAGAAAGAAGTTGCATTGTAATTTATATTCTTAATTTTATTACATGACTGTTCAAAGGCCAGGGTATACGCTCAGTTTCAAGCTCTGTATTTTTCATATGCGTGACATTAACTTTGCAGGGTGGTATTCATTCTTGAATCAGCTTGAGAGTGGTAGGATTTAAAATGAGTGATAGTAAAAGGGAAACATTAGCCACTTAAAGAAGCGCGTAGCTTTTAGTTCAATCCTAAAAACTTGATTTGAAGTTCCTTCTCTCTCAAGCTGATTTGAGAACAAAGCTTTCCCAGTTTCTCCTAGTCTTGCACCATTGTTACAGGCAAGCCTGCATCCAAGAGTACTGATGCCAGGCAAGAAATTATTTTTTTCTTGGCTGGATGCTGCCATGTGCAAAGATTAGATACTGACTAGAGAAAACTTTGTGTTTGGGGATATTTTTATGTGGAAACCTGCATTTCCTAGTGTAAATTCTTGAATTGTTCAGTTTGTATGGTAGTTTGTAGATTCTCAGTTGATCAAAAAGATGGTTAACAGTGGGAAGCAGCAGGGAAGACTGGCAGTGCACTGGATGTTATTCAGGACTCTGTAGTGTGTACCAAGGGTTTATGAGCACAGGGTTGAACGACACAGCTGAGGCACACAGTGGAGATTTCAGCTGAAGAGGGCTGCACTGGAAAGCTCGATTCCGGCCTCTGCATTTCTCCACTGCAGACATCACACTTATGATTTATATTTTTTCCCTCCGGTTCTACTGATATATGAAAATGAGCATCTGGAGGCTATTGTTCAGGATAGAGGAGGTAGCATCAAGTGGCTTAGTCATATCCAGTAGCCTTTTTAAAGATGTGCAGGGAAATAATTTTGGTATATGGAGCCAGTTACTCCCTCTGTAGCATTGCATACACTTATTTTCAGGTCACAGTGTTCTTTGCTTGGCAAAGAATTGGAAGAGGCATTGACTATTTAGAAATAGATTAATATATAATTAAAATGGTCCTAACGTTCTTTTTTTGGTCAATACATACTGGAAAATATATTTAGCCTCAAAGGCAGATTATTTTTCTAGAGATATTTGTTGAAAATGATTATACTATTCTTGTAGTTGATTTGCATTTTAATTGGCAAAAACCATCTCAAGATGGTTTCTTCCTTCTCAAGGAAGGTGGTTTGTTTTTCACGATCAACATTTTGTGATGCCCAAGTCCTGAGGCATCTCATCAGTAAAGGCAACCTGAAGTTTCACTTTCAGAACTGTGTCCAGTACTTGTTTTTTTGAGGGGTTTTAAATACTGTTGAAGATTCTGATTTTTAAATTTGATTCCTCTTTTTCACTTCAACAGATAGGAGACTGACTCTTTTTATGGGGACTCATGATTTGGTCTATTTTCATTATTTTCTGCATGCATTTGTAACCTGTATAAGTGAATACTGAAGGCAAGAGTGTTCAAAGCTTAGTCATACTATCTTTTTGGAAGGACATTTCTTGTTTGCTTCAATAAATGCAGCAATATGGATTCATAAGAGCTACTATTATTGTATTTCTGGAACACTTTGATTTAGCATGAGCTAATTTCTGGAGCAATTTTCTTGACGCGAGTAACAAGAAGGAAAGGCACATCTGTTGCACCTAATTAATTTTTGTGTGTGTATGCTACATTAGTATAATTGAAGACATGAAAAGAATATGATACTATTATGTAGAATCTTTTTATGTTTTCTGTTTCCTGAGTGTGGTTGTATGAGAGTCCAATGTCTACTTATAATGGCTATTTTAATTAGAGGCCACTTAGGATCCTTCAGCTCTGCTTGTGTGCCTTCCTCTAGACGGCATCTATAACCATTTCATCCTGCTGAAGGATGAATTTGGGAGCAGCATTTCTTTTGAGAATGGGTTCCATCTGTAGGTATTTCATTAAGGATTTAGTTAGGTTCAAAACTTTTTATCTATATTGACCCTTCTAAATCGTAGAACGAAATGTAAATTAAATTTAAGTAGAACTGTTTAGAAAAAATATTTCTAGTCTGATTGTTCATAATTTTAATGCATGTAGTCTCTAGGCTTCAGCTACCAAGGAACCCAAATTACTGGCAGTCCCTTCTGGAAGAACTGTTATGGCCATTCATGCACTTATAATTCTTGCAGTGTGGGATGTTCTCATCTTTTTTTTCTTTCTTTTGTTTTGTTATGAATACAGAAGTACTGCTTTAGACTGATTTTAGAAACTACGGCATGGAAAACCCATAGGTCCCAGAATTCCATTATTTTAATTGGAGCTAGTGTATGTTGGACCACAGAAACACGTGCCAGTATCTTTGCCACCTTATTTTGGGGAGAAAAATTTGCTTCTTGAATTTTTTTAACTTAAACACCTGGGATGCAGTGGGGTTTTGATTAATGTGTTGGTAGCCAGCTGAGAACCTCAAGATATTTTGGTTTTGGTGTGGAAAAATTTAAAATGTGAGATGATAAATACTGTAATGTTTGTACACGATCACTGAAATAAAGGAATCAGAAGACTTACACTGTTGAATCCCACTTTGGGAATATGAATAGACATGTAATTTACAGAATCATAGAATGGCCTGAGTTGGAAAGGACTTTAAAGATCATACGATTCCAACACCACCACCATGGGCAGAGACATTCTCTTGATGAATAGTCTCCAGTAGAATCAGACAATTGCAACATAAACAAATGAATGTAGACTTTGGGTGGGATATTTTTAAAACAGTCACTGTTTTCCGAGTTAAGTTCCTTTCTGGTTGCTTGAGGAAAATGAGATCCCGTAAGTAAAAGTGGCTGGAGTTGCAAAATCCGTGCTATCTTTCCATGCTAATTCCATTTAAATAAAATAGACTTTTTTTTTTAATATTTGGAAACAAGCTAGTAACTCTAACTTCCTTGTTTAAGCTGAATATAAAGCAAGTAATATTGGGGAAGTATATATTGCATTGTTTTCTTTGTTTTCAATTATTATGTAGGCTTCTGCAAAATCAGCTGTTGCTATTTGCCAAAAAAATTGAAGAAACTAATTTGCAGCATTTGACTTCTTAGAAGTCCTTTAGGATAGGCATTTGTGCTTATGTTGGTGTGATTTTCAGGATCATACATTTCTAAACAAAAATGGAAATATTTGGATGGAGAAGATGACATCTAAATTTTTTTTCTGACAAATATCTTTGGTGTGAAAATACAAAATGCATTTAAAGAAAATGAGTGCAGATTTCTTTCTCTATATAGGATTTTTTTCTTGAAATATAGCCTGGGGAATTTAAAATTCTGTGCATTTTCTTTTCCAAACTGACCTAATATGGAATTTACAGCAGCTAAAATGTTGATGAAACTTCCCCTATAATGAAGGATGAGCCTGAGCTACTACTTGCTTATTCTGGGAGTAATGGAGTAGTAATGACCTTCAGTGGGGCTAATTGGCAGATGTTATTTTCTGCAATGCATTTCAGTATGTGATAATAACAATAGAAAAATTAGCATAAATATATGCTATCTGCTGAAAATGCTATTAATAATATTGCTCTTGTTATAAGAATATATATATATAAATACTACTGTTCTTACCTCCCTCTTTTAATTCACCTTAAAAGGCTGAATAAGAGCATGAGGTATGTTTTAATTAATGTCTTCTCAGTGCAGGTACAGTTCTATTTAAAATCATTAAGATTTATTGTCCTTAGCTTGCATAACTGCTGTGCTATCCACATCTCTATATGCTTTCATGTTTTAGGGGAACAGAAACAATATTTTATATTCAGGGAAAAGTTTTACTTGTCTTTCAGTTCAAAGAGATATTGTGCTTTCGATGAAAAGGGAGCTGTGGCTTTCAGAACATGTACTGACATTTAAGGAGAGACAGAGAAAGTAAATGGAGGCTTTTGTGATTTAAAATTGGCAAAGGTAGTTATTCAAAGTAGGAACTAGATCAAACCTTCATCCATGAAAGTTAAATAGTTTGTATTGAACGACATCAATATGCACTCCTCAAAGGCCATTCTCTTTCCTTTTCTGCCTTCATTTAACTGTTTGGCAGTGGTAACGCAATCCAGGACTTCATTTGCTTTTGGTATCTTCCTTGGGTCATCATTTGCTTTCATGTGGGCTGTCAGACTCTGCAGGGTGTGAAATGCCCTCAAGCACTTTAGATTTTAGTGGGACAGAAGGGTGATAATCTCCACTGGGACCTAAAGTTGGGGGGGAATACCTGGGGGTCTTCTGGGAAGACCAGGGAAGAGATAGGTTGTGCCATGTGCCTCACAGCCATGAGGGTGAGAAGCATTAAATGTGTGAGCTGATGATCTGAGGTCAAATGCTCACATTTTCCTTTTGATTTTCCCTTTGCTTAATAAATATTGTTTTTTTTACTCTAGGTTGGTGTGATTGGTCTGAGACCGTACCTCACACCTGGCTAGAGGGGAGTACGTACATATCCCATAGTCCAAGCCAGCCTCAGAGCTGTGTCTGTAGAGACAGACGGCTCAGTCTGCACTAACTCAGCTATTTGTATTCCAGCTCAGGGGTTTGAAGGGTAGGAAAAGAAGTGAAATAATGCTTGAGATGTATCTTTATGTGTAGCTAATTTTTATATATTTTTGTTTCAGTGTTTCTTTCCCCCGTGAGCTGAAATACAAGATTATATAAATACAAGATATTTAGCTGAAAGCCTTATTCTGTCTCATGAAGCATTCTATCCCAGTTCAAATTGCTTTCATATGTGCAGGTGAGGTGATTAGAGACTTCTAAAAGATTCCACTTGCTTTGTAAAAGAAAAATCATAGCCTATATACTTAAAAAAAGGTGTGAAGGAAATAATTGCTAACAATTTTGCTATGTGCTGAAATTCCTGTCTACTGTAAATCACTCTGGCTTTTTTCAAAAGCAAGCTGGGAATATAAACAAAATACTTCAGTGTACTAAAAGCACAAAATTTGGAATTTATTTTGCACTGCCTGACAATAATAATTTTAATGGCTTTACAACATGCACAGTGATAATTTTATGTTCAATTACTGCTCTGTTAGGAACTTCTGTTTAGAATCACAAACTCTATTAAGAGACTTCTTTTCTGTAGATCCCTATCTTTAGACTGCTCTCTTTGTCAAAGAATGAAGTGAGAATCTCTAGAATGACAGCTCACTAAGTGGCTTGGATGAAGGCATGGAGCAGCCATGGCAAGACCCTTCTCTCAATGGAAAAGGCATTGGTAGGATGCTGGCGAGCCACAGAGAGCTCATCTTCCACTCTCTTCCGAGGCACTCTCACTGCAGGGGAAAAACCCACACACCTGCATCGTTTAAAGTCACTAAAAACTGAAAAACTGTGGAAGCAGAAATTAATTCTTGTTCCTTGGAATATTTCTGCAGTCTTGTAATTGCACTTTCTTGAATTGCTTGGATAATGACATTTCATCAAAAATCTTTTGTTACATGGTGTGGAATTCTGTGAAATTAAAGGGCTGGTGACAGAGTGACTTCTATCATGACAGTGTTGAAAAATCAGTTGAAAATCTACTAAGAATTTCCTTTGACAAAGTATGTGCTTGCTCATCTTTGCAGATGTATAGCTGGAAGAATGAGTATGCACATACTTGGTTATTTAAATTTTACCTGAATAGAGATAAATGTAAACATTTTTAAAGTTAAACATGTTACTTGTTTTGCTGAATTAGGCATGTAACTCATAAGTAGTTAGAAGTCAAGGTGGGAATTCAGTGGAAGTTATTGATGTGTGGCGGTTCATTTTTTTTCTGTTTGTAAGATTCTGTGCGTCTTAACCCCAAAGACTACTGCAGGGGAAAAAAGAGAATAACAAAAAATAGGAGACTGCTTCTCACTTTTGTGCACTTCGTGAACCTCACTGACAAAAAATTAATTTTCTTTTTAAAGAAAATGATACCGTGAATAAAAATCTTCAGAGTATTTTATTTTAGGAACTTGGTAGCATTCCTTGTTTTTTAAGTTTAACCTTTTTTGTTTTATAATATGCTGGTAGGACTGCATAGAGAAGCATTTTTATTAGTGATAAAATACAGAGCTATTTGACATCATGTGCAAAATAATGTGTGTGTGTATTTTCTCTTGAAGACATACATTCTCTTTCCTTTTCCTACTTTTCCTACAAAGATTAAGCAAGTCTGCATTTAAATATGTGCAAATGAGGAGTTTTTCTATCCTGGTATAGATCTCTATATAGGTATTTCTATCGTTGCTGCCCTGGACTGTTGTTTTTGCCAGGATTTCCCTGGATACATGGGCTATGTATGTCTAGTTTGCAAGGAAGAATAGATACAGGAAGCAAAAACTGATGGGGCAAAATAATTGCATTTTTGAACACTGACCTGGAGAAAGGCCTCTTGAAGTGAAACAGGGTGTGCAGGAAAAAGTTTAAAACCAGAAAGAGGATTGTAGCTTACCTAGCAGGTCAAGGCACCTGCACTCATTCTGACCACTTGTATTGGCTTGTAACGATCTGAGGTCCAAATCCGATGAGTGGAGAATTATGGGATTTTCAGTTTTAAATCTGTGACTTCACTGCCACCAAGGTGTGTTTACAGTTTGTTTGCTCTAAGTCTGGCATAGCTGTACTTTGTGAGCACTTTTGCCACATTTTATTCTTTGTAGGGAAGACAGAAACATGTACAGGCAGGGTAGTTTTCCACTCTGCAGGAAAGCATATGGATTTCTTTGCCCGTAGGATGGAGAAACCAGCAAAAGCCTGCTTTACCCAGCACTGAGAATTGATATACTTGTAAACAAAAATGCAAACCTGTTTCTTAAATTACTTCCAGGGAACAAAAAGGAATGGTATTGAAAGAAAGCCACCAAACTCCAGAAAAAAGTTATTTCAGATTTCCAATAAAGTTGTAGCATCAGGTTGTTTTTGTCAGTATGTCTAAAATTCACCACTTTTATTTTTCTGTGGATCACCTGGAACAATGTATTTTATCTACACATCAGTATATTGCTAATGAATTTTTTTTTGCAGAATGAATGTTGCTTTTTCATATTTGATATGTGTTTACACTTGATAAGAATATGTGGCTAGTAAAAGTTTCATTAAATGGTGGAATATAAACTTTAAAGTAAAAAGTACATCATATTTTTGCTACCTGTGTTAGCCTGGCATCTTGCTCCCATGAAGCAATCTCACTTAGAGGAAATAAGCAAGTAGGAGTTTTTAGGTTTTGGAGCTGATTCAATTTTGCTAGAATAAGAATTAGAGGTAAAATTAATGCAAGCAATAACAACAACAACAAAAACCCAACAACTGGAGAAAAAGCACAGAAGCTCTACTACCAATGAGATGTAGATACTCTTTACCGGGCGAAGTGACAGCTGAATGAAACGCAGAATCTGTGCTGGGAGGCAGAGCCATCTGAGTTGATGTTTAAGCTTCTAAGAGTATTTTAACAATCATTACCCAGTTCCTTTAGAAATTGCCTTGGCAACTCAGTGTGAGCTATTGAATACTGCCATATCCATACGGAGACCTTTCTTGGAATACTCTTTCACCTCTCCAGTACAGCTGACTTGAAGGAAACTTACTTTCTATGAATATTTATAGCCTGTTCTTTTGCAAGAAGTTTTATTGATTTGATTAGTGCTCCCACAGAACACAGATGAAAAGAAACCACTGAAAGGAGATCAAATTCTGTCTTGTCAGTTCTTGAATATTGCACACTTTATTAACGTCAGTCTAGGCTTTCCTGGTATTATTCCTAGTTATGAGAGAAGTATTGGTAATGTCTTTTTTTCAGACAGATTAAAAGTCAGTATTTTTAATGTCTTTTTTTTGAGACAGAACATCATAACCCTCAAAATAATCTATTTGCAGTTTTGTGACACAGAATTAAGGGCTAGTGTTAAAAATCAGAATCCTGTAGTTTGGAATCCAGAGAATACCAAACACTCAATAAACAGCAGTAATTTGTGACAACATGGTTCCCAAATCACTGACTAAAACTGTGAGAATTGGCTTCCAGAAGCTGGAGTGGGTGAGTGAAATGGTTGAGTCACCAACCCTGGAGGCATATAAATGATGTGTAGAAGTGGCACTTAGGGACACGGTTTAATGGTGGGCTTGGAATTTTTAGGTTAATGGTTGGACTAGATATTTAAAGGTCTTTCCCACCCTAAACAATTCTATGAAGAAATTATGCCAAAATTCTGTAAAGCAGAGATTTTCAGTTTTGTAGCAGACCAGAGTCTAAAATAGAGAGATCTTCATTTCTGTTATTGCACAGGGCTCTTCCATCATCAGGATTCATGCAGGAGTTTCTTAAATTTAAAAGTTAAATTATTTTCTGTACATGCAATTGATGAATTAACTTGAAGGAGGAACACTATCTGCATACTCATGATGGGATCCACAGGCAACAGCTTGTGAGCGAGGGCTGTGACACGTAGTACGTGCATGGGTGAAAGAATTCATGTGTATATATAGCGCAGAAACGTTGTACTTTCAAAGCAAGAGTATTTGTATTCAATTCATTTGGGGATTTAGATCTTAAAGCAATCCTTGTACTTGTTCAACCTTCAGATTCTCTCGCTTTATGTTCAGGAATGTGTGTGTATGCACATGTGCTGGCCCTGACAGGAGGGCAGTCCAGTGTTTGTAAATGCTGGCAACATCTATCTCTGTGTGTTTCTGTCTTGAGCAATCCTGAGGGTCTTGGAGGGCTTCAGATGACAAACTTTCACTAATTAAGAGTGAGTGTAATGCGTGGTCCTCAGCCACCAATTTGGTGTGAGTTATGGACCTAAATGATATAGAGAATTTTGGATTTTCCTTCCTTCTGTGCTTCAGTTACCTGCCTGTGAAAAGGGGAATAGGAATTTCTAGCTACTTTGCAGTGTTGAGAAGGAAGTCACATGGAGAACTGGAGAAGCCCTTATACTTGTGCTATCCAAAGCCATAAAACCTCACAGAATATGTGTTTGTAAATGTGCAAATATATAACAGAGGCATACACAAGCATGTCAAACTGGGAGTGTAGGAAAGAGTTAAGAAAGGGAAAGGAAAAGTGATCAGTGTAAAAATGTAGATTTTTTTTTTTTAATTTCACACAATGAACACAAACATGGAAGTTTTACTATTCCTGCAGTGTATGCAGGGATTTCCCTATAGTCAGTATGGGTACAAACATTGCCTTTTTGTTTAATGATTGTGTCTAGAATATTATTTATGCTAAAAGGGATCTCTTATTCATCTGTGATTAAGTGCATATCTTTGCTTTGGCACTGTTGGGCAGGGATGTATTTAATGCTAATCTCCTGAGCCCAAGTGGTGATCCAAAGGGAAAAAAGCATTTTATCTTCTAGAAATTCAATGAGGTAGCTTTTATAAAGATTTTACCAGATAGCTTCTCAGGGCCTGGAAAAAGCATCTTTTGATCTCTTAAAATCAATTTGACATTCAGTATCAAAACCCATGTGTGCCCTTTGAAAAGGGTAATCACTGTAATTGAGCTGGGTGGTCAGGGTGGATATGAACCCATGGCAACACTGCTGTCAGTGGCACACAGAGTTTGGTTGCTGAGGCCAAGGCCATGGCAGCTGCTTCCCCTGGCTCCAGCCTCCTGGGATTCAGCAGCCAAGAGCTCTGCCTTTTCTCTGACTCTATGAAATCTCAGTATCAACTTCATGTAATCCGCTTTTGTGTAATTAAGATCATTTCACCAAATCATTTATCCCTCAGTACTGAGCTGTTCCATCAATGGACTGCATATCCCAACCTACTGTTGAGAGTAGTTTCTCATACCTCAAAATATTTGACATTAATTTGGGATAATTTTCACTTTTTTTTTTGATACCTCATGAAGGATGCATTGTGTAATCTGAGATTTGTCAAAAACATAGAGAAAGCATTTACTTGTATTTGAATTTACATTTCCCTGGATAGAAAGAAAATGTTTCAGAACTTCCCCAGAACTTTGTCTCACTTGAGGTGTTTGAAATAAATTAATCATAGGTGGTAGCATTCTCTTCCAGTCAATTTAGCAAGTAAAATCTAGTGTTAGAATTCCCAAAAGCACCTATAATCTCTCACATGAGAAATACTTAATTGCAGCTAGATAGTTTCGGTGGATACCCTGCTTTGTCTAGGAATTTTATGTAAAAAACATGCTCATTTGGAGTCTCTGTATTTCTAATTCCACTTGTGAATGTGTATCTACAGGAGTTTTCTGAAGATATTGGTTAACTAGAAAGCAAAGGGCTTTCTTTCTCTAGTAAAAGCAGAAAAAAGTTTAAATTAGTTTTCAGTCTTCCTTTTTATGAAGGTTTGAATACAAGAATGCTTATCATACAAACAAAAGTGTCTTGTCAATTGTATGAGAATTTATAGCATTTCAAGATTTTCTATATTTGCAATATAATCTATTTGTCATGGGGGGAAGACTCAATTAGAATTTGAAACTTCAACCATTGTTTTGCTCAAAAGCATCAATATAGAGTTATTAAAGTTACTAATATCTGCTTAACAGCAAATCTTCTTCTCATGGGAAAGTTACAGATGCTTTCATTCTCCCAGAAATATGTCAGAAAAGACAATATGAAAGCAAAGAATCCTGTAAAATCTCATTTTGTTTTGGTTTTTTATTTGTTTTTTTTTTTTTTCCTTTTTCATTTTGCATACCCCTGTTTCCATCTCTATTGCTGACCAAAGGGATACAGATTCCCTTTGAACCTGATTTGAATCTGAGACTCTTAGGAGTTTGGAGTTGAAACCATGGAATGTGTTATTTTGTTGAGTGGAGCAATTAGTTACAATCTACTTACAATGGCCTTTTATTCTTAATTCACTCGGGTTACTGGAAGTGCCTTCTAAAATGCATTTTTTGTCCAGAGCTGCTTGTCAGAGACAAGTCTGTTGTCCATTAAAGGCACACTAAGACTTTAGCAGGACATGAAAGGGATTTGGTGAAATTAAGAGGTAAATTATCCTCCTGGTTATGAAAGTGAAGTGGGGAGGGTGCACTGGGGAAAGATAGTCTGAAAAGGATACTGACAGTATTTTGGATGAAACTCATCCCATTTGGCAAGTTAAATTTTGTACTCTGCACTGTTCATTGCAGATAGCATTGGTTAAAAGCTTTAAGCGAAGCTTTCCAATGAATTTAGAAGTTTAAGTCAAGCAATTTGTTAATTTCCACAATCAAACCCAAGAATTTTGGTTGAAGTGGGGAATGAACCAGTTCTAGGAACTTTCCCCTGAGTAGAAACAGGCGAAGGGATGAGCTGCACAGGACTGAAGGTGTGTTGAATAAGCAAGGTACTGAGGCTGCCTGTGCAACTGCAGCGCGCACATCCTGTTCCCATCCCACCCAGGCCAGCAGCTCCAAGGCAGGGAGAAGGCAGCAGACCGTGTTGAGATGTGACTGGTTCCCCAAGGTTTCTCTGTGGACAAGTCAGTCCTAGCCAGACTTTATGTGGCCTCTTGGGTGGAAGGGGGAACTCGGAAGTCAAAATATGCCAGGGAGCTACTGCAGTGGGGCCAGACGTTCCTGCCCTCCACATGGAGGAGCTCTGTGGTACGCAGGGATATGCAGCAGCATTCCTATGACCGTGTTCCCCTCTCCCAGCACAGTGCCCAGAATTAAGGTTTCCTTGCTTTTTACCTAGCAACAGAATTCTTCTTTTTTGTTTTTGTTATAAGCACTTAAAGAAAGAAATAATACTTTTCTGACACAAACCTCTTGGGAATTACATCAACCGTATGAAATATAAATACGTTTCCTCTCCTATTGTATAAATAATGGATTAGGTTTTCACTGGAGAAGCTGAGAGTAGGATTTAAGGACAACTTGTGTAACTCGCAAAGTAGGCTGTGGCATACAGCAGCAGACTGTTATAAAACATGACACGGTAGGAAATGTGATTAATGTGTGATGGAAACCCCTTGGTAGATCAGGTCACTAAAGTATGTACCCTTCCCACGGTTTGTATTATGTTCAGTGAGCATCTGGACAGAAGTAAACTGCTACCTGGTGGAGTGTTGTTTTATCCAGTAATGTGTGAGATTTAATCATACAATTAATCACACAATACCTTTTCTCTTGTTTATGGAAGGAAAGCATTCGACAGTTTTTAGGCTGAAAAACAAGAATTCGAGTGTGAAAGTGAAGTACCATCCCTCCTTCAAGGAAGACATATGTGTGATTTAGGGAGAATAACCAGAGCTGAATGTGAACTTGGTGTCCTCATACCAATTAGCAGCGGATGAGAAGCATGCTGCAGAGCAACAGCCTCTGTAAGAGCTGTGGGATGCTCACAGAATGCCTGCTTGTTTCATGGGGCCAGCCAAGCAAAACTGCCTGCTTGGCATGTGCTCCACTGGGCTGGTGTTTTGTCACCATTGCGAGACATTGCTTTTGTAGAGAAGTAAATAAAAAGTGATTGCCAAATCCCCTAGCATGAGTTTTCTAAATCTGGTGTATCCAGACCCCTGATTCCGAATTGCATTAAGACCTCCCAGGAATTATAACCTGGAACAATTCAAGCTTCTGTTGATGCATAAACAGGAATGTTTATGAAAACAGAGTAGCTTGGATCTGTTTGTCCCTTTTTGATTTGTGATGAGCTAATTTTATTTTGAAACTTGAGTCTTTACTCCTTGATGCACAAAGGGACAGCGTGAACTCAGTGGAGCTGAAATTTCCTGAATTGTCATTTTAGCCCTGACTCTGGTTTAGGGAAGCATATTAGGTTGGTCTAAAGTTGCTGTGACTTTTTTCCAGTTTTCTGAGTCAGACTTTTTTCCATTGTATTAGTGCAGGGAACATTTACAAAGTTGTAGGGCTCTGCAACCTGTGATTGATATTTCCTGTGAGTTTGTTCCTTTTGTTTAGTTTGACAAGGTTTATTAGTCAAGATTTGGGGAAAATTTTGATATAAACTTTCTTTTCTCTAACTGACTTCTATCAACATTGCATTTGTTTATGAAATTACAATCTGAAAACTGATATTAGGTTATCTAGGAGTTAAATATATTCCCAGAGTTATTTATTTTTATTTTAATGAATCATAGAATAGCCTGGGTTGGAAGGGACCTTAAAGATCATCCAGTTCTTAATTCCCTGCCCTGGGCAGGGACACCTTCCACTAGACCAGATTGCTCAGAGCCCCGTCCAACCTGGCCTTGAACACTTCCAGGAATGGGGCATCCACAACTTCTCTGGGCAATCTGTTCCAAGTTAGGTAAGGGACAGCTTTGTCTTATCTGTTTGGAAAGGAAAAAGTAGTTTTGGCAACAGAGCTTTGGTGTAGCTTACCTACGTGACAGTAGAACAAAGAATTAATCTAATAGATTTCATAGAGAAAATACATATGCTAAACCAACATGCTCAGAATATTTAAATACAAATTCTGATAAATAGCTAAGACATTCATTAAATGTGCTGTATATTGTAGGAATTTTGTCACATTGTGAAAAAATATTAAGCTACTTTAAAAATAAAATTTGTTGGATTGTTTTCAGAAGAACTGGATTTTCTTTGAGGATTTTGTATGCATGACGTTTTTCTTATGAAAAATTTAAGATGCTAAGACAAATTTCTCAATTACATGCTAAACCACTCTGCTTTTTATTTTTAAGTTGTTTTTCTAACAAGAAGGTAATGTTAGAAGAAGCTTTTGTCTAATTTCTAAAGATAAGCCTTTTTATGACAAGTTTTCCCTCTTGCCTCCTTTGAAGGGCATATTGTTCTGCTAAAAAGTGAAAGAATGTCAGAAATTCTGAGGTGTTACTGCTACTGCTCCCTCAAAACATGCGCGATCCTTTGGAGGAGAAAAACTTTTGCATTAAACTCAGGACCTGAGCTCATGAAATTTGTCAGTAGGGTTCTGCCTATGTGACCTTGTCCAAATCCTTGAATACCTGGGAGATGTACTTGAGGGCATTCCACAGGTGCTGGGGCCTGTGCTCTTTGTATTTCACTTTCTCTGTTCTAAGTGGACCAGCAGCAATCAGGGCATCAGAGGAATTTAGGGTGCTCTTTTACGCAAACCTGTGAAGACAAAATGATCTCCACTTTCAAATGGACAGAGCTGTGAACTGTTTCTTTAAGCTTTGTTTGAAGGAAGCAAAGCTCTTAAGAATGAAGAATCTAGGCAGTCCCGTTTACAGTAGCAATCCTTGTTTTGCTCATCCAAGTGGTTTGGGGTTTTTTTGGGCTGCTTCACTTTGAAACTTGGCCCATCTGAAGGAAGAGTGTGTGTTGTTTACAGGTGCTGTAGCCAGTTACAAGCCTAGTGACAGACATTGGTGGGCAGTGGCATAGATCAACCAATTGCTATTAAATACATGTAGTAGATAAGAGAGTAGCTCAGTGAGGATTGTATGACCTACATCTTCATTTAATTTCTCACAATGTTTGCTGTGTCATGTGGTTAACCTGGCTAGCCTGTTTTTAACTGTTCTGTTCCTGTAGTTCTTTTAAAACGTAGAATGTATTGTGTGTAGCCTCTTAAACATCTCAAGTTGTTTGTAATTTAGGCTTTGGAAACATCTCCCCACGCACACAAGGTGGAAAGATATTCTGTATCATCTATGCCTTATTGGGAATTCCTCTGTTTGGTTTTCTGTTGGCTGGTGTTGGAGATCAACTAGGGACAATCTTTGGAAAAGGAATTGCCAAAGTAGAAGATACCTTTGTTGTGAGTATGCTGACTGTCTCGTTTGGGTTTTTTGCTGCTTGTTCTGAATTTCACAAGTGAAATGCAAAGCCTGAAAAACAGGGTATAGCTCATTGTTGCAATCAGATATACAGGAAAAGGTGGGAAGGACTTGGCACAGTCTGAACTTGCTAATGAACACCTCTGAGAATTGGGTGAAGACACATTCCTTGCCATGATTATGATTGGGAAGAGGAATAAGATCCAAACAATTTTATTTTTGCTCTGCCCTTGTTACTCATAAGCTTGCTGTGATGCTTACCCTTAAAGGTTTTTATATAGACTGTGATAAGAAATGTATTCACTGAGAGTTTTGAAGCAGTGAATGCTTAGTAACCGACTTTGGAGCTGTTTGCATCAGCACTGCAAGTGTTAGGACTGGTTTTCAACATCAAGTCCTACCCTTGAATACAGGACACCTTTTCTTTATAGAAAGCTTTATTTTTGATGCAAAGCTAACTGGGCTTGTGCTAAGTAGTCTTATGCAATAGGCAAACACAAGCTTGAAAGCTTTTTAAGAAAAGGCACGCATACTTGGCTTTGAAACACCAGCTCATGTCCAGACAAGGCACTGGTGAATAACATAGATTTCCATTGAGATTTGTCTGAAAAAAGCAAGAACATTCCATAAGAACGTTTTATAATTTCTGAGTTTTCATAACTGAGTTTTTTTCCTTAAAAGTATAGAAGTTCTGAGATCAATTTGTCTCTCTTCTACTCAGAGATTGATTTTCCTTTTTTTTTTTTATAGTGGATGTATCCCTACAACAAGAATGCTCCAAAATAAAAAGCACTATCATCCACTCTTTTGACAATATCTGAGTGAAAACCCTGATCTATATGTTGCAGTCTTGAACACTCCCTAATTCTGTTTATTAGCTTGCCTAAAGAACTGGGAAATGCTGATGGGTCAGAGCAGGGATTTTGATGTTGCCGTAACACAAGCTGTTACTCCGATTTGGGTTACAAAAGCTCGACCTTGGTCATGATGACTGTAAACACAGTTCCCATTGACACTTAGAAACAAGAAAACATCCATTGTGAACAACATGATTTCATTTTCAGTTGATTTCTGTCAAAGTTTCTTGTATAATCTCCTCTTTTAGGTTGAACCAACATGCATTGGATGGATAGAAATTGTCAAATTAGCTGGGCATGCAAAATGGGATTTTGCAGGGGCCTATTCTAGCTTTAGACCAGTTTAGAAAAAATAATAGCATACACAACAGCTAAACAACGTGGTTCATTAAATCTGCAGATGCTCTCAAGCTGGAGATACAACCAAAACTCGGAGGATCAAAATGATCTGGAAATTTTTGAAAAGCAGTCTGAGTAGATAGGATTAAATTCAGCAGGACAAATTCAAAGTAACATATGAAGGAATAATAAAGTATGAAGCTGCATGTCAGGAAACATCTGTTTAAGTGCAATTTTATAGAAATGTTCTGTGGGCTCTCGAGGTTAACATGCTAACATGGGTTAATGTCATACTGCCATGGAAAAGCACACATCCTAGGTAAAGCTGTAAATAGGCAAAGCATAAGAAAGGGTCATTCCATTCCATTTTGTGCTATTTTTTCATATCTACTTTTGAATATAACACTTAATGAAACATGGGCTAGTTTGCTGGTGCCAAGGGATTGCAAGGAAAATAGGAAGGGGAAGAAAAGGAAATAAATTTATTTGGTTTAAAGAACATGTAACTGAAAGTGAACACCTGTGAAATTTTGCTGGAAAGTGAAAACTAGCAATTTCCTGATTTGTCTTGGATAAGACCATAAACAGTACACTTAAGCAGAAGGAGTTGAGATGTAGGTTAAGCATTAGGAAAATTATCAGATGACAAGAACATGATCACAGGTTGCCTGGCCAGTAATGTATTTGCAGTGGCTTAGGTGGATTTATTTTGTCTTTGGGCAGGTTTGTCTCTCTTACATCCCTTCCAGCTCTGTTTTGTTGGATTTTGTTTAGCTGATTATTTGATTGCAGAGAACTGTGTGGTTAAAATTCACCTTATTTAGTTGGTTATTTGTGTAAGTACAAAATTGGAGAGATTGCAGGTGCATGCACTACTTGTAACTCACTTGAATCTCTAGACAGCCCTCAAAACTTTTGCATCATCAGCTGTCAGTTTTAGTGAATGCCATACATGCTGCTCACCTGTGAAGAGTCCAGCCCTTCTCTGCATTTACTGCTGGCAAATGTTTCCTAGGATAGTCATGTTTGCTTTGAAACCCCTTTCAGAATAAAATCCTGCTTGAATTTTCCTGTTTGTTTGAGAATTATAATGCACTGTCCTCTAGAGCTATGTAGTACGCATTGGGGGGTGATGTGTGCTGATGTGCACTGGTGCAGTTTTATTAACAATGGGTTTCCTCTCTTTCCCCTTCCCTTTCCAGAAATGGAATGTGAGTCAGACAAAGATTCGCATCATTTCAACAATAATATTCATACTTTTTGGCTGCGTGCTGTTTGTTGCTCTTCCTGCAGTTATATTCAAGCACATAGAAGGCTGGAACACACTAGATGCAATCTACTTTGTGGTTATCACTTTAACTACCATTGGATTTGGTGACTATGTTGCAGGTAAGATTTTTTCATAACTCTTTATCTTATAATGTTTCACACAGTGATATTTATTCTACATGTTTTTCTTATTTTTGGGACAGGTATATCTTTCTCGTGGTGCCTCTCTCCCAGTTTTATCCTTCATCATTCATGTGATGGGACCTGTCCTCATTTTGGTTGATATGACAGTGTAGAGACATGAGTTGGGACAGTGAAATTCATGGTGCATGTCTCTGCTTCCTGTTTTTTCTCTTCCTATACTATTAAAAATTAAGCAGAGTATCATTTAGGTAGTGGTTTTGTTTTATTTTTCTTACAGGTTACGAAGTGCAAGTGCTAATAGAGCATTTTAATCTGAGTATATCTTTTCAGCTGGACATGTTTAAAATGCCTCACTCTGTGAAATTATGGAACATAAGTTTTGTGTGCATCCCTTACTTTCAAAATATTCTGGACCTCTCTTTCTGCCATTGAAATGTCTGTATTCTGTAGGATCTGCAGGATCCTGATTCTGTGATTTTGTCAGTAGACATTTTCCCACGTGTTTTTTACGTCAGAAGTTTTACCACTACCTGTAGATAACGTGACCAATTTTTATGGTTCCATTAAACTGAATTTGTTGCGAAAAACTTTGATATGGTGAGCTAAAAAAAGTCTGTTCCAGTTCCCTGTGTCAACTTGTTTCTTGAAAAGGTGTCAGAGGTGTTAGTTCACTGCTTGGGTTTGAGTAAGTATATGCTGCCTATGCTGAGAAAGCACATTGGTCTGAGTCACTGATGTGTAGAGGTGAGGATGAGGAATTCAGAGCTTTGTCCTCCGAGCCTGAGAGTTGCTTTCCTTGGCCTGATCGGATGCATCTGCTGGTACAGAACCATCATCTCTCTCACGAAACGCCTCTCTCGCACCTCTGAACTCTGTGCAAGGCAGAGGTGGCTGACAAGGCCCTTTGTGCTGGGCTGCTCTCAGTGAAATCTCCGCTGGAGGAATTGTTTTTAGTAGGCATTCGCATGCTGTGGGCTCCTGCTGTGTCTTGCCTGTGCCCATGGCTGCTGTGTGAGCCCAAGCGTGCCCAGCTGAGGCTCTCAGCTTGGGTAACTCCTCTTGTAGATGTGCCTGGAGTTTTGCCTTGATGGCAGTAATGGGACTGGTCTTGTCACTGGTAAAAGTGTTTCAGGCCAGTGAGGTCCAACAAGGACCTCTAAAATGCTGAAACTGCTTGACATATTTGTAAGTGATCTGGGTAAAATGGGGGTAAATTTAGTTGTTGAAGATACTAAACTACTCAGGCAGCCTTCATTTTTTGACTGCTTGCAGAGTTGCCAAAAATTCTTGTAAATTACAGAACTGATCTGTAAAATAGCAAATAAAATTTCTTCTTACTTTTACATAGTTATTTGTGATGTTTCCAAATGTCTTTGTATGTGTCTTGCCTTCTGCCTTTCAATTTTCTTTCCCATATTATTTCTTATTTTCATTTTGTCTTCAGAATTTGTGATTCTGGTCAGATACTAACTAGCACGAAATAAAAAAAAAAAATGCTGTTTCCAAGTCGAGAGTCTGGGTGTTTTAGAGTTTCATTCCTGAAGGGTATGTGTATGACAGGGAATAAAAATAATAGTGTATAAAGGCCTGGTTATATTTACTGTAAAGCATTATGTGAAATGGCCCACTTGGCTCTAACTAGAACACTGAGTACATTCATCATTACTCTCATTATAAATTTCCATAGACTTTTCTATTTGTAGACCATTTGATATCATAATTTTTTCCTACATTGTCTGCTTTTTAATTTTACCAGGAAACATTTTCTCTTTCTACAGAATGTCCTTGAATTATATTGTTCTATAGCTGATGGCCTTTTATGGTTCGCTTGGTAGATGTTCTTTATTTAATTCAAAATCCTACTGTAAATCCATTACTTCAAAGCATCAGAAATGTTTTCTAGTTTCTTTGAGCAACATGCATAAGACTTGTATTTGAACTGCAATGTGTTATTGACTTAAAGGGGAAATGGGATTTGTACTTGCAGAGATGATGCTCAAGAGAAGGTTAGATGGCTGTCTCCATCATAACTGGGAGGTTAACATTCCCATGGGACTATATTTTGGCAGAGATGAAGTTGATAATATTATCATCTTTGGGTGAACCAAAATACTCTGGTTTTGGCAGGTGACTTGAAGGATTTCTCAAAAATGTCCATTTGTTTTCTTTGAGGTACATAATTGACTGGTTAAATAAAAAGTCTGAAAAGTAGTTAAGGTGTTCATTGACTGTGCTTTCATCGTGAAAGTGTACAGTCATTGGTGTGTATATAAGTACTAAATTATTTGAAGCAAACTGACATTGCAAGTTCTCAATGGAGCTGATAGAATCTATCCTGAGACCTAGGCTTCCTTATTAATTTTGAGGAAGAATGCAGAATTTTTTGCACCATACCAAATTA
Organism: Callaeas wilsoni; assembly: GCA_013398955.1. NCBI lineage: Eukaryota > Metazoa > Chordata > Aves > Passeriformes > Callaeidae > Callaeas > Callaeas wilsoni. Next base: position 104,534 of record VWPU01015748.1, on the reverse strand, counting down.
GTAAGTTTTTTTCATGGGTTTTTTTTTGTTTTGTTTTGCCTGTTTCTCCTTTAGGTAAATCATAACTACAGAGCAGACACTAAGGGCCACTGATATGTCTGTGGTAGGCTTTGTCCGGAGAACTCTTCTTGAAGTTTAGGAAAGCTGAGTGTCACAAACCAGGAAGAAACATGAAGATTTAAGACATGAAATGCTGTATAAGGCTGTAAAAGAGGTGGTCATGATAGAATATTGTGGTTCTAGAGCATGCTGGTCTTGGTTCTGGTTTGCCATGGTGAGGCAAAAAGCAGCAGACAGAATGATGCTTCAGTCTACTCGCTGCCTAGATGCAACACATTTTGAAAAACTTCTCACACTGGCATTAATTTATTCATTTTTCTGACTTTTTGCCTTAAATAATACAGTGAAAATTATCTTCTTCCACTTAGCATTATATTCAAGTCATAATGGTGGTCAGTGATGCTCTGATTTGTAATTTTATCAGAGTGTACTTTTTGCAATAGAAGTCAAATTGATAATTCTTTTAGCACTCTGGAGGCCCATGTGAAAATCCATAAATGTGTGTCAGTTTTGGCCCATGAAGTTCCCTCAAAACCCCCAAATTCCTATATATTTGGAAACTTTCAAATCTTTTTTCCTGGAAACTGTCATCTCAGAGAAAAATCCCATACGTTTATAAGCCCTACATACAAATCCCATGGTTGTGTTAACATATGTCTTGGCCTGGGAAAAATTTCTGAAATACCTATCATTTTTCACTAACATGAAACTCGCTGCTTTCTGGTGCCATTGCAAGTAAGAGCTGAAGAAAAGCCCTGAAGAACTTTCAGGAGGTGAAGGACAGTGTGTTACTCAATAGCTGTATCACGATGGAGCCAACAGAAGAACCTGGGATTCAGGAATGGAATGGTATCATTGGCTGTAGTACAGGCTGTCATATTTGAAATTTTTAGTTCTCCAGAAGGTTTTTAGAACTCTTCTTATTTGTACTGGAGGCCATGTACTGTGTTCCCGGAAGCCAGAGTGAGGAAACACTCCCTTTGGTAGTCAGAGTCTAAGTTGATATTTGGAGCCTGTGGAAATTTCAGCTGGGGTTTCCATCAGCAAGAGAAACCTTGGGGCAAACATAATAGACTGATCACTCCTGGTGCCTGCAAGGATGGGAAGGATGAAAAGCCTTTGTAATGCATGTACAAGAGAATAGATGAACTGTATTCCAAAAAAATTGACTGCTTCTCTGTCTTACAAAATTACTTGATCTTTCTAATTTTTGGAATGGCTGAATTTTTTTGGAGGGAGAGAAATAATTTTTTGTATTATTTGAAGAAAGATTATTGTAGCTTTTCACAAAGAAGAAAAATGGTACTACAGCCTGCCTTATGAATATCAGGACATAGTCAAATATCCCTTTTCTTGTTTTCAAGAGGATGCATTGACTTTAACATGACAGAAGAAAACCCAACCAAAACTATTAATATCTTGTGAATGAGAAAAAGAAATCTTCTCATGTTGAATGTGTCATGATTTTAATACAATGAAATATATTTCTGGATACTAAGGTTGGTACTGAGGCACACGAATATATCAGTATAATTGACAATATATTGTTCACTTGTACAGATAAATTCTTTAACTTGCAGTGCAGTTTGGAAGGTATAGTCAAATATTTGTCATGGCATTAATATAACAGGTTTCAAATCTAAATTAGATGACATGTCCAAAACCTGACTAAATTAAGTAAAAGGCAAAAATATAAATAACATATCAGTAGTCTGTTTCACAGTGGGGCATAATGATGATATAAGATTGTCTCAACTGGTTCACTGAAACGGATCACAGAATTCTGAAAGCGTTACTTTAAAAATGTATTCCAACTCCTTTGTTACTTTTGTGGGATTTTTTTTTTGGCTTGGCTTTTTTTTCCATATTTGAACCCTAATTTTTAACTTACTGCTTTTTCACTGTTTCATTCTGTCATTGACTGATGTATTGCCGCTGTAATACACATACCTGGCTCTGCACTGTGTTGCTTGGTCTGGGACCCAGTTTGTAGAGAGCTGAGATATTTTAGTGTCATTTACTGTCACTGAAGTGGGACGCTGACCGGGTGGTCATAGCAGCCCAGTTGATCCGCTCACTGTGTGATACCATGCACCAGCAGAGAGAAGTCACTGTCGTGCTGAGCCAAGGCTGTGTCCAGCATCCTGGAGGAGAGCTGTGCGCTCTCCCACAGGCTCTGTGTCTTTTTTGGGCATTTGGAAGAGCTCTTTGTCCCAACAGGACTTCCTGCCCACAACAGGGGCTCTCTAGTGCGAGCTATGCTTTAAGCTGAAGTCGGAGCGCTGACTTGCTTGATGTCTGTGTAGGACAGCATGTGAGGAGTGTTTTAGATCTGTGCTTTGTATTCTGAAGTAGCTCTCCATTTTCCACTGAGTGGCATCAAGTGGCTCGTATGGCCTGTGTACATTCCATCTCTGACAGTGCAATATTATCTTGTCCCCAGCCTTCTGCATTTCCACATCTCCACATGAGCTAGTCTCTGTCCTCTCTTTTTGCAGTCCTCAGAGATAACTCCTTTCAAGCTGCAGGGCTGAACCTCCATATGTCTTTGGAGTGGGACAAATGACATTTCTGGATTAAATATGTCCATCAGGTTTGTTGCAACAGGAATGGTGGACAGCTACTTGTTATTCTGCAATTAAAACTGGATTATATAATATTTCTATATCCAGAGTAATTTGTACTGCTGATGAGAAATCATAGACATTTCCTTGTTTGCAGTGCCAACTTTTGAATAACCCAGAAATTTTTGCTGGTATGGAATTAAGATACTCAATGTTGACAGCACTTTCTATTCTCTCCTTTTAATTTTGAAGTAAAAATGCAAAGCCAACCAACTTTACAGAAATAATTACATGTTTCTATTTCGAGCCAGTTAGCTGTAGAAAGAACGGGGAAAAGAGTGGCAACAATGAAGAAAATTATTTGCTTTAGAAGTACTTGTTTTACATAAATAAATAAGTAAAAGAGATGTATTTGTAATCCTGATCTCTTACCTGAGAACAGAATTTGTTCTAAAGCACCCCTGAGATATTCTCTAATGCCTTTCTTCACTGAAACGGAGTTCTTGACCTTAGTAAGGAATATGTTTGGGCCATAGTACAACTTATCTTTTCCAAAGTGTTGAAAATCCCAAATAAAATTTATTTGGCAGTTGTAAGAATGGTGGCAGCAGCAACGCAGCAGCCTGTGATGAAGATGGATGGGAAAGCTCTTTGATTTCTCATAGACCACAAGCTACTGTAGATCAAATCTTTACCAGAAAACATCTTGGCAATAAACTGTGGCTGCTCTTGGTAACAGATTATGGCAGTGAGACTGCTAGATTTCTTCTTTATTGTGGTCTTAACCTATTTCGGGTAGAGGCTAAAGAAAGCTGGGAAAAGGTTTGTCCCTCAGCCCACAAAATTGGGTTTGCCAAACAAGCAACAAAATTTTGCTTCTGCCTTCTCAGCATTTTGCTTCCTGGAGGGCTGCATAAACCGATTTGCTTTGTGAAAGAAACATGATAGTGTATCATATTGATATGCTTCTTATGATGTTGCCCATAAAATCATTAGATTATCCCATATACTTCAGTACAAGTACATTTAGCTATGCATACTCATACCCAAATGCATTCATACCCATTTAAGTGGATTTGGTAGTTAATGAATTCTTTTAGTTTAAATTCAGTGCAGCTGAGTTGTGATCACATTTCTCCGTGAAATCCTATTTAATGACGTTCCCAGATAACTGCATTATGGCAGTTCGAGCATCACAGGAGACAATAGTTATGTCAGGACAAACATCCTCAGGTACGTCTCTCTCTCTCCCTGAGAGCTGATTAAATTGTGAAATCACCCAAGGAGTCCTTGAAATTTGGAAGCTCAACAGCTAATAAAGGTTTTAGCTCTGAAGCCTCATCCTAGAGTATTTCTTTGGATACGTTTTATCTCTTTAACTTCAGAAAAGCGGAACTCCTTTGGGCATGGCTAGATGGAGCCATCTCCTGGCCAGACTGCACAGAAAACTTGGCTGAACATGAATGTGTCCTAACTCCTGCTCCGGTGATTAACTTTGCTGTAAACAAAATAAGTATAAACTGTGAAGGAAGTGCTTCCTGCAGACTGGCGGAGTTAGGTTCCAGTTTCAGTTTATAAACCTAATATGCCAAAAATTAAAAACCAACCATGTCGATATGTTCTGTGATACTTCCTTGTGCATTGTATGAACAGCTGAAGAAGAGGGTGAACCACAAAGTGTGGCCCTTACTAGAGCACAGACATGGTGGTAATCAATCATTTTTTGAAATACAACAAATTTTGGGTGAATCATCCTTAAAATACTGTTTTACTAGATTGATGTGAGATGGAGGTTGTTAAAAAATTATTTGGTGTTTTGTTTGTCTTGTGCTGTGACAAACTCAGCCCTTTGGTGGCTGGATGTCTTCTGTTCCAAGCAGAGCCCTGTCTTCTACCTCTGCTTGGGACTACTAAGGCATCAAAGTATATCCATTTTCACAATATGGATTCATGTCTTGGATAGTTGAGTAAACCATTGCAGCTCAATGCATTTTTTCTTTTTGAAGGAAAGATGTAACTGACATGAGAATAACAAAATTTCTGTCTGTGAGGGCTTCCATACAAGGCTAGCCATCAGTAAAATTCTTTGTTATTTGCATGTAATCTCTGTGATAATAAAGCTAAGTAAAAACATTATTCTCTGTGAGAGTCAATCTCAGTACTGTAACAAGGTGCTTGAAATTTTGGGGCCAATTTTCCTTTCATTTTTTTTCTGTGTAAGATGCAGATATATAAAGCAAAGTATTCTGTACCTGTACAGGCTACTTTAATGCGTTTGAGAAGGTTTTAATGTAGAGTGTCTTCAATTGTGGGCAGATACACACCTCAAACTTCTTGCAGCAGCCCAAACTAGAAGTTTGGTTTTATTTGTTGCAACACAGCTGAATTAAAAGTTCAAAGCTTCTGTTTTATTGCATGGCAAGATGTGAAATGTGAGTTGTTTGCTGTTATCAAGAGCTCTGGATGAACATAATATTTTTTGTGTATAAGTAAGACATCTGTTCTTTACAGATGTATTATACCTGAAAGCTCTATTACAGGAACCTCTGAAATTTGTCCTTTTTTACTTTAACACTGAAAAGAAGCGACTGGTGCTTATGGCAGTGGGATTCAAAAAAGCTGCTTTCCGCTGACTTCTCTTTTATCCATAATTATTGTGAATTGTTAACAATTTTTGTCTAAAATTTGCATACTCCAGATGTTACTTTCAAGAGTGATCTAATTTATATAATTTGTTCAAATTCAACAAAATATTTTGCTAGGAATTTTTGCATGGGTAAAAATACAGAAGGTGTAAGAAAATTAACTTTTTTTCCCTAGGAAAATTAATTTACAAACATCTTTGCTACTTTAGCTATTAATTCTGAATTAATTTCTACCGTATTTTTTTTCAGGGGGATCAGATATTGAATACCTAGACTTCTATAAGCCAGTGGTGTGGTTCTGGATCCTTGTTGGGCTTGCTTACTTTGCAGCTGTCCTCAGCATGATTGGAGACTGGCTAAGGGTCATATCAAAAAAGACAAAGGAAGAGGTAAGAATATTTTGAAAGGGGAAGAAATACTCCTTTTTAAAAACTTTGAGTGGAAGCCAGGTGAGCTTATAGCTGCTTTTGCTTTTAGGGTGCATAGGTCAAAGCTGGTTTTGTATGAACTGTAATGCTGCAGGAAACTATGTGGCAGTCCATTCAAACGTACAGTGTTTTATTTTCACATGTCTGCACAGAAAATTAGATTAAATATATTATTAAGTTAAGTGTATATGAACAGTTGCACTTGATTTATGGGGGGGAAAAGTCTTAAACTACTGTTCTTGGTAGTAGAATGTAGGCCTTATTTTTTAAGGCAAAAATCATTCTGCTTTGTTTCTAAAAGGGATGCAGGTATGTAAAGAAAGTACTTAAGTAGCTATATTTGAGATACCATGCTTTATAGTGGTAAGAAAATAAATTTTTCATATCACACAAGGTATTGGAATGAATTATTTAAATATCTCTGGGAGTATTTTACCATAATATCTTCTACAGCATTACTTGATATTTGTAGTCAAGTATGTTGCTTTCAATTGAAATATGTTTTCACTTGTATATGTGTATTTATTATTCCAAGGATACAACAATGTTTTACTTGAAATTTTGTCATTTAAGAAAATGTCTTGGTTTTGAAAATGTTAGAGGGTAAATAAAATTTCCTTTGACTGTAGTGTGCATAGGTCAGGTTTTACTGTAAGTCTGAGAAATTAATTTTGTTTGAAGCAACGTATTATTTCCCTCTAATTTAGCTTGAGTTCCTTTGCACGCATCAGTTGATTTATGCTACTCAAACATAAAAACTCTAATTTGTTTTTGATGGAATGAATATGTTGGCTACTGTGCAGTGGCCTGCTACCTACATTGTTTTAAATTGTTTTCCTAGCTGTAGGGCACGGCATCAATGCCTAGATGTATTCCTGGCAATCCTTGGCTTCCCAAAGCCTTTGCTCTGAAGGGTAGCTTAGCCCTATGTGCTTTCCCTGACTGCAGCCCCTCAGGGTGCCTGCCACTTTCCGAGCAGGAGCAGGGGCGCTGCTGGCAGCAGGCAGGAGGGTGGGAGCTGGGCTCTCGGGCAGGATTAAACCCACTTTGTGAGGAACGTGGGGTGGGAAGCCCTTTTCCATCGCCCTTGCCTGGCTCTGTAGCTAGAGACAGCACCGTGACAGGTCTGCTGTAAGCACACTTTTAGCAGGCAATTCATAACCACTTAGCTCTGAAGCAGAGGACAGTATTTGTGTGAAGAGTTTCAGCTCAAGATTGTCATCTTTTGCCACATGCTGTAAATTTGAGAGGGTATTTATGCCTTCCCTTCCACAATGAGCTTTACTAGTGCCCTCCATAAATAGGGAGCAGCAGGTATCCCACGAGTGTTCCCATTTGAGGGTTCAACAGCTGGCAGGATCACAGCTCTGTTTCCTAGAAAAGCACTGAGGGCACCTTTAACAGGCAGCCCTACACGGCTTGCACCGGCTGCAGGGAAACCGGAGCATCACTTCCAACGCCAGCAACCTGCATGGTTGTATTGGGTTGTTTTGAACTTCAGAATTAGGTTGGGCTCTCCCATTTTCCCCTCTGCAATAGGAAGAAGTAGGAGAACACTGGAACAGGCTCCCCAGGGAAGAAGTTACAGCATCAAGCCTGCCAGAGTTCAAGCAGCATTTGGACAATGCTTTCAGGCACACGTTGGAATTTTTGTGCAGCAATCCTTGTAGGTCCCTTCCAACTCAGGATATTCTATGATTCTAAGCATGGTGTTTCCTCTGGGCATTCTCCTGGTATCTAACTGTTCTCAACTTGGGGCATTTCCTAAATTGTCTTTAGTTTCCCTGGGTTACTTGTGTCTGGATGTTTTGGAAAAAATGTGATGTGACTGAGGCATTATGACTTCAGACAATGCAAAAATATTCTCCAGGCTCCTTTTCCAGGCTGTATTTTCTCAGACACTGTTGACACATTTTAGTTCTTCACACTACTTCCTAGAATTAATCTGATCTTTAACCTCAGTTTTCTCATATTCTTTTCTGTTATCCAGATAGCATCTTATCCAGAGATGTTAATATCTTTACTATATAGCACACTGAGGTTTTAATCTTATAATGATGATAATATATTAAGAATGGTTGAAATTTGTAGTATCTTATAAGCTATTTCAATATACACGAACTTTGGAAAAGATTTAAAGACACGTGAATTGAAGAAACCCAAGAATGCCTCTAACACATCAAAAGCATTCCTATTTTTATCAAGGAAAACTCTTTGCCAGGTTGTGCAGTGCAGTGCCGAGCTTTCTTTTCTCAGGCACTGGGAATGTGTAACCTAGTCCATTTTCATTCTTTCTCACCTTTATAGCCTAAACAAGCATATTCATTTTGTCTACGGCAAGGAAAACCTCATTCTTCAAATATATCCAAATGCTCTTGGCTGAAGAAGGTATTGGGAATTCTGCTATATGCAAGTCTCGTGTGTTAGGTTAGTTTAAAGACAGACATAATATAATTGGTGCCATTTGTTCAATTAATCATATCTCTGAGGGTCAGAAATCTCCCTCCCTACTTCTTAACCCATTGCTCAGGCATATGTGAGAATTCACAACAGGAATAAAATGCTTTAGCATTTTAAAATTATATAGTTTTAACAATGGCAGAGACCAGATTGAGAGTTGAATTATGACATACCTTAAGCTGTGTGCTAGTTAGAAATTTTTTGGTTTGTGTTTTCTCTCTTCTATCGTAATGAAACTCTGTAGGAAGAAAGTAATATAAATATATTGCATTTTTTTAGAAGATTGTCTATAAGCATTTTAAAAATATTCACTTTTTACACGTTTCATTTTGTGATAAAAACTGCTGCTCTTAGCTCATTCTTGCTATCTGCCTGGGAAAATCTGAGTGAAGGTGCTGAGGGAGTTTAGTGGAAATGTAGTTATCAAGTCTCTTCTGTGCCAGCAGAAGCCAGATGAGGCTGAATTTCTTGTCTTTTTTTCTAGTTAAACCTAAATTTACAGTGGACTGTTCCAGCTTCTATGGATGCAGGCTATAGCAGAGGAAACTCTGGAGTTCCAATATACATGAGTGCAATGAAAAATCTGAATTCAAAGTATGGGGTGTAATTTTTTTAACTGTCCTGGGAAACGTCCTGTCAGTCCTTGGGGAAATAACCTCTTATGCCTAAAGGTAGCCTTTGAAGTGGGAAACAATTTAACATACTAAAACATATTGAGATACAGAGCCCATGATAACATCTACAAAACTGTGATCAATGCACTCTGAAAACTGAAGCAGTTTAATGTATTTCCTAGGAAATAAGATGTTGAAAAACTTACTTCCTGAAAATTATGGGGTTTGTTATGGGTATCAACACATACAAATAAACAAGATTTTGTATGGGACTTGTATCCTACTTTCCGTGAAGGCAACAGTAGTCTAGCATGTTTTAGATATAGGGGGGAGCAGATTGTTCAGAAGTGATCAGTTGTGCTGGTTTCAGCAGTCTAAGACCAAGCAGGAAAATCTACAGAATGTTACCTGAGCCCAGAATGAAGACAGAGAGGTTGTTCTTTACTTCCCCCCAACAACCAAAACTATATATCATCAGAGGTATATCTCTTTTGATAGGCAGCCATAACTGCTTTTTTATTTTTTACCTTAGACTACAGGAAAAGGCATCAATAAATATCAGCATATTTAGGGTATGAAGGGAAGTCCTTCCTATTCCAGGGAGGAAGCATGCTGTTAATGAATATCACCTAAAATCTATAGTTCTATTCATATATTTTTATGTAGTGTTGTTCTTAGAAGCAGTTAAGACTGCTTCTTAAGCAGTCTTTGGGTTAATAATAAGATAAGACTTTGAGTTAGTAATGCATTTCACTGTTTCAACAAAATAAAACATCTATCTTTTTATGAGTATGCTACCAGGAAAGTTTGCCATATGCAAGTGGATCTGAGACAAAAAAAAAATCTGACCAGATATGCAGTAATGCACAAAACTGCTGTATTTTGATACTAAAATCCAGATAACCAGTATGTCAGTCAGTTGCTCAGGTGGCTTTTGTCTCCTGAAACACTGGAGAATTTTGAATGCATCAAATGGGGAGGGAAGTGAAAGACAAGTAGAGACAGAAGTGGGAGTTTTAGAAGGATAGATCTGGAAGCAGTTCATACAGTAAGATAGATGAAGTGTCAGAAAGTCACTGGAACATGCTGTGTGCTGTAATCTTAAGTAGGCGATCTGTCTCTGAAGTTCAGCTTCAGCTATACTAGCTTGCTTCAAACTCCCTCCTCTTCATTATTCTCTACACTGATTACTCAGAGCACTTTTAAAGTCTTCTGATTTTAGTCTCTCTGAAAGGTAGTTTTTCAGTAGGATTTTTTCCTTATCATATTGTTTTCTTTTTCTTATCTATGCAACAGCTTCTGAATTCCAGCATTTTCAGCAAAAGTGCCTACCCAACCAACAATCTTAAGCATTCGTGCTATAGATCGTAGAGGAGCCTGTTCTCTTCACTGTAAATCAGGAGTTCAGGTGACTGACTTATGTTAGACATAAGTTAGACATAAGGCTCAGTTTGGACAAATGATTTGTTTTTCACACTGTGTTTTTGTCTTTTGAATTGAATAAAAGGGATCCAGCTTTAAAGACCAAGCCTAAAATTTTATGAGAAATAGCACATTGCCTTCTTGTGGAAATTCAAGAGGCAGTTGCTATATTTGATATTTATAAACAAATTCAACAAATTTGACTCATCTGAATCATCAGTCAGTTTAATCTTCTTGGCACCAGTGACAGAGCTGTCACTCAAGTCTGTCAAAACAGAATTAGACTTGCCATGATGATGCCATGGAGATTATTGCACTCCCTAAATTATTTGTTGTCTTTTTATTAGCTTCAGGCTAAAGGTGCTCACCCAGCATGAGGGTCCCAGCGTAAAGAGAACTTGAGCCCATTTCTTATATCCCCCAAAGAGGAGCCCTAGATGTAGGCTGTGTGCATGAAGAGGTGAAAAAATTAGTGGACTCAAGTGATAAACAGTTTTGAAGGGTTTTAGCCCCCCAGGCAAACAGATTAATCTTCAGAGGCTGTGTAGTGAGGATGTATGACCAAAGGGGAAGAAGTTGTTCAGCTGTTTGATGAACTTTTGACCTGTCTCTCCCTGTTTCAAGAAACAAAGTCCGTTCACTTAGAAATGAAGATGGTAGAGAATACCTCTTCAACCTGGTGATCAGAGACTTTGTAAAAAGTGTGTGATTCACTTGCTGGTACATTTTGCAATGTTTCAAGTGAGATGGGTCAGCTTCTGCTGAAGAAAACAACTGTTTGGGCTTTTCCTTTTCTTACACCCACTTTCACCAGCCAATCAACCCCTCCACCTCCTGGCGAAAGAAAACAGACAAACAATCCAAAACATAAAGGAAAAAAGGAAACAAACAAAAAAACAAAACAAACACCAACAAAACAAAAACCCAAAAGACAATAAAACCCCAACCAACCACAACCCAAAAAACCAAACCCAACTGCAGCAGTTTTAGGAACTTTGTATCCACAAGTTCACTGGATTGGTCAGGCTGATGTGATGAAAGTCTCTTCCTAGAAAGCACTGAATTGGAAATATTTCCAGGAGACAAATATGATGTGAAAGTCATGGCATGCAAAGTAATTTTGCAAGGCAGTGATTAATAAGGGTAACAATTCTAAGATATACAAGCAGAGGATCACTGAGTTTCTGTAGGAAAGTGGTGCTACTGCTGCAAATGTTGTTAAAAGGTATATTACCAGAAGACAGCTCCTAGATTTGTGGTCTAAACTACATAAAGAATGCAGAGATGTCAAGGGAAAAATCTGAAGTCTGTCTAGAATTAAGAGGGTTTTTCTCCAGTATATCCAAGATGTGCAGGAAAGTCTATTTGAGAAGGAACAGCCACATTCAAAAAGGTGATTGTTTTTAATAATTTCTATGAGATGGGGAGAAATATAAAATCTTTCTACAGTCAAAACAACCCCACGTCTCCAGTCAAATTTGACTAGCAACAGGATGAAAAACCCAACCAAAACAAGCCCAAAGTAAAAGGTGAGAGTACAGTCTCTCTATAAAGCCTCAAGTCTCAAGGAGGTATGAAAAGTGGTATTGGTGTAAGGAGTAGATGGAAATGACTGACCTGGTTCTGACTGCAATCTGATCTTTCTTTCTATGAGTTTAAGTTATCCTGGTGATGCTCCTGAATCTGCCCTAGCAACAGTCTGTAATACTGAGTTTCTATATTGATCAGGCTTTTAAAAGTCTGCTGTGGTACTATGTGCAATAATGAATAGGAAAGAACATCTTGTTCTGAGAACTCCAGGAAAACCAAACAGCTGATGGCTTTTGACACTTTTTTTGAGGTTTTTCCTCGTAGTTTTGTGTATTTGGGACATGTGATGTTTGCTTGACTTCAGATTCAGCACACACACAGACAACATCTCCACAGATTTGCTGTGGTTATATTTATGTTTGTATCATGCCTCTTAGCTGAGCATACCAGGCATTTAGAGACTGCTGTTTAGTTGTCGGGTATTGAGTACCAGGTCCTGCTGGGGTGCTGATTACAAGAGATGTGCTGCCAAGTACACTTCCATGAGGAGCAGCATGGCCTGGGGCACGGGGACACTGTCAGTGTCTCTCATGCCAGCCCCTGTGCCGGGCCCTGCTCTCCCACAGTGTTCAGGGAAGAAGACCATTACTCCAGTGAAGGCTGCATGCAGCAAGGGAGTGATGGAAAGAGCTATTGAATTTGCAAAAATAAAACTAGAGCAAGAGACTCATACTTCATAATAAGAGAAATTGATTAAAGAGGTTAGTTATAGCAATGGTGTTTCTTGGAGTTAATTACCCATGAAGATTCCCAGAATGTATGTTATGATGGTCTACATTAAGAAATCTTAATTTTTGGAGATAAGATGTAATTGAGCCTTTGTTACAGCAATAGATATATCTGTGGCTTACTTTATTGTGGGCTGAAAAGATTCCAGGTTAAATATCACTGACATCTTCATGATTAACATGCCTGAAAACTTTACTTTTATTTTTAGGATAATCTCAGTGCTTGGATATTGTTAGGAAAAGACTCCAGAATGTGTTACTAATGCTGAGTGTATGAATCTGATAGCTGTCTTTAGGATCAGTCCCCAGACAAAGCCAGTTCAGCAGAATGCCCTTGCAAGTAGGTGTGTTGACATAGAGGAAAAATGCTTTGCAATTGCAGATAAAAGGGGCTGAAGAAGCTGTGGAATATTGCCTTTCACAAGGGATGGGTGCAGTTGTAATACTAGTGTTGAACAGCCAAAGTGGAGCTTTAATATTTCACACAACTATCACTCCAGATATTGACATTAGAAAGTTAAGAAATGAACAGTTCTTGCTGGGACTTGACCAGGCAGTTGCTATTATCATTCCTTACTCACTACCAAGTAAAAATTGAAAGTCCCTTTTTATGTTTATTCTTTTTCAGCATATCTATATAGGATAAAAAAAGTCCAATGCATTTAGGGAACAGTTGTTGTCTCTTTCCTCCGGGAGAAAGTTGAGGCAGTCTTTCAACTGCCTGTGGCTTGGGTTTCATTATGCTTCAAGTATCGTTCTTAAAATGTTTGCTATTCCTGGCTGCAGCCAAGTCATTGGCTGTATAGCACAGGCAGAGGATACACACTGTTCTCCTGAATCACCTTAGGCTCAGCTGGTGGAGCTTTATGCAAACCGGAGTAGTTTCTTGTGGCTAATATAGGTGGATGTCATTCACTCTTCTCAGGTTGAAAGAGGGGCTGGATGGCTCTCAGAGGCAACTGAAACCACGAAAAAGAAATTATTTTTAAGGGAAAATGTCAACATCTTTTTATCTTTATCTTTGGAAGTTAATAATAAAGCAGAACAATGGAGAGTGAGATAATGAGGCCAATAACTTGTCTGCACTACTGAGACATACACACATGTATGTAGCTCTATGCAAAGAGGTGTCTGATGGGCAATATTCAATAACAGTTCTGAGGAAATACCTAGCATAGCAGTCTTCATACTTATGGAAAAAACAACAGGTGAAAAAAATAACTGCATTGACTGTTATTATATCTGGTTCTGTTTTGTTGGCATGATTTTTTAGGCTGTTTTTATTTTGTTGAATCAAATCATGATAGAGCAAAAGGCCATTTCTTGCCTCTGCCATCTGTTACATCTCCACAAAACATATTCCCACAGCTGCCACCATAGATGTTCCTCCACAAATAAAATAATCAAAATTTGTGGGCTCACTGCATTCCCATTGGAGAATGTGGTTTATTTCATCCAAGGCATCAGATGTGTTCATGGAAGTTATGTGGGTGAAACCAAACAGTCATTGCTCACCAGAATGAACTCTCAAGCATTGCTAATTACAGGACTGAACAACCCAGTTTCCATCAGGAGAGCACTGTTCCCAAAACATTGCTGACCGCCATGGCTACAAAAATACAATTGTCTATACAGCTGAAACCTTTCCCCAGAAGATGACAATTTCACAAAGGAGAGTTTTTTCCCCTCTGATATTTGTCTGAAAAACAGAGGGATGTGTATCCAAGTGAGTGGAACCAAAAAGGGCATCACTTATTGCTTCATGTGTGCCATTCACGTTGAAATTAAAGTCTGGTACCTTAAAGACCTGGTGAAGAAGAGTTCCCTGCTACAGAACTGAGTTCATGACAGGATGAAGGAACGGCAGATGGTGTTAAACACCTGTGAAAGCTCAGCAGAGGTATCTCATTAGTCCCCATGGTATTTCTTGCAGTTTGTGGCTCTTTAACTACAAGTAGAGTACACTCTTTTCTAAACACCTGTCCATAGGTATTTTGGGTCTGTAATAATAATACTATAATAGCAGAAATACTGAAAGCCAGATCATTGGGTTGGGAATTTTAGGTGGACTATAAATGAGATTTCCTTACTATGCAGCAAATGCACAGGTTTCATTAAAAAATTTTGTGAAGCTTCTCTTTTTCTTTTCTGCACTCTGGTCTTCTCTAACCTATAGAAACTGAGGTGGTGAATAGAAATTTGTGTCCAGCAGCAATTTGGGTGGGAAAATGTGCTGTATGCTTGCCCAGAACAGCAGAAAAGTGAGATGGCAGGTAGGAAACCCTTCCAATGCACTCAGGGATAAACCCACCTAGCAGCTGAGTTGTTAAACCTATCACCCCTCTCTGTGCCTACTTTTTTTTTAAGAGGAGCTTTGTGAACAATTTCTGTGAACACTGGGTGAGTTTCCTGAGAACTAAGACAAAATGTTATGTTCTGTACTCTGCTGCCTGCATAATTTGACATGTAATGCACTTTCTAGTTTTGTCTGAGTAGTATATCATTGAGAGGTTAATTGGATGTGTTATTTTTAAGTAGTAGGATAAAGTACACTGGAGAGGAAAAATGAAGCTATGAAAATTTGGAGAATGCATTAGGGATAAATGGTAGAAGTTATATACTGTGAAACATCTAGACTGTTAAGAATATCAGTAAGGAAGGGCACTTTTATTTTTTTTGCCCTAAAATGTAGTCAAATGGATACCTCCAGCTCATCTACTTGCTTTTTAAATTCAATTTTTTGCTTGCACTAACATGCTCATCATAAAATGTATGAGCCCTGTATGCCAAAGGGAAACAACATAAAGCCCAGCTATGACAGAGAAAGCTGCACACATTATTTAGAAATATATGTTTTCATTTTCTTGCATGACATATATATAACACTATTTTTTTTCTTATTTGCTACTCAGTGGTTTACCTCCTCCTGAGTATATCATAACTTTCATGTCATATATCTGAGCTCCAGCCAAGCAGGATATATTTCTTCTCACTCTGCAAACAGAAGTAGATTAACTGATTATACTGTGATGTTGGGGTTTTTCAAGAATGTCCCTGAGATGGAGGAGCAAAACTAAGGCAAGGTGAAGTTAGGCAAGTGCATTTAAGGTCTATTTGAGGATGTCCTTAATTACGTTTTTGTTAGTTTGTTTGTTTTCCTGCTAGAGCAGAGATGTGGCTTAATTCAAAATACAGATTACTTGTGTATGGCTACATGGCTTGTGCTTTCCAGACACTTAATAGGTTTCTTCCTGAATGTTGGGAAGTCTTGCTTGTGTAAGTATTTGGATAATTTTGTGAGTGTCCGGAAAGATTCTCAAACTCTTGACAAGTAAAAGGAATTACAGTAAATGTACTGAAGGACGAAGCAGGTACTACAGTATATTCAAAGGTTTTTTTAGTTTCAAGAGTAGCATCCCCTTGGACATACTTATGTTCTGGTTTATGCTGTTGGCCTTTACCCAAGTGTGGAGCTCAGCTAGACAGAAAGCTAAAACACAGTGGCAAAAAAACTGAATAGGAACTTTTGGTCCTACCAGAACTATTGATTGAGAGCTCAAAGTCCATGTTTTTTTCCTAGTTCTGTCAAATTCATGATATCTGTCTTGAAGTTATATTGGTGGTAGCGTATGTGTGCAGCCTGGGAACTGTTTGGTCATTCAGGAAGTTCATGCTGTACTTTGATGTCTGTTTGTTTTTTACTACAAAACCCCTCCAAAAAACCCCAATAGTGACTTTAATAAGAATGAGTAGGACACTCTTCGCAAATGGTTCAGAGGCAGTTTCTCATTATATCCTAAGAATAAATGTGATGTCTCCACCACAGGTAGACACATATATTGGCACAGACATTTGGAGGTGCCACTGGAGATGACCTGTGGTGTTCAAGACATCCCCATAGGGCAGTTGGATAGGTGCAGATCATAAGGGATATCCTGGGAGTGGTAGCTGGAAGCCAGGCAACCTGTGCAGGGCAAGGAATTGAGTAAATGCTCTTCATTTTTAAGAAAAATTGTGGTTGCCACTTTTTGAGATCATTAGTGTTTTTTGGTTTCTTTTCTTTCTTTCCTTTTTTTTTTTTTTAAATTTGGTTTTGCGGTGAAGTGTGCTGTGTGGAATATTTAGTTGTGTTACTATATACCATAATTTTCGAGAACTTGTTATTGAGACTTGTCTTCCCTGGAATCATAAGGCAGTAGGGTGCTGCTTCCTGCTTCTGAAATACATAATGAAGTTACTAGCTGTTGATATTCAATGTAGCTAGGTTGATACGCCTTGTGAAATATGTCTAACACCTTGCAGTCTAATTTGGATTTTGATGTGGAGGAAGTCAATTCAGGAGCTGGGGTAGGGACCATGTCCCCATTACTAGTGGCATTTCTCTTCCCTGAAGGTTAAAGTGAGAAGCATCACCAGATTAGTGTTGCTTCTTGTATGGCTGAGTCAGGTGCAATCACTGTGACATGTTTTTGCTATTGCTTTTGAAATATTTTGTGACATTCAGCCCTGTGTTAAGTACGTAGTTGTCAATAATTTCTGTGACTAAGAGGCCTTGTCCTCATGTCACACTGCCCCCAACTATGACAGCTGTAGAGTCTACAGAGCTGTGCTGTAATGAGGCAAGCGAGGTGAAGAAAAGTAAATTGCTGTTACAGTACGTAGGTATGCTAAGAATTTAATTTTCTTCAGCAGCACAGGCAACTGGCATTTCAGTGGCTTTGCATAAGACATTTTTTGGTTGTCAGAGCCCAGATGAGGAGGAGCTGTAATGCAGTGTGATAAAATGTCATAACCTAAGGATAGAAAGAACCTGAACATATACAGATATGTCCCTATGGATCAAGGAGAGACCAAATTATATAAGAAAATTACTAATGTACACTGGCAGTTAAAATGTCACACTTCTTTTCTTATAACCCTTTGTGCTTGAGTCTGTAAGTGCTATGGAATTAAGAGTTTTATTTTAAAGAGGTAACATTTTTGAGCATATAGTGAGCGGTTCACACGAAAATTAGGGGCTGAGAGCAGTGATTTGGGGCATGCATAGTTTAAACAGCACTGAACTCTAATGTGTGCTAATTCCCTCTGTTTTACTACTATTGCATGTTGATTCTACTTAGTAATAGCATTACTGATAGCATGTTTCAGTTTGTATTTTTTTCCTACAGTTTTCCTATAAACTAACATCACCGCTTTGGTGTATGGGCAGGTAGAATTGTATCCACCATGTTAGTGTTCCACACCACCTCAACTGGAATGAGCCTATCTCCAAGGGCACATTTCTTGATGCTCTTCAGCTGGCTGTGTAAGCTTGCATCCCCAAAGAAATCTGATCAGAATTCAGTCATTGGGCATCCCAACAACTACCATTTTAAGATTCTCCTGAATAACTTGCATGACCAGGAGCACCTTGCCCTGTACAAGGCATGTCCATCACCAGGAACATTCTGAGCCTATCCTAGAGGTCACATAGACTTGCTTTCTTCAGAAGCAAGGCCAGTTGATTTTCTTTCCTAGACAAACAAGAAATCCCATGGGAACTGGAAAAAAAAAAAATTAAAATAAATAGATTTGAAAGATAATGGGGAGACAGTTCAAGGTGGTTGTATCTTCCAGTAAGTTGCTGAGACACAATTTTAAATCCTGATAGCATCTCTTGAATGTGACCATATGCAATGCGAGAGATGTGTGCCTGAACAAAATACCTGGTCTGTTAAATGCTTACACAGCTGGTGAGGGGTACATAAATATAAAGTAAAATAGAAACCTGTGTACTGGCACTTTGCTCCCCTAGACAGAACCATTCTCCAGGACCTGAGTAGCCTGTCTTTTAGTAAGGCTTAGGAAAAGGAGAAAACTGCCCCAGGGCGTGCACTGATACTATTTATCTTATTTTTATTACTTGTTTACTACAAGTGAAAAATATTGGAGCAGCTGAGATGTTTCAGCTTTGCAGATATCATTATTTTCAGATCTGAATGCAGTGTGTCTGATCCTAGCTGCACAAATTAAATACTAATAGTCATTCAACTAGGTGAGTCCTCTGTGTATTGCAGATAATTACCCTTGTTTTAGAAAATATACATTTGTCCACATTTGTCATCTGCGTAATTCACTGAAGTGGAGATGAATGTGATAAAATGACCCTTGGGCAAAGAGATGGTTTTGTTTTGTTTCTGGAGGGGAAAGTTTTCTTGGAACTCTGTCACTCCTGGATGAGCTGATTAATTTTCACCTTCATTATATTCCTGTTTTCCACTGCACTGCAAAGCATGAATAAGCTCGTGGCTTTTTCTCTGCGTAAATTCCTTTTGCATTTCTGTGCTTACCAAGTCAGAGTTTGCTTGCCAGTGATTGAAATTCTGGACTGAGCAGTACCAATTAAACTTATTTATGTAGGTTAAATTCTCCTGAAATGCTTTACTTTGGAGTTATATTTATGAGTGGTCTATCTTCCCTATGCTGTACCTTCCCAGTATTAAGCTGGCTAGGGAGAAGAGATTTAAAAAGAAACAATCTCTTTCCTTTGGAATTATAATGAGATAATGCCATCAAAAGGTGCCTCCTTTAATTACCTACATAACTTATTTAATTTAACAGTGGTTTGACTGAAATTCAAGTGCAAAAATATAAATAGTAAATAAATGACAGGCCATACTTTACCTCAGACTACACCTGCTCAGTCTACCTTATGCCATATCTGAGGAAAAATAAGGGTGATTTGGGATTCAGAGTGGGAAGGAGACGTGCACTGAGGTGACTTTTAACTGTTGCTGTGTTGGTGCTGTTTGAGCAAGCACAGAAAAGAGAATGCAAACAGCTGATGCTTCCTTTAAAAAAGCGTTTCTGTCTAAATTTAGAAAATTCTTTGCCGAGTCTCCCAAGGATCTTTCCAGAGACAGTGAAAGTGTTCATAAATAACCCCTCAACCTGGTAACAATACATAACAAAGTCTGGATTGCTGGGATTTCAGCATCCCCTGACCAGCTGGGTATTGTGCAGCTGTCAAGCCTCTGCAGCTTGCCTGTATTGCTGACTGCCTATGATAACATAAAAAAAAAAAAACAACAAAAAAAACCAACACAACAGCAGAAAAGATTTTTATTTGTGGTTTTGGAATTGTTAACTCTTACTAGTGCAACTTTTCTTCTTTAGCTGCTGTCAATAAAAGAGTGAGTCTTTGGCATGAGAAATTTTTGCCAGCAGCAGCCGCAGCTCTTTGGCAGCCCTGCGCTCTCACCAGGCTCCTGAAGACAAACGGTGTCTGAAGTCCCTGGTGCCATAATGCTTCCTTTTTATTCCTGATTTCTGCTGCAGGTCGGGGAGTTCAGAGCCCACGCTGCAGAGTGGACAGCCAATGTCACCGCCGAGTTCAAGGAGACCCGAAGGCGCCTGAGCGTGGAGATCTACGACAAGTTCCAGCGGGCCACCTCCATCAAAAGGAAGCTCTCTGCAGAGCTGGCCGTCAACCACAACCAAGACCTGACCCCCTGCAAGAGAACACTGTCAGTGAACCACCTGACCAGCGAGAAGGACCTCTTGCCAGCTCTGACAAAGACGGACAGCATTTACATGAATGGTTTGACGCCGCACTGTGCAGCAGAAGAGATAGCCGTGATCGAGAACATTAAGTAGCCATGACTTTGGGTCCCAGCTCTTGGGAAGCTCTTGGCTTAGACTAGCCATACACCTTTTTTCTCCACCCTGTCGATGACCAGTGCTAGCAGCATTTTATATGTGTGCATGAGTTCCACAGAAAAACTACAGTCCCGAGTTACCATCGCATCTCTTCAGAGACGCAAAGACGAATGGCACTGCTGTTTCCGAAAGATGCTGGAACAAGCAATGTTTTCTGCCTTTATCTGCCCAGACTGTTTTTCACTTCTAACGTGCCATATGGCCTCACGAATGAATCTCACTTGTTTATGGTAACAATGTAGCTTTGAGGGATCAGTCCTTAAAATTTCAGGGTCTACCTTACTGAGCCTAGGAATGGACCATTTCTGGACTACAACACATTTGTAAATGGCAAGAAATTCTTATGCAGCCTTTTACCTAAGAAATTTTGGTCAGTGCCTTATCTTTTGAAGAACCAGAACCTCTACAGTTCCTGTACAACTTTTGTTTGTTTGGGTTTTTTGCATGAGAAGTGTATTTCATTTAAGCCTTTCGTTCTTCTTGAAATGATGATGTTTCAAAGGTGTCTGTTGTGAAGATACCAACCAGCATGAATGAATGCCAAAACTCAACAATCATCAATTGATGTTCTTAGCTCCAAATTTAAAGGCACTGCAGTTTCAAAAGTTGCAAACCTGTCCCCCAGAAGCATTTTGTTTTACTCAGGTCCAGCTGATACTTGTTCATGCTGACTTGTAGGATTTGCAGACCCTTTTCAGGTCTTAGTTTTCCAAGCAGTGTTCAACAGTTGTTTTTCTCTGCATCAGAAGTACCAAAAAAATCTGCAGCTTATCTATCACTAAATTATTTGGTAGATGACAAGAGCAAATAAAAATTACTGTTTTGATGAAAGGCAGGGGGAGGCTTTTAATTGCTGTGTTCTAATAATCACGTCCAAAAACAATGCAGAAGAATACAGCTATTTTTAATAAGCATCAACCTTCTGCCAGATATTTGGTATGAAAAGGATTCTTAATTTCCTTTTTAAGCCAACTCACCCCAGAGGCTACATGATATTTTACCTGGGAATCCTGGTAGAGTGCTTTCCTGAATGTCACGTGGGCTGCCTGTGCCAGAGCTGTGGCTAACGTGGGAATGCAATTAAAACTGGTATCACTGTGACTTTCTACATTTCAAATAGAGATGGCTCTGAATTATCAATGCAGGCATGAAGAAGAGCTGATAAATAGCACAATCTGAATACCGATGATTGTTCAGACAGGATAGGCTGACAAGAAGCAGATCTAAACCAGACTATGGGTTTTCTTTATTGGTTTTAAGAAAACACATTAATTTTGTACCTTCTGTTTTGCTTTTAGGTATACATGAGATTCAGAAGAAATGCAGGATGGAATGGATAATTTTGCATTTTTTTTCCTTATGTTAGTCTATTGTAACCTGGCTGTACATAAAATGAATAGAACAGGCCTTAAAGAAAAATTTAGGCTCTGTAAATTAAAAAAGAATGGGACTTTGCTGATTGGGCATGATTCAAGTGGCAAATCTTACAGCATCTCTGACCATTAGATAACATGCAAGATATGAATGTTCATGTTTTTTGGATGCTTAGCTTGTTTTCTAATAAATATAAGTTAATATGTAAATTCAGTGTAAATAACAGTCAATTAACATTTACAGAGAGTACACTTTTAAAACTAAGAAAGTTCCATGACACAGCACCGAGCAATGCTCTTATAACAAAGACCCTTGTCTCCCCAGCACAGTGTTCTGAATGTCCACATGGCAAGGCTTCTTCTTGCCATGTATAAACTGTGAATTGTAATGAAAAATAAAGTTTTTAATTAAAATAAGCTTTCCTGAATCTCCTGCTTGCTACAACTGGAATGCTAAGGAATAATTTGTGAAACTGATTTTTATGCTTTCATTGGTTACAGAGTATAGCAGTTTGCCACCTGCTTTAATTTAAGCTGGTTTAGCAATAAAGGCTTGACTTATCCAGCACAGAAATTACTATTTTTTTTTTCTTGATATTAAAAATGATGCTCTTTGGTTGCCATACCTTAAGTTGTGTTTCTTGCTGTTTTGTTTCAAAAACTTATCAGGATTCATTTTCTTCCATCATGTGCCAGAGAGCTTCTGCCAATTGCTCCGTGCTTGCCCTGGGGGAGGCGTGGGGGGCTCTGCCCCTCTGTCCTGCTGGTTCTCGTGTGGTTGCTGGTACCTTTCTGCAGAATGCTGAGCAAACGACTCCAAGGACAGTAGCTTTTCACACTGCAGCACTTGTTTCTACAGTCAATATTTTACAGGGGCCTCTTTATTTAGGTCTTGGGCAAGGGAATGAGAGCCCACACCAGTGTGGTGGTAAGTGAAGATGACTGGGTTTTTTATATTGTCTCAGTCTGATTTGTGGCTTTGTGCCTTTTGGACCTAATTTTTCAGAAAGGGACAGGTAGTGTTCAAAGTGTCATTGATTCCTGAGATATTTTAGGTTAAAGCCTTCTATCACTCTAACCAGCTTGTTTCCAGTTACCAACCTACAGAAGTGCTTGGCTTTGTGGTTCCTTTCATTTTAAAGAGTCTCAGGACCTGCTGAAGAGAGCACATTTTTTGGAGATCCTGTGGCAATGTCTGAGATACCAGTATGGATACTTAAATCCATTTAGTTTTTGTTTGCTTTGACTTTTGAATATGATCTCTGGGAAAAGAATCCCTATTAACTTATATATATTTCTTTTTTCACTTTTGTAACAGATCTAAATTATCTTCCCTTATAAAAATAGATTTACCTGTGCGGAACAAAGCATAAATAAATAAAATCCTTTATTGGGAAATTTAATAACTGGAGGAGAACTGATGCCACAGTCCAGATGGTATAAGTAGGTACCATTATCATGCTCCAAACACATCCAGTGTCATTAAAGTTATTGGAAAATCTTTTTCTCTCTCTCCACGTACAGTGATAGACCACACTGGCTGAGGATGGCTCAGTTAATTTATAATTCTTGATGAACTCAAAGGTTTTTCTCTTTATTCCCATAAGAGCAGATTTTTGTATTAAAAAACCTGTCTTTCTTGCCTCTGGAAATTTTGCATAGCTCATTTTCTGTTCCAGATATGGAGCTACCCAAGCATGAATTAGGATCCATTTGTACCCTCTTTTCTGTCACCCATACATGGAAACATTTCAAACTGCTAATGTGCTTGGTACTTAAGCAAAGTTGTGAAAATGGTAAGGGGCTGTTTTCTTTTATTCTGGAAAAAAAAAAAAGGCATTGGGAAAATGTTCTGGATGAGAGACAAATTGTGGCACATAAGAATCTGTAAAGGTGTGGCTGGCACAGACCTTTCCCGTGAGAATTTTCCTTCTCTTCCTTCTGTGTTCTATAAACAAAGATAAAGTTTGGATGTTATTAAAACAGTTCCTTGGGTTTGGACAGTTCAGGCCTGGCCAATTAGGCCTAGGGGGAGGTTTTGAACTAGCCAATCTGGGTGACCTTTCAAGAACCTATATAAACTGGAAACAAATAATAAAGACACCTTTTTTCTATGCTATGCGGAGAGTAAGTCCTCATTTCTCAACAGCGACTCAACAGCGACATAAAGGCACATGTGCCACCTAACCAAACAATTTATTTCTCAGTGTTACAGTAAACACTTCATTAATAAAACCAATTTGAAATCTCGTGAAGAGGTAGCCAGAGGTGATCTGTATTGTTTACTGTTGGCTGTGATAATCTTGTCCTTTTTTTTTCTTTATATTCTTTGATGCATTGTACCTGGTAAAGTGTCTATGTTGATGAAACCCTCAATTTTTGGATAACTGTGTGTGAGAGCCGGGGAGATCGAGTAGCAGAGAATTTGTGCCATGCCCCATTCTTGCTTGAGTACCAGGGCAAGAGCTGTCTTTGGTGTTCTCTCCATGTGCTTTGTAGCTCCAAGCTGCCTCTCCTCCTTTTTCTAATATTTAGGAAGCCTTGAAGTGCTACTGTCAGAGCAGTGAAAAGCATGGAAGGATGAAACTGAGAATCTTGCTGAATTTCATGAGCATCCCAGCCATGGCTGCCCCTCTCCACCTCTTCCTGATTCAATAGGAGGAAAGCTCGAGGGTAACAGGAACCCACAGAAGCTCTAAACCTCTAAAGGTTCCACCCCTGACTGAAATAGACCTTCCTTAGGTCACACTGTGAGACAAGGATGGCAGATGGGAGAAAATCTGGTCTGTGCGTTTGGAGTTCTTGCTCCTCCAGCGTTGTTCCTACACCAATGACCTCTAAAGAGGAACACAACACACCCTGCAGAAGGAGAGAAAGGAGGCTGCTCTACTTGGTCAAACCTACATGCATATCAAAAGTGGATATACATTTATAACTAGTTTCTGGGAAGGAGACTTTCCTGTCAGGGAAACTATCTACAGTGTTGAAATACAGCAGTAATGCTTCTAATAAATTCCTGTCATACTGTTATGTGATAATTAACTTTTCTTTTCCATCCTGCAGTACTGTTTGAAAGGAAAGCATTTTATATATACGGAGAAATACACACTTTGCATGACTTTCAGAGGTAATTATTTTGTCGTTAAAAAAATGAATGAAGTTTTTTTTGTTTCTGTTGCCCTGCAGATTTAAATGAACAACATAATCTTATAGTGAATAAAGTGTTCCTTTTGGGAAAGGTAGACAAGATGTTGACTTACTGTTATTGGAAATAACAAGCTGTTGAGCTACATGGAGATTAAAAATGTCAGCTTTTTCATTTGAGCAAGCATTCTCTGCTTTGCCAAATTATTGTTACAACTGTAAAGAGCCTTTGTGAGAATCAATAAGCATAGTTTTATTACACTTGGAAAGCTTGAGTATTTCAACTTTAGGCCATTGCTTATCATGCTTTTATGAACTTTCAGAAGAATATATCGAATAGGCTTGTAGACAAGTACATTACTTATTGTAGAACAATAAGTACCCTTCATGAATAACAACTGATACAGTAGCATATGCAGCTTTATATTCTGTACCCAGATATATTTGTGCCTTCAATATGTATTGATATTGTGGCATCTTCTTAAATTGACTAAAAAACCCACTTTGGTATAATGACTACGGTTTCATGTAAACTCAGTGTTTTGAAAATACAGCTCAATTTTAAGTTGGTCTCTTAGAAAATCAATAGACTTTACAACTTTTTATGAATTATAACAGTCTATCTGCACTGGCGATGCAATAAATAATATCTTATTGATTGCTCGTTTTAGTTATTTCTGAATATTATCTGTTTTCCTACCCTATTTGCTGGACATAGATAATTATGAAGAAAGCAACTCATCTCCATGGTTTGTGATCAATACACTCTGACTGGGCTGCTGGTATTAGAATTCTTAGTGGTTAAAACTGAGGTATTATGTCCTGCCCTCACTGCCACTAATTATTAGTAGCAGCATTCATTAAATTCTCTGGGTGCACCGATTTTTCTGGGAATGTCACAAGAGTGTTTACATAAACCTCTCTAGTTTGACTTGGGCAAACAAATGTCCTTAGTGAGAAACTCCTTTAGAAAGACTGACAGTATTAATTCAATTGTTAATAATATCTGGTTCTCAAGACCAAATATATGCACCCAGAGCCTCATCCTCCAGAGAAAGGCTCATAACCCACATATAATAGAGATCCTGATGGGAATGTACTATTTGTCATTAGTAATAAATAACAATATTCTTCAGAAGGTAATCAACAGCCTGAAATGACTTCTTAAACAGCAGTTTAGTGTTAGCTCCACTTTTTTGTCTTTCACTATTAATTTGATCCTTCGCATTAGTGAGAATTCTGAGAAGTTTTGCTGAAGAAATGTACATGCTGTGAAAGATGTATTTTAGTTTTGTTTGGCTTGGGATGCTGAGACTAATTTTGCTGGGTGACTAGAAAAGCGAACATGTACGTTGAAAACTTTCTCTTGGAAAGATGAGAGAATACATCACCATACTGCTTATTTTGGTTTTTACACCAGTGACAGGTCTGCTGCTGTTTTGTGTGGATTTTGCTTTTTCTGCAAAGATAATACTATGCAGTATTCATGCACACAAGCGTGCAAAGCCCACCAGATCTGGTGGCAAATGTGATAAAGAGATGTTCTGCTTTAACTATCCCAGCTCCACTTAGCATACCCTTCTCTGTAATGTAGTGACATTCAGAACCATTTGTCACCTTGCTTGTTCTGTGGCAGAAGAGAGGCAATTTACAGATTTGAAGGTATGGTATTGGACATTTGTCACCCTGCTTGTTCTGTAGCAGAAGAGAGGGAATTTACAGATTTGAAGGCATCGTGTTGCACATTTGGACAGAGTAATAGCCCAAGAGTTGCAGCCTGGGCCCTTCTGAACTGCAGACTGATAAGTCACAAAGTCTGAATGCATTTTTGATAGAGAACACCACAGTGGTTTTTAGCAAAAAGAAGCATAAAAAATTAGTCTCTGCTGTGAGGAGTGAAAGTGGGAGTAATGTGTCATGTACTATTGTACTTCAGAAAGTGGAGGTGGTACAGACACAAAGACCTTTTCATTTCTCTGTGTCCTCAGGGACTGTCAGAAGAGTCAGAGTGTAGCCTGCATTATATCACTGTGCTCTTGCTCTTTTGCAAGCTCTGAACGTGCCCCAGCTGTAGAAGTACTGCACCTTCCTGTGCCACTTGGCTGACAGTGATGGGGTAGCCTGACAGGGGCAAACCCTCTCTTGCTCGTATGGCACAGGTGGAGTAAGAAGAGATGGGTTTGGCTGTTGTAGAAACAACTTCTTGTCCTTTGGAAAGAGGCAGGAAACACCTGAATGCTGGATGAATTTCACTTTGGCTAATATGAAGTCCTTAAAACTGTTTTATGTAGAGAAATGTTTTTGGAATACTGGATTCCTATTTGCTCTACAAAGATCAGAGCAGAGGCTGCAGTTTTGTTTTGTCACTGCAGCTGCATGCTGCTTTTGAGCTTGGCTTGTCTCTAAATGAGTAAGACTAGCACAGAATTAGCACGGGAAGTGGTTTCTACTTGTGTAGACAGAATATACAAGAAAACAGTTCCTCGAAAATTAGAAGAGAAAAAATTCCTCTAAATTCAAGCTGCTGGTTGATGATCATGGAAATCAGGTTTAGAAAGGAAACTAACTTTTGTTGTTGGTATAGAAGGGCTGCATTTGCACATTGCTCAATACTTACTGTCCTTTAACAGAGCCGCCTGCTCCAAGAGTAAAGGATTACAACGGAGAACATGTAAAGCCCTTAACTACAGAGCACACCATAAGCCTTTCTTCCTTTTTATTACAAATCTTAAGACAGTTTCCTGTACAGCAAAATCAAAGTGCGGAAATGCACCACTAGCTACAAAGATAAGTCAGGATATTTTCCTTTCATTCTTTTTGTTGTTGTTTCTGTTTATGTCTGTGGGCTAGAGTTAAAAGACTTCATACATTTTAATCTGGCATCTTGCATAATAAATGTAACTCATTGAAGCAAATTTATGTGCTGTATGCCTCTGGTTTGCAGATTTTGGTCCTATTAGAAGTCAAAAAACATTCTCCACTAAAGGTGAAAAAGGGCAATTTGTGAAAAACATACATGAGAAATGGTTAAGAAGGAATAAGCATCTGACTAGTGCTTTCCCAATTAATATGCCAGAGATTTTGAAAAAAAAAAATATGTTGCTGTGGAGACCATGGCATGACGTGATGCTTGAAGAGGACAGCATGATCATGTGCAGATCAGCACGGGGTTACCGTGCCTTGCCGTACCTCAGAGAGCTGTTGGAATTGCATGCAACCAAAATAAAGCTGCTTTCCTGCCTCTTCCAGCATGTCTGCCTGTCAGTCTGTAATTTAGCAGCAAAAAAAAAACTTTTTTGAAGCCAGTTGGAAGAAAAGAAAGACAGGGGATACTAACCTTAACAATAGGGACAGCTGTGATGATTACACCAAGTTCTCAAGTGTCCTTTTCTCCACCTGTGCTATTTGAGAGCTGTGTGAGAGACATATCTTGACAATTGAAGTGCTCTCTCATCTCTGCAGATATATAGTTTGGGTTTGAAACTGACAGTAAGCCTCCACTAACTCAAAAATAAAGAAACTAAAAATTATTTCAAAGAAGTAATAGCAATTTTTTGGAGACAGTTTTTATCTTAGGGGCTTTTGATGGTCTGTCTGTATTTGAGCTATACCTGAAGTAAGGGATTATTACAAATTGGCATGAAAAATCAGGGTACTCTAAAGTCAGGTCATTTACACCTGACTTTGTATTCCTCTAAAATATTACAGATAATGATAAAAACCAGAACTAAAAATCACTAGCCTGAAAATTCCTTACAAAAATCCCCAAAAAACAAAACCCAAAACCAAAACAGTCCAACAATTCAGCAAATTCATTCTTTCCTCAGTATTTTCCAGCAATATCTCCCCACTATAATGTGACTTTTTCCATCTTTCCCTTTTTCCCATTTTATTTTACATTTTTTGTGTTGTTGAGCAGTCAGAGAGGAGTTGGAGAGTTAGGTTTGTGTACTCTATTCCAGTTTGGGGCTTACTCAGGGAGCAGCAAGATTAATTTTAGCATAGGTAATAGTTGCATTGGGATGTCTTTTTAAAAAAAATTAAAACAACCAACCAACCAAAAACTCTAACATGGAAAGCATTCTGGATTTGCTTTTTTGTTTTATTTTTGTTGCTTCTGATTACAGAATGACAGAACATTCTGAGTTGGAAGGGACCCACAAGAATCATCAAGGCCATCTCTTAAGTGGATGGTCCATATGGGGATTGAACCCAAACTCTGTGTTGTTAGCAGCATGCTCTAACCAGCTGAGCAGATCTCAGGGTCTGTGTTCCAGCACATTCTTCCCTTTGTGCTTGAGGGAAACTCTCTACAAGTATTTTATCCCCTTTTCTTCAATCTCTAACAGAGATTCTCTTTTACAGTGGTAAAAAGACAGATTCCTTTATGGCTGCTGACATGCCCATAGCAAATTTGTTGTGGTCACTCATTTTGTTTTGTTTTGTTTCTATTTTGCTGAGATATTTCATATCTGTCTGTATCCTTTTCTTGTCCTGGGATTTGGAGACAAGGATCACCTCTTTGCCCTCTGCTCTACTCTCTGCCCTGCCCAAAGAGGTTCTTTGTTCATGGCTGGTTCATACTGTAGAAATGCAGATTCATGGTGTGATCATACAGTTGTTATCTTTTCACTGGCTTGGATACCAAAATGCCTCATTTCTTTCTTGTGGCAAGGCAAATAAGTCATCTTGAATACCCCCACCATGTGGGCTGCCAGGAACTTCTCACATTCCCTTGATTCCTTGGTTTGTTTATTGCCCTGGATATCTACTGAAGTGCAGGGTCACTCTGAAGAAAGGAAAATTGTTGCTTATAGAAGAAATCTTTTTGAATTAGGATGTTAAAAAAAATTACTATGTGTTCATGGAATTAGGATGACCCTATAATTCTTAACTAATGAAGTTTACTGGGAATGATTTGTGCCTATGTAAGAAATAAATAATAGTGAGAAGTATGGGAACCACAGATAGTATGTAAATGTTGTTTTTAAGGTTTATTTGAGAGCACTCTAAACATCTGTCAAGTCATCGTAAGGACAGGCATGTAAAATTAAAACCAGCACTTGGGGTTTGGACTTCTCCCCAGAGCAGAACTGCTGGCTCACTGCAATTTTCTGGTGTTGGACTGGAAACTAGTACTCGTTAAATATCCTAATTTTTCTTCAGAATAGGCAACCCTTTGAGTACAGACTCCTGGAAAGGGCATGAAGGGGAATAGACTGTGGACCCATGCTTTAGGATGGAGCAATGGTTGCCTCCATATTCCCTTTCATGGCAGATGACAGCAATTATTAATTTATTAAAAGCTATGCTGTCAAATTTCAGTAAAATGCTAGACATGAATCTGCTTTGATGCAGGAGGTACCCGGACTGATGGAGTGCTTCAGGGGTGAAAAATCCAAGTCCGTTGACAGGTACATGAAATTAAAATATGTACAAGAGAAAATATAAAAGTAGAGCCTTGCTTTGAGTGTTGCCTCCAAGAATCAAAAGCCCAGGAGGCAGAGTCCTGTTTTTCATGTCAAATAAGCTGTCGCTAAAGGCAACATGAGAGCCTGCTCATAGGAAGCAGAGTTATTTAAAAGGATGTCCTTCTATCTGGGCAGAATACGAAGCCACAATCTCATCTGTATACCTCTTTGACTAACTCTGTTCCCCAGCCTCCTCCTGGAGTAAGGTAAAACAGGGTAGTTCCTACCCAAAGGAACTGAAGGATTGGGCAAAAAAGTAGGGATACAATGTTTGTGGAGAGAATTTCAATGCTGTGTGCCTCTCCAGGGTTCTAAAATTTGAATGAAAGGTGTTGTTAAAATGTCTTTCCAACCATTTTCTTTGATACTACTTTTGAAATTGTGCTATTGTGTAGCTTCTGTATAAGGGCAATAACAAGACAAAAATCTTTTCTTGCAGTTTCTTCTCACTTGCTTGTGCAGTTGAGCCTTGCATATAAATATCACAACTGCTTCTGCTCCAATAACCCACAGAGGGATATTATCTTCAGAAAAAAGTGGGAGAGTGAGGACATTGCAGGAAAGGCTTTGCTCTAAATCAAAACCAAGTCTTAGTATTTGCAAAAGCAGAATTTATGCAGTGAGTGGGAGTTTAATACAAGTGCAATTAAGTGTAATGACATCACTAATCTGCCCGAATGTTCATTCAGCTTGGCACTCAAATCTACAACCCCAAGTCACTTCCAGGTCTGTGGGGGTCTGCAGCCACCCCAGCCCACTGCCCCTGTAGGTGAGTGGCAGAAGGGCCAAAAGCTGCTGTGGACATCTTGCAGCTGATCCCTGTGACGATGAGGGGCACTGAACCGGAGCTGTGCTAAGCCGTGCAGCCTCTCTTCCCTTCAGACCTCTTCTGCTGGCTCTGCACTGGAAAGATGCCCCCTGAGATTTGCTGGTTCTACTGGCAAATTTCTGAACGAGTGACAGAGTGTGTCCTGAGCTGCCTGGAGGTGAGGGAACAGCTGCCTCAATGTTCTTTTGAGGCTCTTCATTCTGCAGAGAAGCCAGACCTACTAAAGATGCTTTTTCCACCCAAGGGAGTGCTTGTCCCATCTTTGTCACTCTTGGTTTATTCCGTATGTAGGAGGATAGATAGGCTGAAAGATGAGGGTTTTTTTTAAATAAATTAAGATAGGAAAAGGAAGTGGATGAAGGGGAGAAACTCAGCTTTATCTTCATCCTTCTGCAGTGTCAGTCCTCACGCCATCTGAAAAACTTGTCAAAACCTTCAAGCCCATAGAGGGAAGAAAATGGTCATGGTATCACTTGTCTAAAAGAAAAAGATAAAACACCCACTCTGAAAAAACCCTTTCTAAGGCAATCTTTATGTAGCTAAGACTCATAAAGGAAAGGACACAGTATGGCTAAATTTTGCTTTGCAAATCACATGGAGATGACGAGCACAAGAGATGAGGCTGGAATATCATGTGGTGGGACTGATCCATTTAATCTTGCCCCATTTTTGAGTGACCTCTGTGCAGCTGAATTCTTACAGTATATGAAAACACCTCTCAACTACTGGTTTGGGGTTTTTTGTGGAATAAAAGATACAGTTAATTAGCATACATTAGAATAAATTTTAGCCCTCACTTTTATTATATTAAAGAACATATTCCTTCCAATTCATAAGTCCTCAAGTTTAAAAGATCAAGCTTGACATAAATAAATCTGAAATGACAGAGACCTCTGATCAAATGAGGGAATGCTAAGCTTTTCAGCTAACATGAAAGACTAATTACTGAAGCGAGACTTAATAATTGATGTCTTCATTCAGTATAGCTCTGAGATTTAGGTCCAATAAAGAATTTATGTACCTAAAAATAGTAAATACAGAACCTAATTTTTCATCATTTGGTCCCCAGATAGGGACCCAGAACCCTGTGCATATTATTGAGGCCCTAGAGCAACAAAGCAGTCAAGAAAATTTCTCAGATCGTCAGATGGGGGCTAAGGTTGGTGCCCTCAGCCTGCCCACAATTAGCCAGGCTAAACGTGACTCAGTTAATGATGCAGCTATGTGGCAGAGAGAAACTCAGCTCTCCTGCCATCTGATAAGAAGCATCAGGATTTGCTAAATTGCCGTTTCCTTTAGCTCCCCGTTTACTCCTCATCTCTAGACCTGGTTTAAACAATAGAAATGCCAAAAAAATAGGGGGAGGTCTTATATTCAAGGTGTGTCTGAGGATGCTGGGACATGCTTCTTCACAGTCCTTGAGCTAATGTGTTACTGAGGTTTTTGCCCCCTCAAAGCACTTTGCAGCACTTTTTACAGTGCAGTCATAGAAGGCTGAAGTGGGTTTTGCTGCTGCCCCTTTTTACACAATAGCTCTTACCCAGAGCTCTCTGGGAGACTGAACTTCATTAGCTGGAGTAGATGAGTCCATACATCCCTGAAGGGAAGCTGAACCATGGGGCAACAGGTCAGGCCACCAAGGCAGGACTTTTACTTCTCCTCCTTGAAATTGAAGTGGAGGATGGCACAGGATGGAGCTGAGGAGCTGGAGGCCCTGCAGCTCAGGTGCAGGGTAGTTTGTGCCACACAGCTGAGCCCTGTTGCTGACTCACTGCCCGTGTAAAGCAAAGTGATGCAGAGTTAACCAGCTCTAGGGCAGAGATTGGCAGACAGAGTCTCAGTCTGGGACACATCTCTGGGTACTAGCCTAAGGAGTCAGGCTGCTCTGGAAAAGTGCCTAATCCCAAAAATGCAGTTCTCCAGGATGGAAAGGATTGACCCAAATCTTCTGGTAAAACATGGTGGAATTGGGACCTGCAGCAAGGCGTGATTTAAGCCTCAACATTCTCTGTTCTGGCAGCTGTTGATGCAGGTGGTGCAGGTGTTCGTGGGGTGGAACTGATTGTGGTGGTAGAGGTGATATCAAGGGGTGAGGGTGGCTTTGGTGGTGAGGCCTTTTGGTGATTGGGTTGCAAGGGGAGCCTGAGCCTGCACAGGGAAGCATGAGGATTTGAAATGCCCTTGCATCATCGCTGGCACACCCAGACAAAGCCTGGTGAGTGAGCTAAAGCTAGGGAGGAGGGTTGTGTGTGGTCACTTACTCCTGTTTTGAGGGGGTATTATGTTCAGGCCATGTTGGAGAAGGAGGATGAAGGTCTGTCTTGACTATTGGTGTTTCACTTTGGTTTTTCTGTTTATTTGCTTGCTTTTTTGGTTTTGTTTTAAATAGATGAGTGAGGGTTTACCGCTGTTTTGCTTCCAACTAAGATTGCCCATGACTGGAGGGATTGCAGGTTTATGTGGCTGCCAAGCAGAGGGGTCTTTCCAGAGGTGGACTGTATCCAGGTGGGGAATCAAAGGACAGGCGGTGGGGATTCATACTGCTCCACAACTCAAGAAACTAGTATTTTCAAACACACCATGTTGCTGATTTTCTCCCAACCTAGAAGTGAGAATTTTGTTAAGTCTGATGTTGCTTTGTACTTGAGCCAAGTTAGTGATGCCTGCTGCAGAAAATATTATGACTGGTGGTGACAAGTTAATATTCTTCCTACAATTATGGCATTCCTGGAGAGCTATAGGAAATGTCCCAATGATATTAAGTAAACGAGATGGTAGGGAATCCAGCAGCTACCATGCTGCAGAGAAATTGAGCAGAAGCAGCACATTAATCAAATGCTTAGGGGAAAAGAAAATGCACTGTGCAAAATCAGATGAGTTGCCTGTTACACTTCTTCATGGTTTTTATGTTAATAACTTGCTGAAAAAGAGCTTTTCTCAAGTTTATTGCTGAAGGTTACTTAATGAACATGGGGTTTTGCCAGATATAATTACAATGACAAAGTAATTATCAGTGTGTGCTACTGCTTTTCAGAAGAGGAGACAAGCAAGTCCACATTCTAGTCTATTTTCCTAAAGGAAGAAGTGTGTGAGTTTGCTTTTAAGTTCCCTCTTTGGCCCTTTTTTTTCTATTCTCTTTTGTCTTTGATCCAAATTCATCTGAACTGATGCAGTGTGAAGAAAGATACCTAAAAATACATCATTATTCCCAGTCTTATTTTTGTGACTCTGTTTGCATGTTTTGTTTTGTGGGTTTTCAGGGGAGATTTTTTTGATGGTTTTATGTGTGTGTGTTTGTTTTCTAAATAAATAAAAACTGCAGGCCTGTCAGGTGAATTTATCAAACTAGGAAAAGCTAAATATGGTTTTGAAAAAAAGTGGCACTAGGTTTGGGTCTACAGAAACAATACTGAGATAATTTGGGGAAAATCACCACAAACAACCAAAACGTTAGATTGCGTTGTTGCTCTGGCTCTTAAAAAACCCACGCTGCAATCCTGCCTTTTTGGACTGTGGTGGGCTGGCTCTGGCTGGATGCCAGGTGTGTACCAAACTCACTTTATCACTCTTCTCCTAAGCTGGACAGGGGAGAGAAAGAATGTTGAAAGGCTTGTGGGTCAAGATAAGGCAGGACAGGGAGGGATCACTGTGTAATTACTGTCGCAGGCAAAACAGACTAAAGGGAAAATTAATGTAATTTATTGCCAATCAAGTTAGAGTAGGATAATGAGGAATAAAAGCTAATCTTACAACACTTTCATCCCACCCCTCCCTTTTTACTGGCCTCAACCTTACTCCTGATCTTCTGTACCTGCTCCCAACCAGTGTCTCCGGGGAATGGAGGTTGTGATCAGTTCATCACTCTTTATCTCTGCTGCACTTTCCTCCTCAGGGGGAGTACTCCTCCCAGTCTTCTCCTGCTCCACAAGAGACAGTCCTCCACAAACTTCTCCAACACGTGTCATTCCCACAGGCTACAGTTCTTCATGAACTGCTCCAGTGTGGGTCCCTCCCACAGGGTCCAGTCCTTCAGGAACAGGCTGCTCCTGTGTGGGTCCCCCACAGGGTCTAAGTCCTGCCAGAAAACCTGCTTTAAAACAGGCTTCCCACTGGGTTACAGCCTCCCTTCAGGCATCCACCTGCTCCACAGCAAGACTCCTGCATGGGCTGCAGGTAGAGCTCTCCTGCTCCATGCATCTTCACTGGCTGCACAGCTGCCTCGTCATGGTCTTCATCACAGGAATCTCCACTCTGGTGCCTGCAGCACCTCCTCCCCCTCCTTCACTGACCTCAGCATCTGCAGGTCTGTTCCTCTCACATATTCTCACTCCTCTCTCCAGCTGCAGTTGGTGTTGCACAGGCTTTTTCCCTCCCTTCCTAAATACATTATCCCCAAGGTGCCACTGCCGTTGCTGATGGGCTCAGCCTTGGCCAGCCCATGTCCATCTTGGAGCTGGCTGGCATTAGCTGTGTGGGACACGGGGGAAGCTCTCAGAAAGTTCTCACAGAAGCCACCCCTTCTAGCCTCCCCACTACCAAAATCTTGCCATGAAAACCAGTACATGGTTGTAATTAGCAAATATATAGATGTAAAACTTCCCCACAAATAACTGTTGTTTATCACTTTGTCCTTCTCTGTTGGTTTAGTCCACTGGTTCTGTCCCACATCCCTCTGGGAAAGGCTGTGTTCCCTCCTCTTCTCACTCAGAGCACTCAGGCTCTCACTGTTCATGTTTGCCTGAAGGCTCCAGTCCTGGCTTTGAATTGACTGTTTATTGACATTGATGCCAAGCTATGGCAATAGGACACAGCCATGTGCAGGAGACCACAGTGTCTGGAATCAAGGGCTTTTGGATAGCCACACGGGAATGTCAGCTGAGGTACTGTAGGCAAATAGAGTTAGAAATGTTTTATTTACTGTTCCTGCAGAGAAATGGATTAAAGAGCAAACATTGCTACGTTCTGGTTTGCATCTGCCAGGCGCTTGTGTGCTTGATTATAACATCTTCCTTTTTGCATTCAGGGGGAATAGACAGTTCCTCCTCCCTTTATTCTACCCTGCCTCAGCCTGCTTCCACTCTGGTGCTCTCTTTGTACCGACTACGCTGTAGTTTGTTGTTGCTTTGGGAGCTGCAAACGCTCCTCTCTAGCCCAAGGCAGATCTCTCCCTGAGAGTGCAGAGCAGTCTGCCTGGGCATCTGTGTGACTGAGCTCATCCACTTTCACCCCTGGCACGAGCTGAGGCAGCCAGGAGTCGTGGGAATGCACTTGGAGAGTCTGTGAGTTGTTTGTGTATGTGTGACCCACTGGCAACTTCACATTTGTGTCAACCTGCAAAATATTTCTGGGGTCACTCCTTGCTGGTTGTCTGACCGTGTTCTTATCTCTGCCTGTAGAGGTTTGTAAGAAAGTTTTCATTTTTGCATGAATGAAATAAGAATTGAAGCATGTCTCTGAAAGCACTGCAAGAGGCATCAGACCAAGGACTAAAAGAATGGCCTGTGCCCAGAAGGAAGGATGCTGCTGCCAGGTTGCTGCTCCCAAAAGTTAAATTGAGAAATGAGGTTTTTATGTTGCGACTGTGCTGGCAAGACCACAGCACAGATGACTCCTTGGTGAAAGATCCTAACAACAAGAGGCATGTGGCATTCTTTTCCATGACAGCTGAACAATAAAACAAGCAGCTCCCCACCCTCCCTGCCTTTTTCTTTTTTTTTTTGTCCACCTCTTTATTTTCCTTCTCCACTTCTTTTTTTTTTCTTTCCTTTTTTGCCTTTTAAATTTTTTTTAAATTTTATTTTCATTCATTTCTATATCCCTCTCTCCTCTTACCAGGAAAACCATAGAATAATAAATTTTGCTGGCTTTTTGTGGCAGGGAGCTTTGTTCTCGTTCCAGAGAGGACCATTCCAGGGCAGATGTAAGATGCTTGACTGCACCACTGAGCCACTGTCACATGTCAAAATCTCTTCTGCATTTCTTCAAAAACATCTTAAACTACACTTCTTATCAGAAATATGCAAATATTTTTAAAATATTTAGAAACTTAGCAATTGTGTATGTGTTTCTCCTGTTAATTTTAGAAGATCTGAGGATTTTTTCTATTGTGGATTTTGGATAGCTGGTCTTAGTCATTAATATTCCTTCAGGCAGAATTCTTAATCTTATATGATATATATATATATTTATATTTCTTACTGTTGTGGTCTAATCCCAGCAACCAAGTACCATGCAGCCACTTGCTCACTCCTTTGCCCCCAGTGGGATGGGGAGGAGAATCAGGGGAAAAAAAGGTAAAACTAATGGGTTGAGGTTAGAACAGCTTAATAATTGAAATAAAGTAAAATACAGTAATAATAATGAAAAGGAGATAAAGTGAGTAATAAAACTCAAGAGAAACAAGCGGGGCACAATCCAGTTGCTCACCATCCCCTGAATGATGCCCAGCCTGTCCCCAAATAGTAATCAATGGCTCCCGGCCAACTCCCTCCAGCTTATATACTGGGAAGGTCTCTCAAATGAGTAGTTAGATTTCTTAAAGAATCACCATCAAAAGTATTGGCAAAAAGCAGCTTTTAATATGAATTTATGAATCCATGGCAAGGCTCACTCTGTTACTTACTACATAGAGGAAGCACACATAAGAAAATTGAATTAAAATCGATTTGGAATGATTTACGTGAGGACTGGGGATGCAAGAGAGAAAGAGTGCAAAGAATAGGGGTACAAAAAGATAAGGGTGCAAAAGGGCTTATCAGCATTTAATCATTAGTGAATTTAACATTTAAAAAAAGCAATTCTATAGGATTTGCTACAATTATAACCATGACTTCATTATAGAGTCACAATAACAACACTCATACCATAATCAATTCCCAGGCAGAGAGGTGTGTCTACATCTATACAAAGACAAAGGCACCTATCCAAAACTCCCCTTGGGTTCAGGGAATACTCACATCCAATCCCTTGGTGCTTCTCACCAGGCATGAGCTGCACTTGCAGTAGGCTCTGTGTGTGGCAGGGCTATCAGCCTATGCCTTGCTGCCAGTGATGGTCCTTCGAGCGTGGCAGACTTGAGGGTTGGCGGGTTGTGAGAGGTGTTCCAGTCAGGGGGAGGTGCTGGCACAGCCAGCTGCAATCCAGGAGAGCTCCACGGCCTCATTTGGGACTGCTGGTAATGAGATCGCAAGATGATTAGCTTCAGTCTTCAGTAAGTTTCCATCCTGACCATATCCCAAGTTGGGAACTAAAGGAAACAATGGTCCTGTTTCACTTGGGCTATGATTTGGGCAGGGAATGTCCCAAGGCTGTCAGGGGATGATTGATTATCCTTTGCTCCCCACCTTGGTCAGGCAGCTGATGTTCCTGTTTCGGTCAGGGTTGTTTCCTGCGCTACCTGTATCCTACAGGAGCTCCAGGTATGGGCAAGGATGCCCTGCTGCCCAGCTGCTCTGGCAAAGGGGCACTTCACTGCACAGATGGCTCAGTCAAGGACCCCCGGGGACTCCTGCAGTGCAGGCATGAGGAGAAGGGGAGAAGGATGCACCACCACAGCATGACATTCTGTGTAATGGAATATCCCTTCGGCTGCTTTGGGTTGCTGGCAGAGCATGGGAAACTGAAAACTCCTTGATTTAGACTATTTCTACAAGTATTTTAGGCACTATTTTTTAGGATTACTCAGCGACAACTAAACCATCAGTGTGTTAGCAACGTTATTCTCATCTTAAATTCAAAACATAGCACTGCACCAGCTACTTAGAAGAAAATTAACTCTATCCCAGCGGAAACCAGGACATGTATATTAGGCTTAATATGTAGTCAAACTACTGGCGAACAGGACTTCAAAATTAAATCAAGATTGTTTAGAATAGGATATGCAGAGCTGCAGTCTGTAAAGAAATTAAACTGTATGTTGACTCTGTCCTTCTGTAGTGATGACCTGAGGAAACCCCCACCTTCTGCTTTCTGATCTCCACAGGGTTGCTTTCCCCCCAACCCTGTATAAGGTAGTTAAATATTTTTAGACTGTGTGGTCGTATAGAGCTTAGTTTTGGTATTAGGTGAATTTAATTCCTGCATATTACTTGCAGAGCCTTATTGGCAAATCCTTCGACAGGGTCAGGTTAAACAATAAAACCTGAATTTTTGAATTTGGTGACTCAGGCAATTAATGACTTTGGGATTCCAGGCAACAAGCTCTAGCACCAAAAGGTGGAAGTGCAAAAACAACAATGTATTGTAAAAAAAAAATTGTATTTTTTATTTTCAAATTATGCTGTAATCTTGACATTACTGGACAAAAAGAAGGGCAGATTTTGAACACCTGTACTCTTTTTCCTTTGTTTTTGATGATGTGTAAGGGTGCTAGCATCTCAGGATAAAAATACAGCAGTGTTCAGGCCAGTTCTGAAGGGTGTTAGCACATTTAAAGATAAAATATTTGTCAAGAGAAGAAAATAAAAGAGGAAACACCACCAGC
The DNA here is from genome assembly GCA_013398955.1 of Callaeas wilsoni. Taxonomy (NCBI): domain Eukaryota; kingdom Metazoa; phylum Chordata; class Aves; order Passeriformes; family Callaeidae; genus Callaeas; species Callaeas wilsoni. The sequence continues at coordinate 65,026 of VWPU01015748.1, read as the reverse complement.
AAAATGGCCATATGGTCTCAATAACAGTACAGCTCCAAAAGGAGCTGCAGCTGTTGTAAGGGTATCTGCTTTACACTGACTCTAACAGTAACTAGAACCCAGTGTAACTGAACTACCTAAGAGGGTAATTGTACTTTAATATGAAAAATGTAACAATATAATAACAGGCTGGGGATTGAAGCAACCATTAGATTTTCGGCAAACAGGCAGTCTCCCTAAATGCAGCTTTATATAGTGCTATTTCTGCCAATAGCGAAGCGGGCATTAAAGATTGAAATACTGACGCTTTTAGTAAACAACATCCTCTTTGGTCTCTTCATTTTCTAAACTAAATCCAAATAATTCTTTATTTGTATAACCTGAAGCTTGGCAGAGTTTCATCCAAACCTCAGTGACACTCTTAAGCTCCGGAATAATTATCCTGTTGTACTCAATAAAAGTAAAAATGAAAACTGGAAACCTACTCAATTTGCTGCTGTCCTGGCATGCTGAGTCTGGTTTCCAATTTTTGTCTTTATTAGCTTAGACAGTCACGTTGCTACTAATTAAATGTGAGGTCAGTTACCTTCTGCATTTCTGGGTTTTCAGAAATGCTGAAAAAATCCATTATGGGTGATGTGGATCAAATGTCAATAGGTGCCAGACATCTTTCAGATCTGTGAGCTTTACATCAGGCTTTTGGCAGTGCTTTTGAGAAATCTACACCTTCATTTGGAGATACTTTTAGGTTAGCCAGTACCAGAAGAGGAGTCTTAAAAAGCAGTGGTCCATTTGCTTGTAAGTCATACCTTTATCCACCTGCTTTCCTCAAACAGAAATCACAAATATTTGGATGGAACACTAACTAGAGAAATATCTGAACATTTCATCCTACCATGATAGATGTAATGAAACCCAAACTAAGGTTAAAATCAGTCACTTTTTTCTTCACCTGGGCTTAATTTTGTTGTTTCTGAATGATGTGGAAATATCTAGATATGCTGGTCATTTTTTTGTGAGGAAAAACTCTTGGCCCCACTGAATTTGTTTGGCCTCTGGATCTCATTTACAGCTGCTTTACCCAGTCAGAGAAATTTCTGCAGCTAGGCGAGAGAACAAATCTGTTCATGGGACATGCACAGCTGAAGCAAGTGACTAGAGAGACAGTCAAACCTTATCGTGTGCCTTAGTGCTCTTGGAGCTTTGCTAGAAACAATGAAATATTTCTGAATACAGAAGTACTGGAATACAGCACACTGATTACAGAAATTTAACTGTTGTACTATTTTTCTCAGTCTTCCTTACCTGAAGAATTTTTAATAATTAAGGACTCTGTAGGAAACTCTTTAGCTTTAGTACAGCTGATCTGAGGATGCCAAACATTTCAAGAAGAAGCTTCATACCTCTGAAATCACCACCAAAATTTTTCTTAATGATGTGATTGACCATAAAACCTGTGTCCACCATGCTTAGAAGAGATCTTCTAAACCTGTGTCCACCCTGCTTAGAAGAGATCTTCAAGATAGGAAAGAAAAAGACATTGGAGTTTGGGAACAGGAGTACCATTCTATGATCTACTTCTGCCTATAGTGCTTTGGAAATGGAAGATGCATTATTATTATCATCAGGGATGTTACATTGAATGCTCAAGATTCATTGGAGAGGGGTGAAGATGGAGTAGAAATCCATTGGAATTAATAAACAACGTGGATTTGTTCAAATTTGCTTGCAGTTTCAGTATTTTCTGAGGGATAGGACAACACAGAAAGCTTCCAGCACCTGTCTGTGCTGTTCCTGCCCTCTGGATAAAACAAGGCTTTTCATCTCTCTGAATATCAGTATTCTGCCAGGGTAGAAACTACAGCTATTCTTCAAACTTGCTTTTTATTTTTTGAGTCTTCAACTCCTTCCAGCAGGGGATGGTAATGTAAATGTGTAGGCACCTGTTTGATCTGGAAAGTAGCCTGGGTGATCAGTAAGAGTGAAATGTTTCCAGTGCTTCTGGACATAGCCAGGGTGAAAGTACGCTCTGTCTTTGCAAAACCTGAGTTTGTGTGAAACAACATGAAAGATCTTGCAACTGAAAACAAATTCTGTTGTCAAACACAAAAGTAGGAGGTTTTGTTTCCTTTCTAATGACCAATACTCCTTAAGATGTTTTCATAGTTCTATCTTCAAACTGGCAGCACCCCAGCCATTTGTGGCTGGGTTTGGTTTGCTGTTATAGTAGCAAAGAATCTCAGCGCTCACCTTGTGTTGCAAAGAGAGATGTCTTTCTATAGCTTGGTCTAAGCCAGCCAAACTTGTCTTGTTTGAAAATCATGCTGAAGTGGCAATGGGTTTTTGCTGTTGTTGACTGGTTTTGCTTTTTTATTTCCCTGATTAATGTCAAGATATTATCTTTTGAACCAAAGAGGTAGAAGTTCAGCTGAGAGTATGTGCTTCTCTCTGGAGCACGGGTGGCATGTCTGTTTTAATCAAGGATAAAGCCCAGAACATATACGGCCTTTCAGAAAGGTTAAGAGAGTTTTAATGCCTGGATTTTGTTTTTTCTTTTTGCTCGGAGTATTTTCCCTGACAATTAAAATAAGTTTGGAGAACAATTCTGCTTCTATTGAGATGGGAAATAATTTTCTGCCTCTTAATGATTGTGTCTGACTAAACTTAGGGACTTTATGTTGATGTCATTGGATTTACCAGTGCAGTGTCTGATTCTGCTGTTAATCTAGTTACAGGGACAAGCAGTACAGTTTAAATTTGGGGGTTTATTTTTATATTGATCATTGGTAATGTTAAGAGCTGGATTCTCCAAGGATATGCAGGCCTTTTCTTCAGCGTTTGAAGTCTAAATTTAATTACTGAGCATATAACTCTTGAGTGGGTGTTGACAATTTTATATTTGACTTTTTTTTGTTTACTTTCATAAGTAGCCAGTAGAATAATTTATATTTGTTTGTTAAAAAATTAGTTTGAGTTCTAGAAGTGTGCCCTGGAGATACATTTCCACTAAACTGGGCATCTTCTCCTTTTTCTTCGAGTAAGGAAATATTCGATTTGCCTTTCAAAGAAATCAAATTATTATAGCCATTTTTTGCAGTGGTAGATGATCTAAACTTTCTAAATCAGTGCTATGGATCCTAGATATACTAAATCTATAGATTTAGTTCTTGCTAGAAATAATTTTAAGCAAGTGTACTTTTAGCTGTTTATTTCTGAAAATTGAAGTTTAGTTAGTGAAGGTTTCATTTCTTGGAAATTGTTATTTTGGATCAGTGGTTTTGGTACAAATTTAGAGAACAGATACATGATGTCAAGCATGCTGCCCATGTGAGATTTGAGATGAAGATGGCAAGAGGAAGAGGCAAGTGTCCCACTATGTTAGGAAACAGAGGATTCTGGTATCTAAGCTGGCCAAGGCCTTTTGTGTGCTGTGGACCTCATTGAAGGATCTGTGACATAAAAAGGGCTTTCCTTCCAGGTGTGCATGTGAAGAGAGAAGTTTTCCAGCAATTCACTGAAATTAGATCGAGGTTTATCTAATAGTAAATGAGGCTACAATATTGATCTTAAACAGAAGTGCTATTAAAAAAAATGAAGTTTTGGAAGATTTATCGTGTATTTTGAAGTGAGGGTTGCAAAAAAGGGTCTTGTGCTCTTCTTCATAGAGGGAAAAGAGTCTGAAAGAAAGCAGGGGAAAAATCTTCTCAGGAAGACACTGCTGTTTATTTGGCCTATATTTATTATATCTGATAGAGTTTACCTCTTAACAGTACTAATATAAAAGTTACTTGGTTTTCTTCTTATCTGCTGGAGAGGAGAGGCATATTTTGAATTACCCATCAAACTGACTTGGGTGCAAATTTTACCTATACCATTCTATGTTATAATAGTGATTCAGTATTTTTTTTAATAGTACAATACATACAAAACATGCAATGCCTTTCATAGTTATAATACAGCATGGAATATGAATGTAATGTACATATAAATAAAACATAATACAGTCTACTTTGCTCAAGAAGAGAAGAATTCTCTCCCCTTCACCCAGCTAAAATTCCTATCCTTCACAGTTGCTCTCTGGGAAGAGGTCATGCTTTGTTTCAATAGATAACTTACCTGGATGTGTCTGGATTTAAATTTGAATTCTGTCTGAATTTCGAAACCATATAAATATGAAAATGTGTTTCAGATCTAGTTCTAGAGCTTTTCTTGAAATACAAAACATTTTTTAAAGGCTGCATGACTGCTTCTAATTAAAGCATTTTTGATGATAGCGCCTGGGTTGTTTCAGGCTGATTTTTGCTAAAGTAGTATTTCTCGAGATTCTTCAGGGATGACCATTTAATCAAGCTGGTTATTTGCCTTGTTGAATTGCCAAAACCCCTCCAGATAGTTTACTAACTTAGTTGCTGACAGCTCATTGCAAACCAGTAAGCCCAGCTCTTTTGCTAGTAAGTCTTTTGCAGAGTCAACCATAACTTCTGCTGTCTGATTGTCATCTCAAGAACTAAACGTATAATGTTTAGATAGGAAAGGTATAAATAATGCTGCAGATTTATATTTATATTTTTTATTTGTAATACCTTGTTCTTCAATAATTAAGGACAGACTTAATCAAAGGCATTCTGAGCTTGCCTTTTATAGTTTATGAACTGAGAATTTGCAGCTCTCCAGGACTTCATGAACTTCTTGTCTTCTATAATTTTCAGTCCTTGTAATTTTAATTTTTTTTAGATTTGCTGACATTCAGTCAAGATCAAAACATAAGAATATCACCAGCATAACTCCACATCTTTGCTTGAGGGCAGCTAAAACATTTTATTGTTTTTTCTCTTCTAACCCAGAAAAGAATGATGGAAAAGGGTTAATTATTTCTGAAAGCAGATTTATTTTTAAAACTCATTTACAGAATTTTCCACCCACATATATGCAGATATTTTACACATGGTGGTGATCTTATCCTTAGGGGTAAAAAGCTAAGGTGTAATTTCAACTCGCTTCAGGACTATTCCTGGAATAGAATGGGTAATAATTGTCCTCTTTTTCTGCCACATGCAGCAGTGGAAAGCGAGAAATAGAAGTCCTCCAGTTATTCTATCTGAAATTAAATTGGAAATTAAATGTTCCTTCCTCAAAGAACAGCTACCCTTACGAGCAGATTTCTTGCCATTCAGTTCCTATTTTCTCTTAATAAGATAAAAAGCACTGTCAGTAGTCACTATACCTGTGCAGCTATTGGCTGTCCCAAAAAACACCATCAGAGCAGTGCTGACTATAAACTTTGAAATGTCTGATTGGAAACACTCCACCTTCTTATGCAAAAGAATAAAAAGCAAGAGATATGTATTGAAGGAGGTTATTATAACTAATAGTGGTAGTACTAACATTTCTGAAGTGATGATTCTTAAATGAATGGCTGTAACGCTAGAATTTCATGGTCATTTGTGAAAATGCCAATCATAACAACTGGTTTTTGGTGCAAGTAGTGCAAAATGAGGGCCTGAATTCTGTGGGCAAAAGACTACTCCCTCAAAGCCTTAGCAATTAAAAATGCTGTAAATTGGGCCATTTCAGAGTCTGAACTGCTGTGCTTATACGCTCTTCTGGGTGGCACAGGGGGAAGGGTATGGGTATGAATAAATGTGCTTGGAAAGCTGTGAGCTTGGAGCTTTCCACAGAACCAGTTTTCCTACTTTTGTTTTTCTTTGCACATCTACATGACAAGGCACGGTGAAAGTTAATTTAAGAAGTCTGGAAGCTGCACAAACATTTCACTGCTCTGGGAAGAGCACTTGAAGGGATTGTAAAGGGTTAGAGCATGCTCAGCTTTGGTTTTATCCTAATGAATCTTCAGGCTCTTCAACAGGAAGGACTCTGCTTGGTCACTCTACACTCAGCAAGGTTTTTAAACATCATAGCTGTCAAGGGCCAGCAAGTCTCTACTAACTACCTGCTAACAAATTATTATCAAAGGCACTATTAATAGGATCTAGAGAGCCTGCATCCTTGACACAAAGCCCATAGAATGATTAGGGTTTTGCAAAGTCATAACTAACCCAAAATAGGGTCTTAGGAAAGTTTCCTGACACTTTCCATTATAATAGCTAGAGCTATGCAATTCCATGAGCAATTTGGGTTAGGAAACTTGTAAAAAGTATATACAGTGCTAAAGACTCTGGAAAAAAAATTGTTTGAAGAAGTTAAAATATATGATGCTCTGAAGTTGTTTGTTTTATTTTAGTTAAGTCTCAGTTGAAGAAATTGCCAGTATTTTGCCTCGCTGGTAAATAATTTTGTGATCCCTCACTTCCATCTCTGGTTGCCAGAGAAGACAGCAGCAGTGGTGGTGCTGGAGGGGGAGCAAGGCCTTGCTGTGGGGCTGGGCTGGGCTATTGCCTTCTGAAAAACAGACCTGACTCATTCAAGACATATTTCATCTTTGAGAAACACTCAAGGTGGGCATGGAAAGCCGAGCTCAGTTTCCCACCTTGTATCGAATTGCACTTCACCCTACAAGGACCTGTGAAATGCTGGCTGTGAGCTACTCTTTAAAGGCGTCGCTGTATCCTGTATATTTTACGTTGTATTTTAAGTAATAATATTATGTAAAAGTAACTGATACATTATTTAAATTACAAGTAACTTAAAGCAAAATTGCTTCCAAGCAAATGCACTATTTCTTCACAGCGGTTGATGCCAGGAAAAGATTACTTCTTGCACATGTAGAAGGGCAGTATAACTTAATCTAACACTCTCTAGTTAGATGTAGGAAAAGTAATATGTTTTTACTGAAAGAGATTTGATTACTTGCGGCTACAGTAATGATCATGTAAAAACCCCACAAATATGCTCACATTCTTGGTCATTTTTTGAGTTCCATTGTATAGTGGAGGGATATTTTCAAGGTATTTACTGCAGACCAGAATATTTAGATGTTTTATAAGGAGGGTCAGTACTCAGGGATTGCATCAGCCTTACTTTTACTCTTATCCTGTGGATATGGATCCTTGACCATTCCTAGACCCAAGCTGGCATGATCGTTGTTCATTGTATTAACTCAGGAGTTAAGGCTGCTGTGGTATTAAAATCCGGTCTAAGTGTATAAGGATCCTTTAATTTTCTTTCCCAATTCTGTAGCTTCTCTGATTGCTTGCTTGTTTGGCTTGGTTTTGGTTTTAAGTCTGATCTCTTCCTGCCTTTCAAACAATAAACTGAGTTACGTGAAAAAGCACAAAAGTAAAGGCAGAGGTGCTTTACTTAGTCCTAAACACCCGCACACACAACAAACCATGTTAAGCAGAATGAGGACTGAAACTTATATTTAAACTCCCTCACTCATCTCCTCTCCAAAATTAATATTATCTCTCCAGGGAAAGTTTAGACATCTCTTCTTTGATATTAGGGCATAATGGTCAGAATAACAGTGATTTCAGAGGTAGCTATTTTGGTTCATTGGTGTAATTTGCAAATTAGAGGAGAAGGATGGGGAAAAAAAAGAAGCCCATACTTTTCTTAACCGATTTTTTTTTTTTCTGAAGTACTAAAAAGATGAGAGGAAAACATTAAAAACTTAGAAAACTGAAAGATTTATCTTCATCTCTGAAGGAGCCAAGCAGTAAAGGAAAAAGGTGTAAAATGTGTTTGTGAGCTACCCTCACTCATGATATTTAGATGTGTGTGATTGCTCTAATGACATCAGCTGGCAGGGTGGGGTGGTGCTCTTCCAGAGCACTTCTTTTTTTCCTCATTAGCAAGGAAGAGCTATCAACCTTTTTTTGATATTATGTCTAATTGAAGCCGCAGCTTCTGCACCGTGTTTTCATTTCCAGCTACTTGAAAGGATCAAGGACAAACTAAAGAGCCTCCTGTGACCTGCAGAACATTAAAGCTTATAACCTCTGGGACTGATCCGAGAACTGGATAGGGTTAGGTGGGGTTTTTTTCCTCTCCAAATATCTTAATGCTTTACAGAAAAGTGTTTCAGGATCCAAGCTGATGAGCCCTGTCTCCTTTCTTTCCTTTTTTTTTTTAATGGTTCATTTTTTTTGTGATCAAAGCATCTCAGCAGAATTTCTTTGATGTCTCCCTAGCTCTAGCTGTATCATAAGCAGTTTGACACCGTAAAAAGGAAAAAGCATTTGTGAAAAAAATAATTTTCCAAACAAGACAATTTTTCACTCAACCAAGTAAGAAGCTCACAGAAGCAAAGGTTTATACAATTGATGTTGTTTTGATTCTATGCTCGGCCTTCAAGAAATGGAGCACTTAACCAAGATAATTTTTTATATTCCTGCTGGCTTTTCTTCTGGAGGTTCTTGTATGGCACCTCTCAGGGCCTCCCCTCGCACTGACCACAGAAAGCCTCCTTGTTCTACCCCAGTCGGGACCTAAACAAGCGTGAAGCCTTTTGTGTGGGACAGGAAAATCAGGCCAAGTGTGTTTATATTGCAAGTTGTTAATAACAACAACAGCTCTTGGCTTTTGTGAAGCACACGTCAGGCAAGGAATGCAAAGTGCTTTTAAAACAGGCATTAATTAAGGTTGACAACCTCCACCTTCCCTCTTCCTTTGCCATGAAGTTAGTAATGAGCCAGGAATGCTGACTGGCTTTAAATCTCCCTCCCCAAATGGTGACCTGCCCCTTGCCTGGCATGGTGGTGGCTGTGCCAGGGCAAGGTGAGGGAGGAGATGGAACCTTTCTCTGCTGCTCTGGTGGAGCAAACACATGCCCCATCCCCCTTCCCCACCTGCTCGGAGGGGCTTCTGGCACCCAAAAAGTCTTGCACAACCCAAGACCCAAAGTGGCTTTGGGGGAAAGGCTTCTGAGGTGTGTTTTGAACTGTCTGTAGAAATGGCTGCTGTTCCTTAAATCAGAGCTTGCTCTTGCTCAGTTACCCACAGTGGGAAACGACAGGTTGCTCACAAGGTAACAGGAATGGTGAGACGAACTCTTTGGTTGAGCAGCTGCTCTTCCCTAATGGATTTCACCATCTTGTCATTTCATTTAGTGATACAAATCTCTGAGCCAAGTTGGAATCACAAAAAATCCCAAGTGAAACCAGCACAAACAACAATCAAACATCTCCCACTCCCCAAACCCCCAAATCACCCCCTGTCCCCCAAAAAAAGTCACAACCTCCCCCACCCTTTTGGACTAGCAGTGCTAGAATTTAAAAATACTAATACAGGGGAGCTGAAAACCATTCACACTATTTGTTGTATCCCGTTTCTGTAAGTGCAGAGGGAATTTTGTTCACGTACAGAGAAATGTAGAGTGACTACTTTGCAAGTTACCCATTGATGCTCTGTGAATATGATGCTCTAGTCTTTATATATAAAATTATTATGAAGTTGTCTGTAGGCTTCAGCCGCCTTTGAATCGGACTGAGATTTGACAAACTCACCTCAGAAGTCCCCCCATGCACAATCCATGTGCTTTTCTGTGGACCTGAGCTTTCCCTAAAGCTGCTTGGGCTAGCTGATCCAGGTAACAAATCCAGCAGAAAATTGTGCTGCATTTGCCTGATCCTTTTTCTGCTGAAACTTGGACCTGAAATGACTTGAGCAGGGCCTAGAGAAATGATATTTTGATGCATAAATAACAAAGAGAGGTAATACCCATTTGTTATGAACTAGACCATCCTCTGAGGTGTGGTGGCACTCACCAAAGTGTTCTCAGTTTTGTATGCTGCCAGTTTTCCCACATTTTTGTTTCTATTACTCATTCTTCTCTTTACTCACCAGCTGTTCCTTCATATTAATCAGCTTGTTGAAAAAATATGTAATTTAAAACCTGTTTTGAAAGCCTGCTATGTGAAACATCAGCACATGGGGATATTAAGTGTCTCTCAACCAGATAATCTTTTGAAAGGCTATTTGTCACAGGGGTTCAGTTTTAAACACAAAAGAAAAAGTTACCTTGTAATAAGCAGCTAAAAATATATACCCACACAGAAATACAAATCCCTGGATTTATTGTCTTAAATCCCTCAGTAGAAAGTCTAACTTAATTGAGAAAATCTGTGAAGTGTGGTAAGGGAATGTAAAATATATTAGATTAGGTTCCACCTTAATCAGGAGGTTCTTTGCTAAATAGTCTTGTAAATATTTTAGCTGGAACAATCAATCACTGCAGAAATGGCTTTTTTTTTTTTTCCTGTGCCATGAACATAAACATTAGTATGCTACAATTCCTGGCTCCGAGTCCAAAATCTGATTTTATATCTCTACTAAGTTCATCTAACTCAGAGGAAGTCTGATTTAATAATATAGAAGTTATAATTGATAGACTGAATGCCTCTACCATTTTTTGATAGAAAAGTACCTTAAATATCATTTTAGCGTCTTTTGTTCTAAAAGGCCTTTGAAAGTATCTTTTAACAGCCTAATGTAAAATGAGTACTATATAAACTTCCAGATTAATTCAAATCTTCTAATGTGGCAATTATTTTAACATAGTTATGAATAATATACAAGGACCTATAATTGTTAATCTTCCAAGCATCCAAGGATCCAAACCATGGCTTATAAATTAATGGCTTCCTTGGGAAAAGAAAATATAGTGTTCGGTGGCATGAACATTAGATCACTGCTTTATTAAACAAAAAGGACAAGGAAATAGTAAGAACTGTATTTGGCAAAACTAGACTAATGTAAAAGCATAAGCTAGTTATATTTAGCACTGCTGGGCACGTCCTGGTCTTCTCTTATAATTGTGTTCATGTTGCAGCCTTTCGCATATATGTAATTTTACAGGGAGCAGACTCAAGATCCATTTTGTCCTGCATCCTACCCCTATGCTGGGTCATTGCTTCTTACTTCAAAGAAGAGTATTCCAGTATACAAAATGGTTTTCTTCTGTCTTTAATCTATTACATCATTACAATCCATAGCTATCCTGAGGCTTGGAGTTCCCAGCTTTTGTAGCTATGACTGATCTACCTTTAAGTAGAAACAGTTGATTTCTTCTGCTGCTACTGAATTATAGATGTAGTGTTTGTGAAATACGTTTTTATTACTAATTATCTGAATTGCCACATTGCCTATATAAACCAGTTCTGGACCAGATCTTTGCTGTGTTAGGAGCTTTGTAAACATTGAACAGAGAGGTTTTCTTTGTCCCAGAAAGCTTAATATCTATATAAAAGTCTTAAGGCAGCAGATGCTGATTGACAAGTGTAAGTTGCAGTGATGTGTGGGGACACACAATACGCAAAACCACAGCTGGGAAAAGAGCACTTAAAGTACACATATGAACAGTACAGGAATATAATGCCTACATTAAGGAAGGCATGACTCCTAGAGCAGACTTTCACTGACTTGACTTATTTTCATGAAGTCCTTTCCTTCAAAGTTAAAGTTCAACTGGCTACTCTGAAGTTACCCTGTTGAGCAGTCTCCCCATTTCATATTTCCTATGTGTGGCACCTGAGAAAACAGAATTTTTATTGATTAGTCAAAAATAGCAATCATGCTGACAGTGAAGGATGAAGTCCCTGTGCCTTATTTTCTGTCATTTACTGAGTAGCAAACTACAATTCGCAAACCCATTTCTCTGCTCTCAGTGCACAGTGCCCCATATTACTAAAATCATTTGGTTTCTCAAATCTGATTATGTTCATACTATTTCTGAAACAAGACATTTCCCTTTCTGTTATCTTGGATAATACAATTTCCAGCATGCATTTAGAAGATCAGAGAACATCAATGACTACAGATGCTCCTATTTTTATGGCACATATTGGTCATAGTTCTCCACAGCCAGAGATGACTTAGTTATGGGCTTCTGATTATTAAAACTTATAATAACATAAGGCATGCTATACAATCAATTACAATAAATGTCTTAATTGCCAATATCTACCAATTTCCTGTTATTCTTATCTCAATTATTTCCAACAGAACAAGTTGCCTAAGGGCAATTATGGGTGTTTTATGAGCAGATCTGCATGACTTTAAGGCTGCAGGGGCAATGCATGAAAAGGGGCAGAGGGAACCTTGAGGATCCTCAATCATACTCACTCATTATTGCCTCTCACTACAGGAAGTGTGAGAGGTCCCCACCTTGGCTGTGCACATCAGGGTCCGGAGCGCCTCTGTTTATGTGCTGGTTGATTGGCAGCCTGTGGTGGTCAAGGAGAGAAGATGGTGATGGTGGTGACAGTAATGTCTACCTGCTAAACACCTTTGGGCCGACTCATAAATCATTAAATGAAAAAACCCATGCAATATTCTTTTTTTTTTTAGCTGTCTGATCCTTTGATTGTTCCCCCAGAGCAATGCAAGCTAGAACAGTCTTTGAGAGAGGACTGAGATTCCTCTGTAAACCCTCTGTGAAACAGCAAGTACAAAAGATCACAGGGATGACAGTGAAATAATGCTAACACTTGGCAACATCTCATGCATTGCTGGCTCTGGAGAAACAGGCTGAAGTCACAGGAGCATGCTGTGAAAGACCATCTTGTAAATGCAGGGAGAATATGTAATCTGAACTGAGACTGACAAACTATGACATTCCTTTCATAAAAGAAATTAAAGTGAAGAACAAAGGAAAAAAATTGGTCCAAATCTTGTATGCAGCAGGAATTAGTGCGGAGCCCAAAAGTCCTTATTTCAAGTTCAGAGAATTAACTAAAAAAAAGAGAAAATCTCATTTTGTTTTCAGCATGTGCTCAAGAACATGGACAACATAGATCTAGGGATCTTCCTGGCACTCACAAATCCATGCCAGTTTGTGACTTTCACATGTTTTCTCTGCTTGTGTCCCCCTCTTTCCCATGTTCATGTGTTGCTGTTGTGATCTTCACCTGTGAACAATTCAAGGTGTTTTATCCTCCTGCACATTACCAGCTTCCACTGGAATGAGATGTAGGCATCGGGTTTAGTTCATAAACAGTCTTTGCATGAGACATCAAACAAGTCAGAGGTCCAGAAATAATTGAATTCAGACCATATTCTTAGATACATATCCCAAGTAAATAACACATGCTCCTCTCCATGAGGAGCAACACTGTCCTCAGTAGCTTATTCCCAACAAAAAGTGGGTATTTGGAAAAAAATTACTGGACTAGGATTAACATATCATTCACTATGGGGAAAAATATAATAAAAGTGCCAAGGATGCCTTTGAAGCTACTCAGCTTTCAATTTCTTGTCAAAACCAGGACACTTAAATCAATGAATTTTTACTAAAAGGAAGAGATACTCAAGCATTCCTGTTCATTATTAGAATACTTCAACTGGCTCTTATGCTATAGAAAATTAATTAATTAATTAGCGTGACAGTCTAATTGTGGGAACTTGCTAGGTTTTTATGGAGTGATAACTGAGGCTTGAAAATACAGTACAAAGCATGTTTGGTCAGGTTTGAACAGGTTTGGAAAATATGGCACAAAAATATAGAACAAGCTGACTGGAAAGCGCAAGGGAAATTATTTGTTATTCTTCTAGAAAGATGAAGAAATTATGTTTCCATCACTAAAACGTGGAGGGGAAAATTATTAAACGAAGCAGGAGAAAGTAACGCAGTTTCAAAGTAAGCAATTTTGGTGACAAAAGGAAAATTGTTTGCTTTCAGTTTTCTGATGTATTTTTCAAAATTGAATCAAAAGTCCATTCGTAGGAAGCTCTTTCCTCAATAAGGAGCTACCTAAATGGGTGAAATATTTAAGTTCGAAGGGTGTTTTTTGAGTTTTTTTTTCCTTATTGTTATTTCTTTGCATGAATAAAGTTTCTATCATATTAACAGCATTTAGTGTTCTGAAAATTGAGGCAGAGAGCAGGCAGGCATTTAATTTTTTTTTTTTTTTTCAGAATGAATCATAATGAAAAGGTATTGAAATATTATTTGCCAGTTAAAAGGCTGCAGAAGTCAGGAATCATGTCCTGGCTTGTGTATTTGGTTAAAAATTCATTCTAGTGACCTGAGGGTACAATTCAGGAGCCCAAGTTCTTTGGGCTATGGTTGACAGAGGGATGCTGGGTGGGATGAATGGTGCTGAGCAGGCTCTTCCCTTTGGCTCTGGGAGATATCTGAACAGATGGGTCTTAGGCAACAGGGGCCTGAGCCATCAGCTTCAGTGACCAAGGACCAGCTCTGAGAAGTCCTGATTCCTGATTTTCCCACATTATCTTTAAGTGGGCAGCTTCAGTGATTTAAAATTTGAAAATAACTTTAAAAGTTACGGTATCCACATATAAAAGTGTCAGTCTTGCTCCAAGTTGGAATTAGTTTCTGAAGCTTTGGCTTTCTGGAAGTCTTCGACTTGTTCTGGTCTACACAGGTGACCAGTTAATAAAGTGCTTGTAATAAAGAGCATTTAAGGCTTTCTCCTTTTCCTTTAGGGGTTTCTATACTCACACTGATGTGGTGAGTGGATGTTCTTGCACTTGATTAACGACAGGAGTTCTTTATTCATCCATATAAGTCTCTTCCCCCTTTTTGCAATTTCTTGCTCATCAGGATGCAACATTCTTGATTCTGAAGGAAGTGCTCCTTGAATGTTAACCAACTCTCTTGGGCCTTTCTTCCATTAAGGATTTTTTCCCATGGGATTATTCCAAGAAGATCTCTGAAGAGGCTAAATTCAGCTCTCCTGAAATCCATGGTTGCAATCTCACTACCCTCTTTCCTCCTCACCCAATACTGATCTCCACAACCTCATTGTCACTGCAGCCAAAGATTCCCCCAACATTCACATCTCTAACAAGGCCCTCACTGTTTGTTAATATGAAGTGGAGGAGCACACCATTCCTTGTGGGATCCATCACTACTGGTGACAGGAAGTTATCATCAGTGCTTTCCAGGAACATCCTGGACTGCTTGTGCTTCTCCAGAGGATGTCATGGTGGTGAAATTCCCCTAGAAGAACCAGGGTCTGTGACGGTGAGGCTGTTTCTAGTTGCCTGTAGAAGTTCTCATCCTCTTCCTCCTCCTGCTCAGGCAGCCTGGAGCAAACACCCAAACTGGTGTCACCCTTCCCAGCCAGCTCTTTTGTTCTGACCCATAGGCTCTCAACTCACTCGTCACCCACTCCGTGCCAGAGCTCAGCACATTCCAAGTGCTGCCTCATGGACAGCTCCACCTCTGCTCCCTCCTGGTCTGTCCCTCTCCAGCAGCGTGTAGCCCTTCGTGACAACGTCCCAGCCACGGGAGCTGTCCCACTGTGTCTCCGTAACCGCCATGAGGTCAAGGCCGTGCGACTGCACACAGACCTCTCGTTTTCCTGTTTGTTCCACACACCACGTCTGTTGGTGTACAGGAACTTCACAGAAGCATTTCACTGTTTCAATATGCCAGCAGGGTTGCAAAGGGGTGCCCCATGGTCCTGTCTTGTGCTTACGTCTTTGGGTGCTTGTACTCACTGAACATGTTCCCTCTTAAGCCTCCTTTTGCTGCTTGGGTCATCACTATAATCCCTTTGCACAATTTATCTCTGTCAAGTCTGGTTGCATCCTCAACCCCCTTCAAATGTAGTTTAAAGCTCTCTCGATGAGCCCTGCTAAGAATTTTTCCAAGAAGCAAATCTCTTTATACAGCCCTTGACCTTTTTGTCTTGTAGGCAATAATAATAAAAAAAGAGAAATTCAACTTGCCAGCTGCTCTCTCTGAGGTCAAACAGAAAGGGAAAGTGGATAGCTAACAATAGACCACTCTCTAGCTAAACAGGTTCAAGTTTTGATTAGGTTTAAGGTGGGGACATATTTTTGACACATGGTTTTGTGCCAGACCTTGAGCATTTTGAGGGTTTAACAAGAGTCCTTGAAATACTTCTGTGTATGAACAGGAAGGAAGTTTTGCCTTACTGAAAATCACATTATTTAGTCCTCTATTAATTCTGAAAAAAATCTAAAACAGCAAAAGCATGAATATATTGATTTCTTAAAACATACATCTGTAGCGTAGAATGTAAGCACTTCTTAATACTAAATGTTGAATGAGGCTTATTTCTTTGCTTAAAATTATCATGTTTCCAAGTATTTTGTTTCTTTCGGATCTAAAATTTTCTGTTATGCTTGAATAAAGGGTAAGCCTGATTAGGGAAATACTAATTTCTTAGTCTCCTGATGTAATCTGTCTTTGTGAGATCCTTCTTCTTTGAAATACGTTTCCTGTGCATTAGTTTTTGAGAGCTTTTGCCTAGCAGTTTCTTTAGTTCTTTTCCTCAAGTATGCTGAATGATGACAATATATTACAAGCTTACAATGAGGAGGTATCAGTGTAGATGTACCTGCTGTGAAATCCTCTAGGACCCAGTCTTCCTGGTTTGTATGTGAAAATCTCCAAGACTCCAGGAAGACTTTTTCACTGCACCCCCCATCAGGTTCATTGAACTGCCTGCTTGCCTCAATACCTTCATGGTTGAAAACTGCTGTTACTGATTGTGAGAGAGCTCAGTGGAAAATGTGTTTTACCAACACTCCTTTCACTAGGAGGAAATTTAATCCATGACACTCTGGTCTTTAGCTTATAGGGTCCAGGATATGAATGATTTATCAGAAATTTTCCAAACAGGAAGGGACTTGTCGACCATTATCAAGCTCCTCAGTGATAAAGCAGAAGAACGTGGGAGTATTTCACTGTGAGCCTTGCACCTGGACATTGAGAGCTCATAAACAGATGGGGTTTTTTCCCATTTTGTAATTGGCAGTCCTTGTTAATCCTGCTTAGACATCCGGAACACCTGGTATGGAAACAGCAGAAGTGCCAGGTGGGTCAGCTTGGATACATCAGGATAGTTACATTCCCTGTTGGTAAGTTGGGGTTTTTTTTTGGTTTTGGCTATCCTGTGTTTATTAATGTCTCATGCTGCTCTGTTTAAAAGCAGTAGGAAAAGCTCATAGGTGCTCAAGCAATTTTGCATATCTGGGAAAGCAGCATATCCAGTGTTAATATAATTGGACATCTGCAGTGCAGAATTAAACCTGCATAGGACATAAGAGCAGAGAAAGTACTTTCATACAAGTTCAGGCTGTTTTTAGTCGCTTCCTTTTTAACTCAGTGATCTCACTGTGCCTTAGGAGAGAGAACTCACTTAGGTTTTCTTGAGTTAAAATCCACCCAGACCCTGAGTATTCTATTTTGGCCTTGTTGTGGTTTCACGTTCATATAAACTTGGTTCTTTGTAGTCATGATATTGCAGGCACCTTTTCATAACACTTAAGAAACCTGGGGCCTAACTCTGTTAGGAAATAAACACAACTATGATAAAGCATGCTCTGTGTAGTCTTTGTAGCAATAAATAATGAATCTTACAATTAAAGGATGCTCACCACCTCTCTGAGTACTCAGCTGACAATACCGTAGCTGATAAAATTATAGTGTAGGTATACTGGTGCTAAAGTAATAAACTTGATTACTTCTCAACCTCTAATTTTTCATGTAGGTTCCAGCACAAATCTCATTTTCTTAACTACTCTCCTTGCACCAATATATGCGTCACTTAATTCTTGGCCACAGACGTGTTGGCAATTCTTTACAATTAATGAAATGTAAATCATAACAGTTTTTGGATGAGTCCTGTGGCCCAGGATAGCTGTCAATACACTTATTAAATATTAAACATGACCTATGGTCATGCATAATAGTCAAACATTGATGGATTAATAGCATCTGTCCTTCTGAGACAAGGTGGCCATTCATAATTTTACAGTAAATGTCCCAGAATGAGGACAATGTCCCCAGATGACACCTTGCAATCCCATGTGTTCTAGAGATGCTGAGCATGTATTCTTACCATGAAAACAACACAGTTCTACTTTCCAATTTAGCAGACCCTGAGAACTACTTGGGCTTAGCTGTCCAACTGTTAAGTGTTCTCATATTTAGACCCTTGTGCTAAAGGAACAGAATTGGTGCTAACAATCAAGTAAAAAGAGGGCTGTCAACACAGACAAAGCCCCCATCTCCATGTGAGACTTTTTCCATAGAAATATCTTAAATTAGGAACGCTTTGCTCTAAGTTGGCAGTAGAATTTCTACTTCTACATGCACTAAAACAGTGGAATCACATGGAATTTAAATAAATATACATAAATTTTTACCCCCAAAATTAACGTTTTGGCTCAGTTTCTATGAGTTTAAGGAAGAAGTTACCAGTACAGAAATCAGTATTTCATTGTGATAACTGGCAGTGATACACAGGCCATAAAAGGGTCCCCACGTGTACCACAGTATAATCTAGAATATTCCATTCACTTGCATCATATCAAGTGAAATACCTTTGTGAGACTGTTGCAGGTTTTGCAGTCAATCACAGTGATTCATCCACCAGACTGCTTGAAACCCAATAATGAAATATGTTTCTTTAATGACTGCTGGGTAGAGAACTGTATTCACTGTAGTTTTCAAGATTAAGTTATTCAACAACAGGAATAAGTATATTTCTGTTGGAAGAATCTCAGAGATGAAACTGGCATCTTTGGATTTTATATGCATTTTATGAGCCAAAATTTTGTGCTAATTTTCAGTAAGCAGCCTGACTTTCAAATTGTAACTAGACACCATTGGGTTCTTTTAAAATGGTGTTGCAAGGCAGTCTGAAGATCTCATCTGGCTTACATCCCTGGAGGCTGAAAGCAGGAAAATTTGGAGCCTGTGAAGGGTATCTGGAGGATCGATAATCTGTAGACAAAATTCACAGAGAATTCCTGTTTCAGGAAAATGTAGAACATGCCTTTTTCTTCAGTGAAAGAAGGTTTCTGGAAGCAGGACTGCATTTGAGTGTATTCCCAGGTTCCGGGGAACGTAAAAGGAGGCTTGTGCAGCTGAGTTGGTGTGCAGTTTCTAAAAGGGAAACTGAAACCTTAGGTGAAATACTAGTCTTCCTACTATTATGCAGGAGAAAAACTGATGACTCAGTCACTAGCAGAAGATGGCAAACTTCCATAACCCGTCAGTAAGGTTTTGTGTTGCTCATGTTTCACTGTGGATGGCTCAGAAACAAACATTAGAGCATGAAGTTAAGGTGGTAGTTTTATAAATATCTATCATCTTTCTCCGTATTTATGTGACAAACATTCATCTTTTGAGTCATCATGTGGTTTTTCAAGATTTCGTGGCTTGATATCAGCCTCCAGGGTGTGATGGGAGGAGCCAGCGCTATCCTCCTGCCTTGTGTGGCAAGATGTGTTGCTCCACCTCCATCTCAGCCACACACAGCCTGTGCTGGGAAAGGAGAGAGATGGGAAGTCCAACCCAAGAAACACCACGCTATTCAGATCTTGAAGTTGCCACTAAAAATCTAACAAATATTATTCAGCTTCAGGGCACCATTGCATCCCTCAGTGACACCTGATGAATTCAGGACAAAGGCTTACTTTGTTGAAGGAGGGCAAAGAATACAAACTTTGTGATGATGTCGTGCACCAGCCGGTCAAGGCAAAGCAAATACAAAGCAGAGATTGTATCTGGAGTGCAGTTTTAAACCAATTCTGTACTTATGTGTCCACCAGAAAGCCCTGGTGAATACGTTGGCAATTGCGGGCAGATTAAAATATCTGTCTTCAGGAAAAATCCTCCTCCCATTAAGAATGAAGGAAAATAAAAACATAATGAAATTTTTAAAACTTGGATGAGACTAAAATAAAATTACGTTGCTTTTGTAATCGTTGAAATCAAGTCCAGAGCACTCCAAGACAAAACTAAGGAAACATAGGTCAGAGCAGAAGCAATTTGGGCAAAAATGAGATGTTACTGTGAATAACGTGTGGTATTTCTGATATGGAGGTCAGTTTTACCTGAAGTAGGACTTTCTGTTTTGATATATGCTGTGGTATTTGTGGATTGTTGCTCTTAAGTTACATACGTTGATTAAGAAGCAGTGGATCCAGCACCAGATGTTGGATCTGCATTGTTACAATTTTTTTGCAGAAGGTACTTTATTTATTTAAACTTTTATCCTGTGTTTACCAACGTGTAATTAAGAATAATGTTTGGACTTTCTGCTGTATAGGTGCATAATAAACAAGCTGATATTTAACCAGTTTTTAGTGAGTGAATGTACCTTTGACAAATAACTGAAAGGTTTTAGCAGTTCTCTTACCAGGGAGTCTGAATGAAATCAAACTGGGAGAAGTCTGTACCAGGCATGGCTGAGGCACAAGGTGAAAAGTATATTTCACTTGGTTTTTAATTCTTTCCTGGGAAGGAAAATGACTTTTCTATCCACAGTGATTAATTAGTCTTCTTTCTCATGGGCTTAAAACAAAAAGGAGTAAGATCTTCAGAGGCAAGTGTGTCCATAAATTGTCAGCAGCAATTTGCATCGTTGATGTATTGTGTCTCACAGAAAATGATGTGTGAGAGGCTGACCGTGTTACTAGAAGGAACTTCAAGACGTAATGATAATTTATTTGAAGGAAGGAGAATAACCATAATTAAAAGACAGCCAAAAAACCCCCAAATCCCTACAACCTGAAAATAGCAGTAATAACAGCACAAGAGGTAATAGGACATGCAGTATGCGAGTTTTAATGCAATAAATCCAGGACCTTTAGCCATGTCCTTAAATGTGCTGCTTTCAAGTTTCAATCCTCCTGATTGCTGGGAGAACCTTGACGTGCAGAATATGAATGAGTGGTGTCTTTTCAGTTTAACTGTTCCAAACTGAAAACAAAACAAGAGCAATACAATTTCAAGTACCGATCAAGCTGCAATCTCAGTAAAAGGAAGAATTAGCCCCTTTTCTGAGCCTTAGGCTAGCTGCTATTTCATGTTTAGAGGGCCAAAGCCTGATTAATCCTGGCAGAGGTACTGTGGTTTATATCAGAGGGAACGGATGTTCTGAATACCTCATTTGGCCTTTCCTGGCCTTCTGTACCAGTGTGTATTAAAAATGTATCAATTCCAACTCTTAATGCTTGATCATCTTTATTTGGGAGTGAAATAAAAATGTGATCCAAGTGTAAATGAGGATCAGTCCTGTCCATAGCTACAATTCAGATTTTTAAGCATAACAATGATATAAATGTCTTCATTGTCTCAATCCCTTGGACTGCTGAGATAGAACGCTTTCCATCAGCGCAGAAAGATAACACCACGCTAAAAGGGAGTCAGATGGATTCTCTTTGAAAGTCTCTTGTCATCAATTTCCTTGGAAAACCCAGCATTTTATTTGTTCAGTTTGCGAATGAATGCTTCTCTCTCTATCCAGATAGCAGGGGATAATTTAGAGTGAAATTCCACTTGTATGTAGTGGTGCCCTTTGAAGGATTATGCAGGTCTAGGCTCAAGAATGGAGTGTCTCAGAGCTGAGGGTAAGATATAGCAGAGAACAATACTGTCCATAAAATGGTCCTCAAGAGTCTACAATAAATTTTAAACTCATGGTTATCTGCAGGGATGGGCATTCTCAGTCCCTACGAGGCATCTTGTTCAAGGCTTAACCAAAACCTTTTATTCTTATGTCCATCTGGAATTTCCCTTGCTGCAGTGTTAAAAAATTGCCTGTCATTTTTTCTCTTTGTAACACCAAGAGCAGTCCTGTCTTCTTGATAGGCCCCATGCAGCAGCAGGTTGCTCCTAAACCTGTCTACATCTAAGGCAAAGTCCAAATTATGCGATGGTTTAGATACTTACTTGTCTCTTTATCTCTACAAAAATTTTAATTTATTTATAAGGTAATTATGCACATTTTTTTTGCATATTATCAAGCATGCTAGTATAAACTGGGTACAAAGAACAATTCTGGCAGATTACCTGTTCAGAGTGATTTTTATAATTTTCATCTTTAAAGTTTAAATTCACAAGCGACTCCAAGAAAGATATATTCTTGCATACAAAGTACTAGTATCTTTTGAAAATGTAGTATTTGCACTCCGTTGAGATGAAAGTCTGGTATAAGTATGAATAAGTGATAAAAATTTGCAGTAGAATCACTCCATTCTCTATGACTCCAATTTTGGATAGATTCTGACCTCTGTGTAATCTGTGATTGCAGCTTTTTTTAGTCCCCTAGACTTTAAGGCTTCCATCAAAAATGTAAGTCCCAAATTATGAAGAAATTGCATCAAGATGAAAAAAAAATCATCTTTCCTTTCATTCAAAATGAAGTATTATATAAAGCTACACTTCAAGCCCCTGTTTCATTGGAGTTTTTTGGGCTTCTTGGGCAGCACTGGCAAACAGAGGCAGGGGCTGTGTGTTGCCTGTGTTTTATGGGGCCCTGTGATTTAGTGAGCAGGCTGCTGCAGCCAGTTGGCAGGAGTCCGCTGGAGGATGCCCAAAACCACAAGATTATGTGCTTATATTGACATGCCCGGTCATCTGGGGCATGCGAAACTGCTCTTCATGGGCAGCCCTGCTGCTGGAGCACATGGGAGCCCCTCCCTGCTTTTGTCTGTATCCTGTTCTTTCTGGTCCCTTTGCCCAGGGGCAGTGTTGGGTGAGGGATGCAGGACAGGAAGGTCAGTCAGGGAGCACTGAGGCAGTGGCCATGCTCAGTGCCATGGGAGCAGACAGAATGCATAAGTAGGGTGCCACGGGAAATGGCCAATGACATTTAAGGCCACTGCCATTGTCCTAGACAGGTTGCATCAGTCAGGAGAGGTTTCCCATCACTGGAAAAGGACAACCATGTTCAAAAAAGAGGAAGAAGGAGAAATCAGGGAACTACCAGCTGATCTCTCAGAAGATCACAGAGCAAACTCTTCCTTCTTCAAGGGAGGAGGTGTGTGGGAACAGCCCATGTGGATTTGCTAAGGAAAATGTTGCTTGTCAAACCTCACTGCCTCCTATCACAAAGTGTCTGTTCCAGTGGATGAGGTGGGCGCAGTGGGCAAACCTTCAGTTTGACACAGCTTCCAGCATGGTCTCCCACAGTTTCTGTGTACTCAGACTGGATGGGAGAACAACAAGGAGAGTGACAAACTGGCTGGATTGCTGGGCTTCAGAAGGAATGGTCAGCAGCTGTTGCCTGGTATTGATGCTCTTAAAGTTTTCACAGAGGTGACATTAATGTGTATTTTCTGTGTTCCTGGACAACAGGACAGAGTCAACTGTTACAAGCTCACCAACGACACCAAGCTGGGGAGCAGGGCAGAGAGACTCTCAGAACCTGGAGATGCTCAGAACTTGTCTGGCCAAGGATTAACCTGATCAAACTCTGGAGGTAGCCCTGGGGAGCAGGGGTTGGACTAGATGATTTACAGAGATTTATAGGTACATTTCTATATAGTCTGTGCAAGAAGCACATGTTGTATATACACAAAATATATGAGGGTTTTTTAGTTAAGGAGTGTCCAACTTCACTGTAGGGACAGAGATGCACAAAGCCCTTCGTTGACTGAAACTGTGTTCACATGTGAGCAGGTGTCTAAGATTTATAATTTTAAACAGGCTTACTCTTGCTTATATGTGCAGAATCTTCTCATCTTTAAATTACAAAGTCATTTTGTTCCTCACAGAAGTAATGAACCACAAGAGATGTCATTAATAATGCCTCTCTTTCAGATGTCCTAGATTAGAAACAGAATGCTAAAACAATATTTTTACCTATCCATCATCCTCGAGGCAAGAATTTATCATATTTCTACAAATAGTCCCTTTTGGCTTTGCAGCTCCATCTAATATAAAGTCTTATATAAATTTGCCACCTCTGTCAGCTTCTACCTTCTCCATGGTAAAATTTAGTTTTATTTGATGCCAATTTGGGCCATGTACTTTGTAGACAGAATTTCAAAGTGGTTAGATACAGCTTTTGCTAGTCTCAAAAACTGAAAACACTAATGGGGAAAGTTTTCCTTTGTCCAAATAAGTACAAGAGAAATTGGTGGAGATTTAAATCAGGTGTAACCAAAACTAGCACTTAGTCACCCAGGCAAGCAGCTCTGGATGAGAAAAAAATAGAAAAAACTAATATAGTAAGAAACCTACCAAAGAAGTTTCTCTTAGCTTGTTAGTGTGCATTGTTGGTCGAAAGTGTATGAAAGCTGGGTAAAAAGAGTTCCTGAGAGACACACAGAAAATGACCAGGGAAAAACCCAGCCCTAAGTACTGAGACTTCTGAAACCATGACAGTAACATGAGGGCTCTATGTAAATGGAGATGTGAGGTTTTGTTTGGCCACTTTTTTTGGGTGAGGCGAGGTTTTCTTTGGTTGCTGTATTTCCCTCTCCGAAAGGTAAAAGCGGAATGAGTCCACCTTATTTCATATTTCAGAAGGGTGGAAGGGCAGCAGTCAGGAGCCTGCCTACACGCCTGGCAGCACCTTTTAGTGACCACAGCTGTAGACCAGGACTCCCTGAGGGGCTGGGAATGGCACAGGCAGAGGCAGAAGAAGGTGAGGGCAGGAGATGGGACCTGCTTCCGAGTCTGCCCATGGCATGAGCAGCCCCAGGCTGCTGAAGGTGGTTTCCAATGATGATCTGTGGCTGAGGGAAGAGTCAGAGGACTATCACTCCCTTCCTTTTTGCTCAGTCCAGAGAGCTGGCAGCTCTGTGTTTGTGTTAGGTCCTGTTTTCTGTCTGTAGAGGATGAGAAAAGGACCATAGAGAAGACAGGTGGTGAAGCTGCCTTGCATGGCTTTGACAGATGTGAGCTGTGAGCATGTCGTGTGCTACCAGGAGGGCCCACACTCCTGGTTACTGACAAAGAAGTACTGGATAATCTGTCGAACTTCGATTACTGCTAATTAGGTATCCATACTCTGATTCATTCGGAACAATTTCTGTTCCTTAATTCCTACAAAAATAAAATGAGAAGCTCTAAACCAAATTATTTTGTTTGTAATGCAGTTACCACTAATGAACAGCTGCCAAAAAGACAATTTTGTCTAAATAGTGTAATAACAATTTGCCAATGGGCAGCAGTGTAAATGAGCTGTCTGTCATGCAGCACTTTCTTAAATTGAAAACAAAAGAAGGAAATCTCTTTCTTCTCCAGATTTTGATCTTGCATAGACTGAATTTATCAAGTTTTGGAAAAAAAAATCACTGCAAGCTTATACACAATATTGTGACTGATATATGACTTGGGAAAGGAGCCAGAGATCAGCGAATGCTACTGCTCAAAATTGTCTATGTGTTTTTTGCTATCAACTTGCTTACAACTCAGAGTAAAGGAGGTGACAAGACAGCTCTCCACAGCAATGATTGTACAAAGTTTGAAGCCTGAATAGCTTCTCAAAAATGCTTGCAAGCCTGTGCCACAGGAGAGACAAAAAACCCTGCAGGACACAGGGCTGTTGCTTGGTCCTGGGAACCAGTTCCAAGCTAATCCTCTTGACCCAGCAACAAAATGCCTAAATTCTTATCCTTAAACTCAGGCATAGCAGGCAGGTAATTGGCTGCAAAAATTGAACGGTAACATGCTAAATTTCAGATATTTGTTACATAATTACTTTAGAATTGATTTAATCTGGAAAAAAACCCAACTCTATGTATGGACCTGCTTACAGCGCTGATTTTACATTTTCCGCATATTTCTTTTTCTGCCTCAAATGCATCAGCTGTGTTGCTAGAATGCTTGTCTGCATATTCTGCTGGTAGCATGTGTTCGAGAAAGTCTCAATAACAATCTGTAAACAACCAGAGAAGGAACTGGTTCTTCAGAAGATCCTTCTGTGCTACTGTTCAGCTGTCGTTTTGCAAAGGAGATGACAGAACTTCAAGGTGGTAGAGGGTGGAGAGAGGTTGAGGTGCTAGATCAAAGTCCTTCAAAAAAGAAAAAAACAAAGAACAAGCGAACAAAAATCCCCACAAAACAAACCCTCTGAGTTATTTGAACTCCATTATCTTGACTCAGGAATTTCTCTGTGTGGGTGTTTCTGATTTCAGTTGACATTTGGAGAGGTGAAGGTTTCCTGCATGCTGGCAGCAGCTGTGCCCTGTCTCTCCAATGCTGGGGTGTCCTTCCAGCTTGCTGCTGACCCACCTTGCACTGCAGAGCTTGCAGCCTTGTCAGGTCACATCTCCAGGGCAGCTCCCAGCAGTTGCCTGTCCTTCGTTATTTTAGGTGGGACGGGACAGAAACAGTGAGTGCATGTTAGCTCATCCCAGTGTCTGCTGCACCAGCACGGTGTCGAAATAAACATTTCTATCCCTGCAGGAGTTTGGCAGCTGGCTTGCTCCGTCCTTCCCTTGGAGACCAGGGAATCCAGAATGTCTTTCCCAGGCTAAGCAGAAGCAGATATACTGTAGCAGTGAGAGGAGACAGATCTGTATGATTCCAAAGGACAAAATACAAAGAAAGCAGTACCTTTAAAGTAAAATGTGGGGGAATGTGTGTATGCTTCTTGTCACTGTGATTTCTACCAAGGTTAGAGCAAGCAGTGTGGCAGGAGGCAGGGACAGCAGGATGGAGCTGAGGGGTGACTTTTGCTTGCAAAAAAGTGCTGCTTGCTGGTGCAGGAATAATACCAGTTCGTACGGCTGTTTAATTCAGCATATTAGCAGCAGAACTCTTCTTTGCATGTTGATCCTTTTAATAATGTCCAATATATGACAATTTAAACTTTCTAGTAGAGTCCAGACAGTGCTCTACATATACCTTCTGCTATTATAATGTAATAACATTTTGCACTTATTGATTTACCATGATATCTTTTAAAGAAGACAAAATGCTTACTTGTGTAAAAATGCTTAGTTCAAATAATCTACATAGCAAATGCTGTTGCTTGATAGCCCATATTGCCACCAGATGCAAATTGTCATATAGTCTTTGGGAATCATGCACTGAAGTCCACCTGGGTAAAACCAGGAGCAGAAGCAAAGGGGTGTGAAGTGTCACATAGGACAGCAGAGGATGTCTGTGCATTTAAAAAATTTCTGGGTCCTTTTCTACATGACATGATGTGAATGACCTAATTCATTTGATGTTGCGTTATTTTTATTCTACCAATCATGGGAGTTTTTTCTTTTCTTTTTTTTTTTTATCTTCCCCACTCTGAGAGGTAGGAGGCTTATCTATGCCTTAACCATGCTGTGCAGAACTGATATGCTTCTCTGTGCATCCATTCCTTTCCTAGAAGCTTTTTTAGTCCATCAGTTACTTTCAGTACAATTTAATAGCGAGGTTTCTCCAAGGCCCATGAAAACAGGTAGTCAGATAAAGATGCAGACTAACTGTGGTTCTCTTACTGCTTAGTTGGAGCTCACGCTTCGTTAGGGAGTCCAGACAGGACAGACCTCACAAAATCCCCCCGGTAGTGATAGGTTCAGTCAGAACTTGTAGCTGAGACAGCAAGCAGGAGACAGAAATCAATAGGAAAGCTGCCTTCATTAACACCCCTGCTCTGCAGCTCTTTGTTTTCCCTTCACATGTTGCACATGGGCATATTTACACCACTGTTTCCCAGCAAGTTTTGACTTCACATTGACCTCACTTTTTCTCCCTTTTTTAATATATTTCATAAGGGGTCCTTTCTCCTCCATCATTCGCTCCAAGCTATTTCCTAGTCTCTTGGAGTATTTTCTACCTTGCCTCTTGTTGAATAACCAGTTCTGATTATGGTTTGGTGCACGTAAACAACTTATTTTCTGTGTAAATTAGTTAAACCGGTTTCTAGAACCTAAAGAAAAGTTCCTTCAAACAGGTTGAGGGAAAGAGGCAAAAAGCCTTGAAAAACAGGCAGACATCAGAGACAAGCAAGACAAATGGCCCTGATTTTGTTCACAAGCTGTGTGGGATTTGAGGGAAGGTAAATTAACTCTCTCCTCATTTAGTTAAGGGTTCTCAGTGATGGGCAACAGGAGTGTTTTTCTCATCAATGAGGAATGAGTGAAAACATAAGATGATTTGGAACCGAACATGTTTGCTGTTGTTTATGTTTTTGGCTAGCAAGATACTTCAACATTCACTATCATTTGCCCTACAGGCTTAAATTATGAATTATTTAAGGTGGAGAAAATATTTTTCATTCCATTAGTGCAGTTCATAGTACAGTGTGATGCTGATCATGGCTGTGGCTGGTACACTGCACAGATGCAAAATAAGGCAAGAAAGCAGAAATTTTGGGATTTTCTTCTTCTTTTTCCTTCTTCACAAAACCAATTATATGTTGGAAAGTGCATGCACACACACAAGAGTCTGTGTGCTGAAATACATTAGCTTGCAAAACCAGAAAATCTCCCCAGTGGCTCTGTGAGTTAAGCACTGCTGTACATTTTTGCTATTTCTTTAGAAATTGGAATTTCCAGCTTAACATGGGCTAAATTCTACAACATGCAAAATACATCTTGTGTCAGCCAGGAAATAAGTCCACAGGTAGTTAATGTGGTAGTTAAGCTACCACAGTTGTTAATGTGGTAGCCATAAGAAAAGGTGAGCTTTTTGATCTTATATTTGGCCTGGAAAGGTTTTTCACATGCGAATTGCCCTAGCACTACTTTCTGCATGAGCACTTATCTTGTAGAAGACTTTAGGAGGGTTCAAGAAAATCATGCAAACACCTGCTTTGTGGGTTACTTGTAGATAAACCAATCCCAAAGCTAGTGTTAGATGAAATTTTTTTAGAAGTAGCAACAACATAGGAGTATGGATTCAAAAAAATTAGCTTTCCTTTTTGGAAGGACACTAGATTACTCTGTTTTCACTGTATTTTTATTATTCTAATCCTCTGTTTACAGCTGGTCATGTTTGGAGGTGGGGTGAGAATGGCTGTGCATGAAGAACATTTTCCTCTTGATCCAACATTCAGCTCACTTTTTGTGAACTACTTCAGACCCACTGCTGCAGATAAAACAAGAAAAGGTGTTCCCCCATTCTTGTGGCCCAATATGCTAGATTTTTGCTTATATGTTCATGGTTAAACTGATTTAGGGCCAAGATCAAACTGTCTCCCCAGACACCCCTAAGAGCTGAGCAGAGATTGTGAAAAGGTTTTTGTTTTTAACCCTTCTTTAGATGTCATGGTGCCATCCATTCCCAAGGTCCTCCTGAAGCTGTGCTCAGGAAATTTGAGGGGGTCTGAAGTGTGACAGTGCCCTTGATATTTTGTGGCATGCTATGGTTGTAGCATATGATGACTTGCTGCAGTTAAAGCATTTGGTAAAACGTGCTGGGAAGCTGCTGTATATTGAGAAATGCTCCGAGGCACAAACTGTGCTACTTTCAGCTCTATTCCTTTTGAGGGGGTTGCAGCAGCTCTGTGTGACAGTATGGTCATGTGTATGTGTGTAAGCTTGTTTAGATCTAGATCCAGGATATTTAAAACAGCATTTTGTTCCATTCTGTGAACAGACCCTAAGTTCAGCACTGTTTTAGTTGGGGCCCTTTTTTTTTGTTGTTGTTTGTTTTGGTTTTTTAAATTGATTTCTATTTTAACTGAAGTGGAAACAGTTTAGCAAACCCAGACCCTTGCAAACAGATTGTGCTGACTATGAGGATAAGTTTGTGGGCTGAGTTCTGTATCTGCTGAAACTATAGAAAAATCTTAGCGTGAACTGCAAGCTAAGATGATGTTGTTGCTCAATTTGCTTTAACTAAAAGTGCCCGCAAAAGATCAGACTAATTAAGGCTGTCTCTGAGGACCTAAAAAATGCACATTCTTATTAAAATACTCTTGAGGTTTTAATTATTTTCAGGAGGAAATGTAATAGAGGATTGTGCCTGGATTTTCCTATCAGAAACCAGGTAGGTGCCTTAGAGACCTGGCTGGCAAAAGTGCAGGTGGTCCTAGAGGACAGGAAGAGGAGTTTAAGCAGAAGCTGGGGCACAGAATGAACCTCCAAACATACACTGGAGATGCTTCACTTTGTACAAACAAAACCCAGCTCCTGCAGCCTCTTCTGGAGCCCCACAGGCTCCAGCCTGCCTTGGTGGCCCTTCCTGCTGCCCTCCATCCAGTGTCCTGGGGAACCCACACCTAGACAAGCACACAAGAGTAAATCTGTTGCTTTCTCTTTCCAATGAATATTTAAATTCTTTCAGGACAGTATTTATTTCTACCTCCCCTCTGCATTTCTATTTCATTTGTGTCCATATAATGTGGTTTGAAGTATTTTTTTTTTTCAGCCCTCAAGTATAGATTTATTAGGAACACAAGCAAAACTATCTGTCAACACTTATTTGGGTTCAATGCCGGAGAAAAGAGACAAATATCTGCTCTTTTTTAGCCTGTGTGATCACATATGATTTGGGCACAAACAATTCCTGTAAGGGAATTCTGTGCTGATTCTTCAAGAGTTATTTCCAGCTGAAAATAACAATAATCATAAATTGCTGTCAATGCACAATTTCAGTTATTTCGCTGTGATTCCAGTTAGTTCCCAGCTTCTCACTAGTCTGGAATCCATGCAGCTCTAATCACCTTATTTTATAAATTTGGGAGATCCAGAAGACATGCATGACATCTTTTTGAGGTGAGAAAACATATTATGGGAGGTTTATGCAAACTGTTTAATAATAATCTCGATTATTCTGACACTTTGCAATTATCTTAATTTTTTGGCACTTCAGATATATCAAAGTGATATTGAACGAAAATTTATTGAACTTCTAATAAAGCATAAGGAAATGTACTTCTATTTTGATGGACTCTGATATCTTCTAAAACATAAAAGAAAAACTCCAGACTTTTAATGTTACTTTACATACATTCTGACAGAAAAAGTGCAAATATGAAAAGGAAGAATTAGAACTCCAGTCCATTGGGGAGATCTGATTTTAGCGGTGTTTGGTTAGGCTGAAAAACAAATCCCAGATGATCGATGATGGGAGATTGACACGGCAGTGAACGCTGTGAGCCTGGGCTGCCCCAGAGCAGGGCACCTCAACCACGTGGCTGCAGAGCAGCTCTGCTTCTGCAGTGCTTACAGAAGTCTGCTGAAATTCAACACTTCTCTTTCATGAAGCCTTATAGACATAAAGGGCTTGATACTCCTGATTGGAGATGAATTCCTCTGTGATACTACCTGATCTTGATGACCTGAGAGCTGGAGCACCTCTCTGATGGAGACAGGCTGAGACACCTGGGGTCACTCAGCCTGCAGGAGAGAAGGCTCTGGGGAGACCTTACAGCACCTTCCAGTATCTAAAGGGGCTACATAAGAGCTGGAGAGGGACTTTCTATAAGGGCATGTAGTGACGGCACATGGGGGAATGGCTTCAAAGTGAAATAGAGTAGGTTTAGACGTAAAGAAGGGTAGTGAGGGTGGCGAGGCACTGGAGCAGGTTGCCCAGAGAAATGGTGGATGCCCTGCTCCTGGTTCAAGACTGGCTGGATGGAGCTTTGAACACGTGGGTCTAGTGGAAGGTGTTCCTGCCTATGCCAGGGGGGTTGGGTCTAGATGATGTTTAAGGTCCCTCCCAACCCAAACCATTCTATGATTCTATCATTTAAGGGGCTGCAGTTTAAACATTATTGGTGGTTTCAGGCTTCTAAAAACAGAAGCTGTATTACTTTGCCTGTCTTAGCTGATCTCAGCTGATGAAATACGAAGATACAAAAAACCAATGAAAACAGTTTGTTCAACACAGATTATTCTTGAAATTAACTTCCATGCTAGCTGTATTTGAAAGTTTTATAGCATCTGCTAAGAGTTGACATTCAGCAACTAGCCTAAATTATGACTAATCATAAGGAATTAATGGTGTTGCTTCTGTGCTTGTCTTGAGTGAGATGAAGCCTGTATCTTCATGTCAGCTTTTCCAACTCTTCAGCTCTAGAAAATTTTTCTAATTTTCATGTGACAACATGAAGAAAATCCTTTGTTCTCTTGAAGTGTGAACCCACCTTTAGTCTTTTGGGAGTGCTAGAAAAATACCCGAGGCCAGAGTTCAGGTCCAGCATTGCAGAATCCAGTCAGGGCTTGCAGCATCAAATATGTGTCTCCTGAGCACGAGATGCTCCAAAGTCCATCAGGCAAACTGCCCTGTTTTTGCTACCAGGTGAGCGGTACATGCAAACATTTTATCTCACTAATTACTACATTAATATTTAAATCTGACAGAGTTGGCCAAAAAAATCAGGAGCCTGTAGCTTCCATAGACTTTCTGGAATGCCTGCTGGTACTGCAGATAGACATCAGCATTAAAATTTAGGACCCTGTAGTGCTCTCTGGGTGCAAATTTCTGCCAGGATTAGCAAATTACTGTGATCCTTTGGACATCCTGGGGAATGGTTTTAGGAATGGCCAAGAATAAGTATGCTTGGGGAGCTGAAGCACTGCAAATAAAGGCCTGCCTGGATGTGTGTGCTTGAACTGAATGCAGATGGGTGTTTCCTGATGGCTCTGCAGACATACCTGGGTTATGGTTATGATACATGGTTTTGTCTCCCAGAGGCTGCTGAAACTGAGAATTATTTGTAATAGGGTTGCTATCCACATGTAAGTGGACTCATCATAACTAAAACCACTGAGGTAGGACAGAATCAGAGAAAGGCCAGATTTAGGATTGCACTAAACTAGGTGCCCTGATTTTAGCTGGGACAATTTTGTCCTTAAAAGCTTGGACACTGTTGTGTTTTGGATTTAGTATGAGAATAATGTTGATAACACACTGGTGTTTTGGTTCTTGCTGAGTAGTGCTTACTCTGTGTCAAGGACTTTTCAGTTTCCCATGCTCTGCCAGTGCAGAGGTGGTGCACAAGGAGCTGGGAGGGAGCACAGCCAGGACAGCTGATCTGAACTGTCCAGAGGGATATTCCATACCACAGAAAATCATGCCCAGCATCTAAACTGGGGGGAATTGGCTGCACAAATGTGTTGTGCACCACTTGTTTGTCTGGTGGAGTAATTCTCTCTCTCTTTTGTCTCCTCTCATTGCAATTATTCATTTATTGTTGTTGTGGTTGTTATTGTTATGAGTAGTAGTTTATTTTTTTTAATCTCTGTAATTAAATTGTTCTTTTGCTTTGTTTACCTTTTTTTTCCCCAATTCTCCTCCTCATCCTACCTGGGGATGAAGGGAGGTGAGAGAGCAGCTGTATGGTACTTAGTTGCCATCTGTGCTTATACCCTGACAAAAAGTTATGGAAGAATCCCATGGTTTTAGTCGGGAAGTTTAGACAGCTCATGACTCTGATCTTCAGACAACTTAAGTTATAATTATTATGATTTAGGTCTTTGATTTATTGCATAACTTTTAGCATTTCAAGGTAACATGTTGACTTTTAATCTAGCAAAGAAATAAATAGACTCAGTCTGGCCTACCTATTGATCTGGAGATTACGGTGACGAAATCCATTAAGATGTTTTAGCATATGTTGCTGGCCTCTGAAGAAAATGGCAAGACGAATTTTAAAAAATTGGTAATCTAGAAGCCACTATTTTTTATTTTTACTGCTTTTTTTTTAGTTACAAAAACATTTAAATAATAATATACAGTAAATCAACAATCCAGGGGTTTTTTTCCAAGTCAGTAGGAAAAAACTGTGTGCTGTTAGGCCTTATTAGAGGACAAAATAGTGCTGACGGCAGACTTGCGTGGGTGAAATCAGAGCCGAGGCAGAGAAGTCAGATATAAAAACTGCAGAATTTGTCTGTTGTTTTATCTTCTACTGCTTTGTTATGCCGACAAAAGAAGCACCCTGTATTGGGGGGGGGGGAGGATGATATCAGTGTTTTCTCAGAAACATAGCCTTTAAGGTTAAGTATCAGCAGAACACTAATCCAAGACATTACTATTCCTCGCAGACTCGAAATAATTTAACAGTCCTGACTGTACTGAATGCCACAGTAACACAGAGCTAAAGCAAGAATTTGGCCTATAAAAATGCAGAACATAAAAACCATCAGCATTCTGAGTAAGCAATTCACAGGGTTATTATGAAGCCTTTAGTTCCACTCCTGTAAGGGAAAATAGCTAAGTTTTCAAGAGAAAATAGAGGCAAATGTATTTTAGAATTAATTATTTAACTAAAAAAATTTGCTGTAAGTGGGAAGAGGTATGTCTTCACACTTTTATAATCGTTTATATTCAATTGGTTTTAGTAAAGCATTTTTTGACTGCAGACTGTTCTTTTCAAGTCTTCTGGTGAACTAGGTAATACTTACATTGTCAAACTAAAAGGAAAATAGTTAAACCTTAGATATGTGCAGATAAAATCCATTACTAACATGCTAAATGACATTTAGTATCAGAGAGACTATTCTTCAGATTAGAGAAAAAAATGGTATGTTTTAGATTAAAAAAGAAATATTGTTTGCACGCTTGAGAGGGCTTCACTGAACAACCTGATAATTAAAATAGTGCAGAATGTTTGATTTCTGTTTGATAGTCATTTTAACCTGTCTGCTCACTTGAAAGCAAATCTGCAAGCAGGTGTCAATAGGTCAGCACGGACTGACAGCCAGCAATTGCTGAAATGCCACCAGCTACTCTCCAAAGCTATCAGAGTCTGTCACATCTTGACTGTGAACTGAAGTGAAAATGGCTGAACAGGGAAAATTTTTTTCATCAGAGTGAACATTTTCCAGTAACCTTTGTGATTAGACCTCCAAAGAAATAAATGCTAAGGCCCTGCATGAAGGACAGGAGCTCCTGTTTGTTTCGTGATGCGAGCTCTGCTGCCCAGGCAATGCGAGCGGGCTGCTCCTCCCAGTGAAACAGGGTCTTTAAAGCTCTCTTTGAGACCTCTGCTGTGCAGCCAGGGAAGCGACGTGCCATGGATTATAATAAAACCTGTCCCCCTCCCGGAACATGTTCAGCACATGAGATTTTTTTTTTTTTTAAATTAAATCAATCTGGATAGTTCAGGCACTTGAACTATGTATTTGCTAGATAAACATTTGTGATAGATTAGAACACAAAGTATTTTATTTCTTGTTATTTCTTGCGGCGCTGTTTGTTGTTTTACTGCTCTCACAAAAAAGCGTGCTCCATGGGAAGGCATGCCTTGCATTTATGCTGACTTCACCCAGGAACCCTCCCTGGCTCCAGTGTTTACCTCGCGCCCAAATAAAGCACATCCAGATTTGAACTCTGGTCACTTGGATTCTGCTGAAAAGGAAAAAAACAATGTGCTTGGGCCTGCTCGTGCTCGGAGCTTTGGCTTATTTAGGCTCTTGAGCTGCATGCAGTGTGTTTTCTGGAAGGCGTTGTCAGGTTATCTCAGTCATAAAAAGTGGAGGAGGACACACGTTATGCTGTTTGTCTACTTTGCAGCTTGAGAATTCTCACTCGTGCTTGCTGTTCCTTTTTTTCCCCCTTTGATCTGCTTTGTCTTGAGTTTTCTGGTGGCTTTGCTTGAGATTTGGTTTCTGATCTGCTGGTGCAAGAAGCAGAAAGCATCCATGCAGCGCGCTCACCACAAAGGGATGCACTTTTCCACACAATGGACAACATCATAGTGGTACTCGTTACTGTGGGATATTGTAGACATCTAACATCTAAATGGATTCAGAAGGTCACAGAGCGTATGTCCACTCGGACTGATTATATGCAGAAACTTGATGTCACCTTGTCTCAGATGCTTCTATATCTATATACTTTCAGGAGTGTATGTAAGAAAGAATCTTTTGGTATGTGCTTGTTTTGGAATTCTTTTCTGAACATCTACTGTTTGCCACTGAACGAGACAAAATACTGGGCCGGGATGACTCTGATCTGTTCCACTATGCCTCTTACCATGGCATAAGCTGTAAGAACTGCAGAAATACCTACCTGTTTTCTATGTCTCTTTTCCTAATAATTCCCTGTGGTCTGCATGAGATAGTTTCTAACTGAACATGCTGCCTTCTGTAAATGCTCTCCATAAGCTCTCAGTTCCTGGGTCAAAGTTCAAGATTTAGGTGCAAAGATACCCTCTGTCAGCAAGAGCAGGGCTTCTCCAAGAGACAGAACGATCTGGCAGGCAAGGGTGGCACAAGAGGGCAGTCTCAAAAAAATCAGGGGACATGGCTGGGTTATCCTTAGGGTCTATTAACAGTCCCAGGCATGGTGAGGTAAGCAAAATAAATCCAGCGTCCACTGATGGAGGCCAGTGAGTGGCAAGAGGAGATGGGGCTGGACACACAACGTAGGGCTTGAGGTTAATCCAGGAAAACCAGTCAGCAAGTCAGGACAGCGAAGGACAAGGCCAGGTGGGGGTGCACCTAAAACACAGTTCTGGGGCCTGAGTTCAAAAAAGCCATGAGAAGTTTGCTGGGAGGAAGACAAAAGCGAAGGTGGTCATAATAATCAAGGTCAACTGGTGGCCTATTTGCAGATTTAGTCCTTGATGTCAGGTACTGTAATGGGTTTAGGTTTTTTGGGGTGAGGGTTTATTGTTTTCTCCAATTGCCAGTAGGTTACCCATGTAAAGGGGGTAAGATTTAATGAAATAGATCACAAACTGACCAAAAATGACAGGGGGTGTGCAACACTTTGGAAATGAGAAACAGGAGAATCCAAGTTCCCTGTGCTATTTTAGCAGACCAAGTTACTAGTGTCTCACTAATCAATAAAAGTTAACAGACATTGTTAGGATAACAGGCAGAAGGAAGTCTGTAGTAAACAAATAATTTTGCTCTCTGGGACTTTGAAGTCAACATCTGCAGCAATAATAGGCAAACACTAACTATTAAAATATGGAAGAAATAAACCAATGAAAACTGTAATCAATGCAGAGGCAATGTGCTAAGCCAAGTTCTACCCTTATTTGCAGTCAATGGATTTTCAGGAATGTGCCTTAGCTTGTGTTCAAATCAGAGTAAATTTGGCTTGTGTTTCAAAGATAGGACACTACTGCATATTTTGACATAAATTTTAACACTCCACTTACCACCTAATAGAATAAGATTAACTTCCTTGTAATGAACAGAATGGTTTATACATCTGCTGTAAAGCAAAAATAAGCTTCTGTCAGGTCGACTATATGATTATTGATTTCTAAAATTTATTTAAAAAAACTTATTTGCAAATTTCTGCCGGTTTCATAGTCATGGTAACTGTGTAACTGCTTAGATTAAATCTTGATTGATTATGTCATCTTCACTGCACGGAGACCCTTTAAAAGTCTTGTTGTTTATTTATAAATATGAACTTGGCTCTGTAAGATGGGTATAGGATTGTCCTGCAGAGGGAGATGGTGGTTTAGGGGATTTAGATACAAGATTGAGACCATTCTCTGGACCAGGTTGCCCTAAAAGCAGGCTGCTGCTTCACCAATACCTCAGCTAAAATGCGTTGAATAAAGTAGTGGTGTAGAAACACAGAACTGTGTTTTTGATCCAGAAACACTAAAACTCTTCTGATATGGAAATGCTGCAAATCTTGAGTTAATTTTTTTTTCAAATTGACTGTTTATTTTTATAGGAATTGATATTATGCTTTTCAGTCACATAGGAATGTAGCGTTTTCTATGCAAGGGTATGATAGCAACCCTTTAGACAAATTGAGTTCTGAGAATGGGCTAAGAATGAGGCACCCTTCTGGCAGAGAAACTGGTCTTCTCATGAATAATACTAAGCAGCATAATTTTTTGAGTGCTTTATAGTTAATGTACATTTTTTTCTGTTATTTATTTCTTTATAATGTGCAATTTAATCCTGACTTTTCATGATGCTTGGGAAAAAATGCAAATACCACAGCACCAGTATAATGAAGGAAATCAGAAAAATAACAGTTTAATCATGACATGCATCTCTCACAGGATATATAGAATAATAGGAAACCAACCATAAATGGACTTGAAGACTAGGAACTAGCTGCCAATATAAAATCCTTGCCCCAGTGCAGACATGAGGGTTAGTTCCATTACTGCAGGCTGAGCAGAGAGGATGAAAAGGCAGATAGAACCTGAGAATTAGCTTCTTTTTGGAGGGGATGATGAAGGAAATGGGAATAGAAATTGGTTTTATCAGTATTAATGTATCAGAATTTGTATCTCTGTCTTAAACATATGGCATATCCAATTGTACTGGAGAAGGCCAGTTAGCTTGTCTTGCTTGCTCAATCTTCTCTCTCAGAAGATATGAATAATGGCTCAAATATATAGTTTATGACGATGCCCTGATACAGTTTTCTTGTTTCACATAAGCATCCTTCAATTTTCTCTGCCACTTTGGTTCTAAAACTATATATTTCAAAGAATTTTCATATATTTTTGATAATATCATGATCAAGATTGGCTTAACAGATGAGATGTCTTGACTGGCAAAAACAAGTGTGGAAAAAAATCCCACAGCTGGTATCATGCACCAACTCTATTGCAGACTTTTCAGTTTGGATGAATAATAACAATTAATGATTATCTATGCCAAGAGAAAGCATATATTATCAGTTTACATAACAATCCAAACTCCTGATGATTTACATGACTCCAGATTTTTGCATCTACAGCTTTTCTCTGTTCTCCTTTGTTATCCACATACAAGACAGTTTCTCTTCTCCTCCATCATTCTAATATGCCCAAGTAAATTATCCAAATGGAAAGTGACACCTTTTTGTCTAATAGAAAAATAGGCATAAATTCTTTGAGAATTTATGCACTGAACATTGAATAGTAGCACTTTACAGGAGCAAGGAAGAAAAAACTATTTCATAAGGCATGCATTTTACGATAAAATTATTGAACAAATAATTTGCTCTTGAAAATTTACGAGAGAATTTTTCTGGTAGGTGAAGAAAAGGAGAAAAGGAGTTCTTTTTTTCAGTGCAAAGTTGTGGTTACCTCTGAATTTTCCCTACCCTGATATTGTTTTGCAGAGTTTCTTTAGCTTCATCCCGAAACCACAGCCCCCAGTGATGCTGTGGGTGGTCTAGAATAACAATTTAGATGCACCCACACCACGCTAAGCTCCTCCCCCACCTCTGCAACCAGGACACTGAGTGACTTAGAACTCAACATATAAAATTACATAATAGGAACCAACATTCTCATTAGATTTTTTTAGGATCATGTGCTGAAATATCTCTGGAGACCTGTCCTCCATTACCAATTCCTATAGGGCTTTGAAATGAACTAAACCTGTGAACACCCGATTCCCTCACCCTCAGGTTGAACAAGCATCTTTGAGCTCAGTATTTGGGTCCCTGCATGGTTCATTAAGAAAAGCAGGCAACAAAAACATTATTTTTAAAAAGTCAGGATGCTCAGCAACCACCTAAACTAATCAAAAGAAACCTCTTAAGCAAAATGTATCTTCCATCACTTTTCAATACCACTTGCCTATCAGGAAATGACTGGTCCTGCTGCTTTTCATTACTGACTTCTTTTCTTAATATTGCCTCCCTTTTTGTTTTATGTATGCAGATCCATTATTGACCCTGCTTTTCTGCCCCACTTACTGTTTTTGTCACCACAACCTCCCTTCTCCAGGAAGGTATAAAACTAAGGGGGAACACCCAGTCACAGGTCTGACCTGCATCATGGTTTGACATTTTATCAGTGATTTGGCTGAGTGTGTTCATCCTTACAAAGCTTAGTGGCTGCAGGTTTTCTCTCTCCTTGGTTAAAGGCTGCATGTGGGCTCACCAGCAGGAATGCTTTAGTCCCAAAGACAGTTCCCTGATGTTGGCAAATGGGGCATGTTCCTTGTGAGGACTAAGGTTTTGGGAAATCTTATAGCTGTTTAAGTGAAACATATTCTTCACTTGATAGGGAGATTTTGATTCCAACTAAACAATGCCAGATAGTGTGAGTTTTATTCAGAAACGTGCATTTTAACAATTTCTATAACAATTTTTTTTTCCTTCAAACAAGCAAATACTTTGTTTTGAGCTCTGTGTATTATTTTAAATCCCAAGCATATTAAACTGTCAGACCCGGTCTTGTGCGTCTCCAACTTCATGGAAGAATAACCAAGCCTTGCCAAGAACTCAGAAGTAGAACTGAGATTTGAGCAAAGAGCTGGGGGTTTGGATGGCTCTGACCCTTAGCACAAGGGCATCAAAAGAAAGAAGTACCAGCAAACAAGAGGATAGTGGCAGAGCACTGATAATTTAATCTGAGAAATATGTCTTCTATATTAGATATGTCAGTCTTTCCATTAAAAAAAGAAGAAAAAAGGATCAGAAGTGAGGGAGTAATACTTTCTTTAACAAAGGTGTCCTCATGGTGGGAAAGAGAACAGCAGAAGATTGTCATCTCCTTGTTTTCCTTGATGCCTGCTACAAAGAACTTGTCTACTGTCTCCTACACATATTTAGAAAGAAGAAACCCTCCTCAAGAATATATTTTTATAGTCTCAAGTCTGTAACTTTGTGAAAAAACTTTTGAATCTGTGTACAGCTTCATCCCAAACTTTCCTTCTCCAACAATTCTTTTTCAAATGTGTAACACTGAGACATCTGTGTCATTTTCTGCTGACAATAATTACAAAAAATTACACAAAAACTTCTGCATAAAACCTTTATTTCTGAAGGCGATTAAATGTTGGCAGCTCCACCTCAGAGTTGTGTATTTAAATCAGCCTTGCAAAAGTAATTTCATTACTAACATTAAGCCTTGGAACAGATTTGAAAAAAGAATAGCACTTCAATGTGTGGAAGATGCCAACAATTCAATTCTGTTCTATTATCCATAGGATAAAGTAAAAGACTGGTTCTTTGAGTAGGGTCTAATGCCTTATGAGTAAATAGATGGGAGCTTGAAGGCTGTTTTCTTTATGAGGCGTTTCTACTTTCTGCGCCTTGATTTAGACATGCAGCAATCATCCGGTACCACAGGACTCTCAAAAGTATTACTTTTCATTGTGTGTCTGAAGGTAGAATTTTTAGGTGCTAAGGATATTTTAAGGCCAGGTGTCTGCAACAACACGATCAGAATGACTCTATGTTAGATATCCAGGTGGACTGGAGACAGCAGGTCAGTAACTCCAGTTTTGTCTAAAATCTGCTTCAGGCCCTGTTTAGACACTTACCTCTCCTTTTTTAAGCTCTGATTTTGATATTTTTGCTTACTTTCCACACCAGTAAAAGAAGTGTAACAGGGATTCTTTTCTAGTGTAAATTCTTCAATGTAATTTTGTATTTGTACAGCCTTAGATTTTAGTAGTAGGCTGTGGATGTACTTCTGGTATATTAATATGCTATAAAGCAACAGCACATAAAAAGAGAATAATTAACATTTTCCACCAAGTATTAAATTTAATCTAAATTAAATACAGTTTTAACAATGAAATACTATTTCACCTT
Source organism: Callaeas wilsoni (assembly GCA_013398955.1). Classification (NCBI taxonomy): domain Eukaryota; kingdom Metazoa; phylum Chordata; class Aves; order Passeriformes; family Callaeidae; genus Callaeas; species Callaeas wilsoni. The sequence continues at coordinate 24,051 of VWPU01015748.1, read as the reverse complement.
ATCCATATTTTAATATAAGTATGAAATATTAGCATCCCCAAGGCAAAGCAGCTCCTGTAATTTAAGTCACTCTGGAAGAAAACCTGCTAAAATATTCTTCCAGGATAATTTCCTAGATTAAAAATATACAGTTATAACTTATTTATAGCACTGTGCATTAAATGAAATATATTGTTGTTTAAATTGGAGGAGAAATGTAGAAATTTAATATTATATAGGGTTGGTGTGTTGGTATTTTTTTGGGTTTTTTTTCTTTTCTGTTTTGGTTGGGGTAGGTTTTTTTGTTGTGGTTTCTTTCATGTGTCTGGGTTTTTATTTGTTGCTTAGGTTTGGGTTTTTTGAAAATAACATAAAAATTACTCGAACAGTTGAAAACATATTTTGCAATTCTTGTTTTCATTGAGGTAGAAGACTCTAGAGGAGGAAAAAAAATATGGATATTGCAAAACAGTATCTTTCTTTCTGGAACTAGATATTAAATAATGAAATCCATAGAAAATGTAACTAAAGGCCCTTTGATTTTCATAACTTAGGTGCATGATATTCTGTGGTATTCAGCATCTACATAATTGAAAAATTTCTAAAAATATTTTCAATAAAATATAAAGTCTTAAGTTGTACTGGTCCAGTTCTGTGTGAGAAATCAGGGGGAAGAAAAGTGATAGTAAATAAAAACTGGAAATGTTATTTAAGGGCCTATCACTCCTGAATTGGTATAAACTGGTCTACAGAGAAACACACCACAGTAATATTCCTTAATTCCATTCTTTTCCATATTGTCTAAAGCCAAGTCAGTTGCTGGAAATTATAGAAAAGAACTTTGCAAAGTAAGTCCTGATGACACATTTTGTAGGTCTGGAAGCGGATTTCTTTCTTTAAATCTCCTGTCCAAAGGAATTCACATTTTATTGTGAGTTGAGTCCCCTGTAAGGTGATCAAAACCATCAGTTTACTTGTCTGCGTTTCTTGTGACAATGCTTGATGTCTAATCTGTGAAATAAGAGTTTAGCCTCCAACATGGGCTTGGCCACCAGAGGCACAGAAAGGGTGTGGAGTGGCTGCTGTAGCTAATTTACCCCGTGGGACAAGAGGCAGCATGAACAGTGATACAGTTTTTGGAGTCTATATCTTTTCCCTAGTGTAGCCCCTACACACAGGATAAATAGACAAGGATTCCAGTCCACCCTTAGTGAGCAGTTCAGGGACAAGTCCTTAACCTGTGTTCTTGTGTCTATACATGAAGTCTTGTTTTGACGTTCTGAAACTACTGGGCCAGACCTGAAGACCAAAATTAGCTTTAGTTCATGTGCCTTTCCCGAATGTCCAGCAAGAAAGGTGGAGGAAACAGGAGGCACAGGCAGAATTAATTACATTTTTCAATTGTTGTAATTCATTGCCTGGGAGAAACTTATCAAGTTTAATCCGTTTTTCAGAGACAATAAAGGCTTGCAAACAGCATGTCCTCTTGGCTACAATTCCCTCTCAGTTCTCCTCCTTCCTGAAGCCCAGAGGCAAGTAAAAGTAAAAACACTTGTAAATAACAAATTCACACAGGGTGAATCCACCCTCTGCAGTAATGCCAGCAATCCTCTATTCTTTGCTAAGGATGTCTCTTATCAAAATAGCTGGTATATGTTTTAATTCTACCATTTTTACAGGCCAGCACATTGTGGAGAGAAAAGTGGCAGCACTTTTTTGCACACTGACAGTGTGTTTTGTCAGTTGATATTTGGGCAGTTTAACCCATGCCCAGCTACGAATGTAGACTTAAATTGCTTTATCCCCAAGCCAAGACAGCCTTTAAAGGCACATCTGTGTAGACATAGCAGGCAGGTTTAAAAGGAATATAGGCTAAAGCAAAGGAGATTCCCAGGCTTGTGCTGCTGTCTGGTGGAGTTGGCTACCCCAAGGCAGCAGACTGGAAGCAAGGGCTTCCTACCCTTCCCAGAGCAGTAGGTATGCTCTTTCCTGCTATCCCAAAGGCAGCATCCATCACAACAGACATAACATCATGTTAGATGATGTCTGGCCCTTGGTCGTGTGTGTAGTGGTAGGCAGCCTAGAGGGTGAGATGTGAGCTTTGAATCAGAAGCATAGATTTTCCTCTTGCCTCAGTGGGGTGTTAAGAGAGAATATTCCTGAAGTGTTCAGATAATCTTTGGTAAGTAGAGGACACCAAAGCCACATCAGAAACCTAATCTTTCCTGCCTTCTTCCATCCTCTCAGTCTTGCACATATCTCCCTGAGGAAGCTGTGCACTGATCCCTGTTCCTCACTGGCCAGCACAGATGTTGTTTTTGTGTGCATGATGGCTCTTAGGTGTGCTGCCCACGGCAACTCCTGGCCTGGCTGGTTGTAAACCCTTGCTGTGTCCCCAGGTTTGGTGTTTGCCCTCCTCAGACTTTTTCATTTCAAAGTGAAAGAAATCTCTGTTGTAGCAGGTGTCCCATCACTACAGCTGTGGGAGGGAAGAAGGAAAGAAAGAGTTTTGAAAGATAATTTCTGTGTCACTGTACTCAAAAGCACTAAGAATCACTTGGAACTGAAAGGGGAGGATTGAACAGTCAGGATCTAAAATAACACCAAGCAGATATCCTGAGAAGCAAGGAGGACATGCGCTGTCACTCAGAAGATCAGGCAGCAAAAAGGCATCCTGCCTTGATGTTACAAAAGCCAGATGGCTTCTCATGAATGTCATACATATTACTTAAACTCAGCTTCTTCCACTGATGAACTGCTTTAATACAGAGCAGCTAGTCTAATGATATTTTTGAGGATGGAAGTGTGATAAAAATTATGAGCATGCAAACTCCTATATTGGTTCAAATTATTTATAACTTTTCACAGTCTAAGCTTCTGTCAAGTTTAGTTTCATTGCTTCTAAAAATGATATTCTAGACTGGAGTGCTAAAATGGGGAAAGCTGTCAGGGAGGGAGAAATTTCTGCTATTCAGTTCCCTATTTTTTTTCTAAACAAGTTTTATTTATTCTGCTGGAACTCAGATCACTTCATTTTGAGGGTCTGTGGCTTGCATTTGTTATGACACTGAAAACACCTCATATATAATGAAAAACTTCCTCTAGATTCCCCAAATATCTTGAATAATATTTTTTTTTCTTTGTTATGAATCTTCACTCATACTTAAAAGCTCATGGTAAATTCATAAAGAACTGTTTCTCTTTCCCATTTTCCAAAATTATGTAGATATAAATCTAATGAGAGCCACAATAAAAAAGAAACATTACTTTCATTTTATTAATCGTGATATTTGGAGAGTCTGTTCTCATGTTTTGGGTTATGAATTCACCACTTACGCTACATTCCATGAGATCTTTTGTTGGAATGGTTACTTTAACGGGAAAAAGCTCAGACAGAAATTCAAGACCCCGCAATGGGAGAGAAATTGTTAAAAATAGGCAATGATTGGCAACTGCTGACAGTCTTGTAGGCTCAAGCAGATGTTTCAGAATATCTTCTTGTAAGGATGGTGCCTTGTTGGATGGACAGATGAATAAATGAAAATAAGAGCTCATTCTGACCATGCTAAAGTCACCAAAAGCAGTCCCATGCCCTCAGTGTCTGCTGAAGCAGCCCATGGTTGAGGCACTTCAGCAGAAGAGATAGAGCATTTCATTCTTCTACTGCAAACAGACATTTGGGCCTCTTCTTTCTCCTTTTGCATTCTGCAGGTGCTTTATTGAAACAGTGGCTTTATCGTGCTGGAAAATATTTACTAAATGTATCAAAGATAAAATATTAATGTCTGCTCTTCATTGTATTTATAGGGATATTTTTACTTTGTTCAGAGTGAATAAATATTTAAGCTTTATTCTGCATCCCCTTTTGAATGAAAATTTTTATAACATAACTTGTTGAGGAATCTGGCTCCAAAATACGTATGAAAGCATGCATGTTTGATAAGGAGACTTGAACCAGTTAACTCATTTAGGAGTTAATGGTTTTGAATGTAAAAATAAAATCTCAGGTGTTTTAAACTACATCTATTATTTTTTATTAGAGCTTTTATTTATATACCTGTATAGAAATATTGCTTATGCTTTTATGCAATGGGTATCCCTTTAAGAGGTAATCCTTCATTTGCCTGTGTAATTGGAAAGGAGAATGTTTGCTAGCAAAAGTGAGTCATTAATTTGGCTCTTAATTTCCTGTTTATGTTTGAATTGATAGGTATTTCCTCATTACCATCAAGAAAGAAGTTGATCATCTATGAATAACTCATTTACACTGCAATCACAAAGCTGCAGCAGATTGGAACCCATGATTCAATAATCAAAAGGGTACCTATAGGTCTCAGCAAGTTGGATGGCCCAAATCTTGCCCATAAAATCAAGCCAGAATGAACCAAAGAGCAACCCAGCAGTCTCTGGGGGATAATTAAGACTCGGTCGGGTATTCAATACAGGATAAGGTATTTATTACTGTAGCATTATTGCTTCATTTTATAATCTCATTATTTCCTACCAGAATTCATTGACAGAAGTGTTTAAAAATATATTTAGCTTTATGTGATGTTTTATCTAAGTAGAACCTTGACTTTCAGTTAAATATTCGTGTTTCAAGCGTCATTCTCTTTTGCTGTAATTTGCCTTAATTTTTATTTGCTTTTACACTGGTTTTCCCAAGGATAGTACTTTAAATGAAAGGTATTTGAGCACCTCATTCTCATTGATTTGTAAGGAAGAAAGGCAGGGATGTTGGAGGATTTGGCCTGAAGTCCTTTACATATTTACAGAAGACTTAGAAAAGCATTGAGGACAAATTCACAACTTCTTGTCATAGCTGTGCTGTGGCAGCAAGTCTGTTTTGAATAGACCATGTCTTAAAAAAAAAAAAAAAAGCCGTTTCATCTACATGTTAATTCTGTATTTAGCTTTTAATTATTGTTTTGCATTGATGTCACAAGTAAGAACCAAGATTTCTTTGATGAGTCAAAAGACCATTCATTAGCAATCAGATTCAACCACATTCAGTAAATCCCATACACCAGTCATCAAGACTGATACGGCTTTCAGGATAAAGCTGAAGCTTTTCATAATTTGTGAAAACCTCTCTTCTTTTTTACAGTAGGATAAACCTGATAGTTTAACAGATCAGCATTTCTCTAAGAATCTTCTACCCAAAAGGCAACTTTGAAGAAACGTGACATCTAGTTAGTACAAAATGTCACCTGAATCATTTATGTAACATTCCTCCCACCATACTGCTCATAATATCTTCAAAAAAGTGGGTGAAGAGCTACAACAAAAGTGATAATGGAAGAGAAAAGCCTGAGATGTGAAATGACAGCACAAGAGGTACAATTTATACTTCACCTTGTATAAAGGATAAAGCCAAGGCATTTTCAGGTCATGAGCAAGCCACAAATTTTTATGTAAGACAAACAACATCACTGTGGTTTTATAATGTAGCAATTATGCATTTACACTGTTGTATACATATATGCATTAGTCAAATAACTGTGGTGTTTGCCCACAAATAATATTGGACTAAACCAAACTAGGTTCATGTTCACAAGAAATTTTTTTGTCATCATGTTTAGTAGCAAAATGATGGCATTTGGAAAAGGTAAAATTTTTTCTATTCGTCAACTTCACAGAACAGGAAATAAGCATTAGTGGTTGGTTCTCTGTTAATGTTATGGTCATCATATTAATGTGAGCTGTAGTGTCACTGGATCTGATAAAAAGTTCAAATGCTGTTCTGTGTTAGTTATCACTCTGCCAAAGAAGCTTTCACTGCGCTCTGCATATTTAATTACATGAGCTTGCACAATATTGGGCTTACTTAGGTTGAAACAGGAATTTATCATAAGCAATCTCAAGACAAGTGAAAATTAAATTTAAAGACCTAAATATTATCTGTCTTCATAGTCATATAAATTGAGATTAATACCTCCAAAGTCAACATAATCAAGGAAAGAATGTACCTTTAACAGGTCTGCACGAGAGAGAGTTGCTTTTGCACTTTGCAAATGCCTGTGCTGCAAAATCCATGTCACTGAAGGCACAGATTTTGAACAAAAAAGGCATCAGACTTCTCTACACTGTTTTTCAACCAGTATTGTTGTTATCTCTTCTCTACCCCAGTGGAGATAGCTTTTTCCATTCCTAGAACAAGTCTCCAAGCTCTCCACCACAGGACTGGTGCTGTCACTTCTGCTGTTCAGCACTCTGGCTCTTTTCAGAGATCTCACCTGCCACACACAACAGGTCAGCCAGTCTAGGACCTCCCACATGAATTTGCCACACTGATGTGGGGACACATTTAATCTAGGGCAATACTTTAATAAAAGACACTATGCTCAGCAAGAGTCTGAAGCTGCAGGCCCTCTCCATCATGCCACTCGTGAGTGCATCTTCGGTTGATGATCGTTCCGATGCCTGCAGGCATTAACTGTTAGGGACTCTTCATTCCTGGAGCCCATGGGCTCCAGCACCTCCACCCAATCCCAGCCCTGACTTGTTGATTTATCTCTTGGTTAAGGTGATTGTTATGCTTATTTTTAGCCCTGTCCCCTGCTGCCTCTGGCTGGCAGAGTTCCAGGGTCCTGGGGATCCCTGAATGATCCCTGGACGTGCCTGGGTCTGCCAATGGACCTGTTTGCAGCGCTTGGCTTTGTTTGCCCAGCTGAGCCCCTGCGGGACTGTGCTGTGGTGGGTTAGGACACTGCCCTGCTAGGGTCACCCTCAGCTCCTGCCTCATCCCCCATCCTGAAGCAGCCCTGCTTCTGCTGCTCCTCGGAAGAAGAAATGTATGTTATAAGTTTCTCTCCTCTTTCCACAATGAGCTCTCTTCAGAAAGAGATGGTAGAAGCCAGAATGTTTTAAAGTTATTTCCTTGATATATGGCTACATTACAATGCCGTCATGATGTATGTTTTAAATTACATGAAGGGATGGAAAACAAAATAATAAAACATAGCTGGCATGTTTTAGTGTGCACTACTGTGATCCATAGTTCGCTGACAAAATAAGACCTCAGGGTGAGGTGTTTATATTAATTTAGTTTTAATACCCTTTTGTGCTTTCCCATTTTGCTTTATTTTCCTCAGTTAAGTTTTGTGCTTTGTCACAATGTTCCTTGTCTTTCTCCACGAGCTGTAGTCAGGAGTTTATAACCAGCAGGTTTTTCTACTGTAATTTTGCAGTTCTGCTCCAGCATTGTAAAACTAGGAAATAACTTAAAGCAAAACAGCACTTCTCTGTATGCCACATACTAACTCAATCTACACAATTAACAGAGGAATGGGTTTCCATGGTCTCCCACATAAATAAGAACTATTCTCCCTCAGTAAAGATTTTCAAGACATCCTCTAGTTATACACATATAAAAATATTTTTCACAAACTTCCACCACCGATCAGAGGATCCAGAATGTGTGAACAAGATTGACTGTGAAAGTAAATATACCTGACCTGCTGAACAACATGGCTGTAGGGCAATTACACCTTTTTAGCACTGAAAAGACAACTGTCTGTCATCAAGAGGCATCGTGTAGCTCATGGCATTGGCTGCGCCCCTGAACCTGCCACTATTTGCCTCATAGCTTGCATGGCACTTGCTATGGTGTGTTTTCTAGCTATTGACATACCAGCTATTGAAAATAATATATCTACTTCAAAGCAATCATTCAGTGCAAAGCATGCAGGCAGGGACAATGCAGTGACAATGATACCTGATCCTGTCACAGAACAGGGCCTGGTCTGGATGACACTCTTGGAATTTGTAATACAGTATGATGTACTCAATAAAACTACTCATTGTTACATCCTTGCTTTCCCAAGAGATGGATCATTAATATCTGTCTATACTGATCTATAAAACTAACATTTTATGTGACAGACACCATTAATAATGAACATTCAGTATAAGGAAGAGCTGCATTATATATCAGAAAGGTCTGGGCTTTAGATATTAAATCTATGGTGGATTCACGCATGTTTTCATAGTTTAACAAAAATTTAAAAAAACCAAAACTTTTCCTGGCTGTGAGTTTGTCTTGGTGATCAATGTGTTTTATTACACTTTGGTTACAATCTCAAATTTAGAAACTGAAACCAATACAAATTTTGGTTGCTCTGTGTTTAACAAAATGCTTCCTTAGATTGTGTAATAGAATATTCTTGACTGGAATATAGGCAGTTGGCACTTCTGGTGAAGTATTTTTGCTAATTAATAAAATTTGACCTGGTGCCTTATGGCTTGGATTTACAGACACCAATGCAGACACCATGCAGAATTTTCACTCTTGTCAGCTCTTTTCTGACAACACCTCTGAAGTGAGAAGGGAAGTAGATTATAAGGGGTTCTTCTTATAATTTCTGATTTCTATTGGTTATTGGGGTTTTCCAGTCTTTTACATACCCCACATTTTAATAAATCTGACACAGTAAAAGACAATGCACAGTGCATTCAAATGTCTCTGTCACCTTGCTCTTTTCAAGCCTGTGCTGTAAAAGGGAATGAGAAAACCACATTGCTTGCTTATAAAATTATCTCACAGATTTTTCTTTTAAATATATTTGTAAATATAGCTCAGAAATTTTATAACTATCAAAAATTTCAATATTCTAATGATCAAAGTCATGAATCCCTTTGGATGAGAGAATGGCTATTCCGTAATCATGTTCCATACCATGCTGGGCTGCTTCTCTCTTTCTTTTAACATTTTTGTCCTTAACTTTCAGCTTAGTTTAAGCTGCAGCACTGACAGATATAGTCTTGATTACTAGAGTTCTGTACTGCTTCAACACCAAGAGCTGTGAGGCTGTATTATATTTTGGGGTCTGCTCTGCATGGGCTGCTTTGTTCTCCTATTTTAATTAACAATATAAGTGTATTATAATATTACACTAAGGTGCTTGTGAAAGTTAGGAATATTGAAAAGTGAAGAAATCATTCTAATTCTACATTAGAAATAAATACATATTTTTACTAAAAAAGACCACAGACAATTAAGCATTAGGGTGGGTGGTGTTTTTTTCAGATATCAAAGCTGGATCAAAATGCTTTGAGTACAGGTATCCCTGAAGTAACAGGATTCATGACAGATGTATCACTAATTTTGGCTATGGTGGATTTGACATTTGATTCTCCATTTTCTAATTTATTGTAAGTTATGTACACTCTAGTTAGATGTGTGTAGATGTGTGATTAATGCTTTCAAAACAGATATGTTTTGTTTAAATGGTTATTCAAATACGTGGGAAGGTAGTATATGAATTACCTGTGTTTGATTAGAACAGATGGTGTTTTCTATTCCTTCTTTCCATGGAGACTACTAAGAAAAGGTTTGCTGAAATTATTTCCATAAGCCAAGGATACAAATGTTTAAGAGACCTTAGGCTCCAGTTGCCTGGGACCACAATATTGCTTTTGAAGTTATTCACCCAAAGCCAATATATAACTGTTACAGTACTTCCGTGAGTAATCACATATCACTGCCCCAATTTCTTTCTTTGCCATAGGCAAATTTTATTAAATACTGTAAAGTTGAACAGACAATCTAAGAAAGTTTCTACGAGTTGCAAGTTCCTGCAACCAAAGTGTAGTTATCTAACTTGGTACAAGTACATGTCTAACATTGAGAACAACAGCACAGAAGCAAAACTAATTCTGATTTTTTAGCAGCACTTCACTCTAACAAACACGGGAATGGTAAATTGGTGCAGGAAAAACTGTAAACAGAACTTTTCAAACTTTGGGAATAGGTAAAAAGGTTTCTGGAAGATATTTTGTAGAATCATTTAAGTTGGAAAAAACCTTTAAGATCATCAAGTACAGCCATTAACCCAACACTCAAGTTCACCACTAAACCACGTCCCTAAGTACAACACCTGCACACCTTTTAAATACCTCCAGGCACAGTGGAGGCACACTCAACCACTTCAGCCGTTCCAATGCTTGCCAACACTTTATCCAATCTAAACCTCCCCCGGTGCAACTTGAGGCCGTTGTCTCTTGCCCTATTGCTTGTTTCTTGGGAGAAGAGACCGACCCCCACCGGGGCACACTCTCTTTTCAGGCAGTTGTAGAGAGTGATGAGGTCACTCCTGAGCCTCCTTTTCGCCAGGCTGAACACCCGCAGCTCCCTCTGTCACTCCTCACAGGACTCCTACTCCAGATGCTTCACCAGCTTCATTGCTCTTCTCTGGACACTTCCCAGCCTCTCCTAGACAAAAAGATCTTGTACAACACTTCCACTTTCTATCGTGTTTCTGCTCTCTAATGCCCTCTTTTCCTACACAGGTTTCTTCCTGATCTTAACTCATGCAGCATGGCTTGGACAGTCCAGAATTTCATTGCTGGTATGCTCCAGCTGGGACACAGCTATTGCAGACCCTTTTGTTTCAAGAGGTCTGTGTGTATTCTGTCTTCCTTAGCATCTTTTATAAAGTCCGTGACCAGCGGATATGACTTGAAAGAATTTATTTCTCCATAAAATTGTTCCCAGAATCAATAATGTTTTGGCTTCATAATTTTTTTCTCCAGAAGTTTGTGTGCTCATCTGAAAAGAACAAAACCCCCAAACTATTACTGAGTTTAAAATTAGCATCTTTTTCTCTTCCAGCTATGAAAAAAAAAAAAGGATATTTTTGTTCAGGTGGATTTCCATGGAGGCCCCTAAAATTTAGCAAACACAGAAGTTTTCTACTGAATTTTCTGTTACATAAAAGAGGTTTTAAATTAATCATTTTGGCCATAAGAACTCAGAGTAGGTGTCTATACGGAGAAATGAAATTGATTGTGCTTCTGAAGAGAAGCAGTCTAAATCAAAAATGCTTTTGCTGCAGGGCCTTTTCTTGTGGCTGTTAATAGAAACACTGATGGAGCTGTGACCGTCGAGAATAAAGGAAATCCTGCCTCTAGATGGCTAGTTAGTAAATCCAAATAGAACTTTGATGTGTAAGATCATTATAGGTTACAATTTCCTTCTCAGTGTTTCAGACCACGTCTCTCTGTTTCTCTTGAGGTTACCCCATTGCTAAATATATGTTCTCATAAAGCTTGATTATGGTTTTATTAATGTTTTTTGTGTTATTGTTCTTCATCCTGCTCAAGATCAACATTATGGGGCATAGACAGTAATACTGCTAAAAGCAAAGAACAGTAGGAAAGAGCCATGCTTTTAACTCATTTAAAAACCCCAGAAGAGATCTGAAAACTCAATCAACTGTTGGACAAGTAAAAGAGTCTGTTACTTCAATGTTTTAAAACTCAAGGGAGTAAACTCAAGAGTGTGTGTTCAGCATCACTTTCAATAATGGTAATATTCAGGTGACTCAGAGGTAAAAGATTCAGATATTTTATCTTAAGTTGCATGAAATTCAAAGTTTGAAGTTCTGGTATACTTGAAGTAAAGGTCGGGAATGGGGATCAACACTTCTAAAACACAAGATTATTTTTATATAGTGCTTTAAATATGATTATCTATGATTCCATGTAGAAATACTACCGCATTTTTGTCCACATTTTGCTTTCTATTTGCATTGAGCTTGAAGAGCTGTTCTAACAGAAATCAAATACTCTGGCCAACTCCTTGCCTGGTTTACGGTGGTGTTTTTTGGACCTCTGATAGGTAAACCACAGTCCATACTCGATAGATCACACTAGGGAAAGTTTTCCCTGTGACTAGATACCTTAATCTGACCCTGGAGAGCACAATTCTACAAGCTAACACTTTTTTTTTTCTTTTTTTAAAGAAACATCATGTTTTATGTTTCTGCTTTTAAAGAATACTTTCTGGGGAAACGTATCTTTGAATATTCCAAATTTATTAATATTCTAAGACAGTGGAATAGAATGCAGAGTTTCTTCCCTGTTTTTTAGGGAGAATACCTTAAACTTCTTATTCCTCCTTCAGTTTGACACTGATGGCCCAAAGTACTGATCATTGCTAATATAAGAATATAATCTTTCACAATATTTGGAAGTCAAAGCCAATAATTTTTATTCAGTGGTGAATAAACTGAAAGAGGAGATTCTTCTTCTCTACTCCTCCTCACAGAGGGGCATTTTACTCCTTGTTGGCTGCCAGAACTAAGAGAGAGAGGCTTCTCTGAGACTGTCCTAACATTTTATAAAGAATCACAGCTGATTTTCACTATAAAAGGAAGAGAAGGAGGAAATACAAGCTGAGTGAATTAGAATTGTCTAGTTTTATGGTTTGCCCTAATCTCCAGAACAAGTACAGTTGAGTATCATTTATTTTAAAATGCTTTTGCATTTACTATGGATTATGATCAAGAAAGAATCTAGTTTTCTGGTGAACTCTGAAGAAATGTTTGCGAATCAAAGGTGTCCTTGTTTAGCTGTAAATTGGCATCTCTCTGGATTTGCATTTGAAGGGGATCAGAGAGAGAAGCAAGTATGATCATCCCTTTAGGATTACACATACCTTAGAAGAGCATTTAAGATTATAGGTCAAGTACTACCCAACAATAAGGAAACTCCCCGAATTTTACACTTACTGTATTCTTATTACTCTCTGGGGTTTAGTTGTGGGATTGTTTTTTCTCCTGTTTTAATACATAACTCTGCAATATCTCTTGCTACATGCAATATGTTTACATGAATCCCTGCAGGCACCCGATGAAGACTTAGATAAGGAGCAATGTTAGAAATCTGGCAATATTCATCTATACATAGAGTAAAAGAATGAGAATCTATCCTATTCTTCAGATACTCCTATAGAGAATACATTTCCATGTTCTCAGGATATTAAAGTACCAATTCTCAAGCACTTTTAATTAATTTTTTTTTTAAGGGAGAATGATATGAAATGCCAAATAAACAGTAGCAAAATAGCCCTTTTTAAACTTTGAAAACAGCTTTATGATTTGTTAATTTTATTTTATGAGAGAATAATAGACAGGGTAAATGCCTGAAAAGTAGATAGAAAAACCAATTTAGCTGGAATGTATGCTGGAAACTCAACAAGCAATAATTTTGTTTTCAATCTTATACAAAGCCTTAATGAGGACATTTTCTCCTTTTTGAAAGAAGGAAAGAATAGTATTAATATTTTATTATTTAGAGAGAAGTACATTAAAACCAATGCAGTTAATGCTATAGCCAAATACCCAAAGCCCCTGAAAATCACAGAATTTAAGTAAAGCTGTCATTCAGCTTTTGGCTATTCTCAATATAACTAATGAGATTAAAGAAAAGTGCACTCAACTCCCCATATCCTCTTTTATCACCCTCTTGACTTAAACACTTTTGTTTTCCAGATTTCCAAAAAGTGCACTCAAAGCGTGTAGAGCTTTTACTTTCCATTAGATTTGATTTTTTTTTCCTAGGGACTAAAAAGAAAACCCACCTCAATGTCATGTGGCTCTCAGCTGAATACTTAATCACTCTCTCCATATCCACTTAGATGGATCATAAATGCTGCCTTTTTTCATGTTACAGCCGGTCCATTAAAATGGGTTTATCTTTTGACTGGTATAAGTTGATCATCATTTTTGCTTTTATGTATATAACCTTTTTACTTTGAACAGAGTAGCTCTTAAACAGCAATATATTGGTCATGGTATAAAAAACTTCAGCTACAAATTCACAAAATTTGGTTTAAGTAATGTCAGTATTCAGCAAGTATGCAGCATTTCAATATTGTTAGGTATCTTTTACACTTTTTTAGCTGAATAGTCAATAGAGAAAAATATTAATTTTTTTTCTTATATCACTAATTCTTTAAAGGTTTTAATGTACTGTGGTTTAAACAATTCCCAATTTTAAGACTTCAGCACAGTAAGAAATAGCTGTGAGTTTTCTGTAAGGTGATTCATCATCACAAAATGTTGTTAGCAAAATTAAAACAAAATGTGTTTAAGTCGGCATCAAGTTCATATCTTTACTACAAAACAAACAATATCTTAGGCTTTATATTGCTTCTATCATGAAGAAAAGTCATTGAACTGAATGCATTAGTGATAATCTTCTTTCACTTACCACACACAGGATGAAGAATTTTATGTCTTCTCTTAATAATAGCTGTAACCTTATTGGCATGCATTTCCCGGGACGTGACTAAAAAAGAGGAAAAAGCCTTCTGAAGCCACTAAATTATGTAACTCACAGAAAAGGAAGCTTCACAGGAACTGGACATGAAGATAAAAACCCAAGCACATTTACTTTACATAGGACAAAGCATAGTTGTGCTTCCAGGCATAAGATATCCACTCAATGACAAGGTTTAGGAAGAGACTTTTCTGTTGTTTAACTTTGGTCACTACAGCCTGGATATAAAGCAGGACCTGACAATGACCATGGATTGACAAGGAGATATTGCGGTCTTTAAGAAGGCCTGAAAATTATTGAAGCATCTGCGCTGTGCTGTAACCAAACCTACTACAACCACGGCATTAAGTCCAGATCAGGTTAAACAGTATCCCTTTACTCTGGTTTGGGCTCTCAGTTCAACTCTGTGATCCTGAATAGGAAAGAAATTATTATTTTATTGGTTGGAAACTCGATTCTTTCTCTGGAACACAACGTGGTGGCCACAGGAAACAGTAACTTGAATGTTTCTGTGCAGCATATGCAAGTAAGAGGTTTGGAGTAGTTGCTGACTGCCTTCTGAGAGGGGAGCCTGTGCTGGATGGGGACAAGCTGGAGAAAAATAGGTGGTCTGATTAAATAGACTAGCAAGGAGTAAACGGAGAAACACAGAGGTGTAAGCCTGGACAAATGTAACAAACTTTTTTTGTTGTTTAAAATATAATATTTCTGAGATTAGAAATGTGGTAATATATTAAGCGCTTAATTAATCAATTTGAAGATTTACAAACCAGAAACATCATCCCCAGCTGCTTGAGAACAGAAGTATATTTCATAATGCTATGAATTAAGAATGAAAAAAACCCTCACAAACACAGATATTAGGTGAAGCTACAGTTGATATATTATGTATTCATATATTACATTACAGCATCTTAAATTTAATTCTTTTCTCTATAAGGTGTGAATTCCATTTAAATGGGAATAGACTACTGAATGGCATTAAGAAACACAGTTCTATGAAGAAGTCTGGAGTGAAACCACACTGCTGCTATTTCACTCCCAGTGAGCTGCTCCTGGCATTTTATCTGATGTGTTGTTGATTGTCTTCTCACATCTTGTGTTATTAAACTGACAATTTAACAAAAATCAGAAAAGCCAATGATTCATAAACTGGTTTCTGTATTCTAGTATGTGAAGCATTTTTCTGGAAAGGTAGGAAATCAGAGATAGAAAGCTAAAGTATCCATTTAAACAAGAAAGGAATAAGTAGAAACATTACTCATTAAATGCATTTTGTTAAAGAAATGCCTCATTATCCTTTTGTGTGACTCATGAAGTCACCATCAACCAGCTTATAACCTGTAATTATATAGCACTTCTCTGCCAGCCTGGGGGTCAAAAATCCATGGCTGGAATTTTATTAACTCTGACTTGACGGACTGCTACAGGATATTGGACTTTACGGTCATGATTTTGAAAATAACATACCAATTTTCATATCTTAATATTTGGATTTTCAGATGGGGATGTTTTCAAGACAACTTCAGAAACAGTGATGTTCCCACCTGTTGAAAGTGAATCCCTTTTAAGCCAGTTTAATGATTTCCAATGTCTAAAAGTAAATCTATCATAGAACAATTCAGAAATCCTGTTATCAGAAATTTACTGAACAGCAGAATTATGTGTTTCTTACCACCATGAGGAGACATTTTGCTTCTAATGCACATGTAGTGTAACTATGGGTATTTCCATTATGCACATGCATGGCTAATTTTGTTTAAAAGCATGATATATTAACTAATAAATAAAATTCTTTTTTGTGTCCTTAATTGTTATATTTCAGATGCATTTTCTTCTGTTTACTTGGTTCGCAGTCTGCAAATGACAACAGTCATCTTTTCTTCCATTTTCTAATTTGTGTCTTTCTATTCTTATTTAATCACCAAAGTTTGAAAGATCCCCACAGTTAGTTTTTAATACTAACTTAAACCAAGAACCTTTCAATATTAACTGTTATACTTTCTCCAAAGTGTGGCTTCCACTCTTCTCTCACAACTCATTCCCTCAAACATCTTCTCTAAATTACTTCCTCTCCCTCCCTAAACCATACCCCCAAGGAAACCTTTCACATTTCTATTTCAATATCTGATGACAAGATGAAAAGCAGTATGCAAGGTAAGGATAGAACACTAATTGATATAAATGTGAAATGACAGTAATGGTCTCTGTCTGAGCCATGGCTGGAGACTTCTGTGTAATGAAACATCTTCCACAGTTAATATTTTTTGTCCCTCTAGTAATATTAGCTAAGATAATGTTTTAATAGATTTTTGAACAGAAGTCTTAGTTCTGCTGTGGAAAGTCGAAATACGCTATGGAAGAGTTTTTTTTATCTTTGCAGCATTTCTAGGGATTTCTTTTTTCTAGAAACATGAAAGGAAAAAAATATTGGCAATCTTCATTGTAATGAGTCCATTTCAAGAAGCGGGGAATGGTTTCTTTATTATTCACTTCTAGCCTCTCAAGAGATTTCAGAAGTTTATTCAAAATTAGAATTTTTTTTCATGAATACGACTTCATGTGTGTATGTAATGGTAACACAGAAAACTGAAAATTACCTTTCCTGAGTCAAGCACTGTGACTGTAATATGAAAAGAAAGATGATGCAACCTTAATTGCTTCTGTGGTAAGAAAAAATTGTTCTGGCAAAGTGTGAAAATAATGCAGTTTTGCCTTTTACTTTATATATTGTTAGAAGCAGATTTTGCATTTTAAAATCTTCTTGTTGTTTGACATAGTGCTAATGAGCCATGCCAAAATAACAGAGGTTTCTGCCATGCAGCTCTGAGATATGAGAGACAAAGAAAATCACATCACACAACAAGAAAACCCCACTGTCAGAAATCATCATCAATGAAGATGAGAATAGGGAGAACAAATAAGGGAAAGGTAAAATTGTCAAGAGTCTTTAAGGTGACCTGCAAAAGTTTGGTTCTCCCCCTCTCGTGACTCTGGGTCTTTCTATTTCTTGTGGAGCACGCAGGTCAGTTTGGAAGCAGCAGCTGTGTTGCACAGCAGCTGGGGATCAAGGCTCTGTTTCCCTGCATGTACAGGCCAAATCACTGCTTCCCAGTTCCTCCCTGGAAGACTCTTAATTATACTTTATTTCAGGAGGAAGCAAGGGATAGCTGCTTCATAGGTGGAAACTTCTTTAAAATAAAATGAAATATCTATTGGTCCAATAATAGTGTGCTAAGGACATTTGTAAATTTGACAGTCTTTCCAAGCGATGTTTCTCAGACTATGCTTTAAAGGTTTAGGTTGCTTTTGAACAGCTGGGATTTAGGTTTTGAGATACTAATAGCTTGGTCAAATTTCAGTGGCTGTTCATTAGATTGCTGAGAGAGCCAATATTCCCCCATACTAAAAGGAGATGATCTTGCCAAATTTGAAGTCATGCTTAAATATTTCAAGTAAACCCAAGAATTGTTAACCTCTCTAATGTGAGATCTTGCCTCCCTATTTTAGATATCCAGAACAGTTTTCACTGTTCTCAGTTTCCAAACAGAGCCCATGGAAGAAACACAACTTGGGAAATTTCAGCCTAAATGCTTGAAGATTGGCAATA
Organism: Callaeas wilsoni; assembly: GCA_013398955.1. Lineage (NCBI taxonomy): Eukaryota > Metazoa > Chordata > Aves > Passeriformes > Callaeidae > Callaeas > Callaeas wilsoni. The sequence goes on along the minus strand of VWPU01015748.1, from coordinate 6,398 downwards.
TGACAAGGAACTGGAGAACAGCATCCTGCAAGGAACAGAATCTGGTAACGTGAAATTACAGATACTATACTAGCCACTGTATGTGGCTGCTACAGCAAAAGCCACATTCTCTTTTTAGTTGCATGGAAGTTTTTACCAATTTCAACATAACCTAAACCTCACTATTTAAGATCAAAGATTTTAAAATGTGTGTTAGGAAGATGCATTGTCACAGACAATGATAAGGAGGTCCATTAGCCACCAAAGGAATCTCTGAAACCATGCTTAGCTGTGGCTGGAAAAGCCAAAGCTATTCTTAAAATACACAGCCATCTTCACAGAATCACAGAGTGGTTGAGGTGGGAAGGGACCTCTGGAGGTCATCTGGTCCAGCCCCCCTGTTCAAGCAGGGCCAGCTATGGTTGGTTGCCCTAAGACATATCCAAATGTCTTTTCAATTGGTCTTCAATTAGACTGCATGCCACTGACCACCACCGCCTGGGCTTGGCTGTTCAGCCAGTTGTCAGTCCACCTCCCTGTCTGCTCATGCAGCCCCTACATCAACAGCAAGGATGGTAGTGCTGTGGGAGCTCACCGGTGTGCTCCAGCCCCACTGCTCTGCTCAAACGACTACGCAAACTCTTTATGGGAAAACAGCCATAAGCACGGCTTAATTTGCTTTTTTTTCAGAGGTTTATTCTACTGGAGTGATGTAAATCCAAGAACTCATCACTGAGTACACCTTTGAAAAAGGAAATGAAGTTAAATATGTTCATTCACTCAAGGGAAAGCAGAAAATGCAGGTGGCAGCCAACATAATTAAAAAGCTCACATGAAGAGATGTACAGGGAGTACAAACGATCTTCCTCCTCCAACAATTTTGGACAGAACAGACAAGAGCAGTCTTCCACTCCAGAGACAAAAATTTCAGGCACTAACTTAGCTATTACAATTACTGTAAATAAAATATTTGCCAAAATGACCTTTTCTTACCCTTCTAGAACTAAGCATGAAGTGTGTGTGTATATATATATATATATATATATATGTGCACATACAGATATATTTTGCTAAGTGTTGGTTGACAGTCACTCAGGCAAGGTGCTGACATTATAGGTGTTACTGTTTAAAATATTAGCAGTAATGAAGAATAGACTGATATTGGTGTTTAAATTTATATTTTGAACCTCCAAAATCTTCACTAAGACAATCACACAGATATATGGAATTTCAAAAAATCAGTGTGTAAAAATGGAAACGGCACAGTTTTGAACTCTTTGCAGTAAATGAGGCAAAGATAAGTTCAGGGCACCTAGCTCACAGGTGAGCTTTCTGGATGTCTGGATTTAAGTACTCATCAACTTGAAGAATATACAGAGGACTGGAAGGACTTCCAGGAATTAGCAGGTATCTTTTCCTTCAGGCAAAGCCAGCAATGAAAACTAATCAATAAGAAAGTATTTTGAAAACTTGTGGCCCCTTCTGCTGTTGTATGGTATGAGACTTTGGTTTTTAAATAGCAGTTGAGTAGATCAGCCCACAAATACCCAGCTGAACACTCACTTCAACGTTTCTTCATTAGAAGGCAAACTGATGTCTGTAAAATTAATATAGACAAGAATGTATCACAGGCATGGCATGAATTTCACATGGAGAGGTAATTGAATGCTAGACAGGTCACCTGCTGATGCAGTGGATTTGGTTCCAATGGCTGCCCATCAGCCTTTCAGAAAGACATCCAGATCTATTACAAACATAGGGTAGGAGTCAAACTGAGGAAGAAGGTGTTACACAGGGTTATTTTGCTGGTAGGTTGGACCAAATGACAGTTGCTCTTTCAGCTCACAGAAGTCAAAAAGCCTTTTGGTGTTCCAGTAACAACTTCACATACAGAATATGAAGTGTCTGTCTCTAACTCTTCAATTGTTGCAATTGAAACAAGGAACCACAGAACAAGTGTTAAAATGCTTGAGCATAATCAACACTGATGGGCTGAGAAGTGACAGGAGTATAAAGAGAACAACGTAACTGAGCATATCACAGTCTTTCACACATATATCTGATATATTTATATTTAACATTCGTGTTTTGTTCTTTATAAGTCTTTCTTATGTTGTTTAATCCTCTCTGTGGCTCTTACAACAAACCCAGACTGAAGAACAGGGATGCTTAATACACAGCAGTCCAACATAAATGAAGCTCTGCTCCTTTACTGCAATCTAACTCTGACTGTGTAGGATAGACTGCAGTCTTAGAGAAGATATATGATTACTAACTACATCCAGATCATAATCGGAATCCAACTCCACACAGTAATGTAGAAAACTTTAGCTGAATGACTTAAATGATGAATGCAAATGCATCCCTTGCACACAGACTTCAAGGGGTTTTCAAATCAAACCAGAGTGTGCAGCAGTGGTGTTCTTCCACTTCCCTGGAAGCAATAAAGCCTGGGCTTTCACAACTGACATGCACTAGCAAATAGCCCCACGCTGTGGACACTGCACGTACTAGTAAAATCACTTACAAATTTAATGTACGTGAGCTGTCTCAACTCATCCAGCCCCACCAGAGTATACTGCAAATTATCAGGTTGTGATTAATTTAACACTTATTTGCATACTAAATTTGTGTAGACTACTATAAAGAAGCGGAACTTTTCAAAAAGATGGTAGACTTGGATTTTTTTGGGTTTGTTTTTTTTAAGGTTGGTTTGGGTTTTTAGTTCAGTAGGGAAAAAAATCAAATGCAGAAATTCTGACAGAAAAGCTGTTGAGTGGCATGTGGTCCTGGCAGTCAGCTGGGGAGCAGAACTCAGTAGTCCTCTGTAGCAGGATTAGTGGACATCCCACACTTGGTAACTGAGAACAAATGCTGTGCTGGACCATAAAAATAATTTCCCCTCAACTTGTTGAGCACAAAGATTTTAAGCCTTTTTTTCTGAAAATGAAGGATTCAATAATTTTCCAGGGATTCAGCACGCTCGGATACATAGTTCTTCACAGAACGTTGATGAATCTTTTTTTCCCTTCTAGGAAGCTGCTTCTGACCTGATTCTGGATTATCTCCTTCCTTTCATTCTATTTTAAGATGGGAAAAAGAAGCCTTTATAGACATTTCTGCTAACATCCCTTTTATTCGGCTGTGGGGGGGAGCTGCTGTGGGCAAAGGGAACGTCCTTGGTAGCCACCCACTGTGCAGCACTGCATCTGGACGCTGAAAAGAAAGGTCGTTTCCTAATTTTCAAGCAACAACCATATGTTCGGGAATGAAGAAATGCATACTCCACCTAATCCCACGAGTTTCCTCTCTCCCCTGTGGCCTATTTAAAGTTATTCTAGCACTCTTTACTGGACGCCAGCTACTAAGTGAATTACCTTCAAACTTTAGGCCCTTCAAGCAAAGTGATTGTAAGCAAAGCTGAGGAAAAACTGAGCACGCATGAACCATTGTTCCTAGTGACTCATGGCATCATTTTCCAGAGTGACTTTACGAGGGAGGTTCCAAGGCTCCTCCCTTTAGAGCAGATGGTAGAAATGTTTTTATTTGGCATTGTTATCGTGCAACACCAGCAATCAAGACTGACAGTTTACAGGAAGCTAGAGAGACAAGATCCCTGTCACAAAGGTCTCAGGCTTCGTGAGAAAATCTCCCACTTTAGGAGGCAGAGAAGGAATTTATTACCAAGCTTCCTTTGGCTCCTTCAGGAGACACATTGCTTCTCAGTTAATAACTTAGCAAAACAGGTACCTGGCAAACTTGCCAAAGAGTAGCAATTCCTTCCTCAACTTTTATTTTAAGTAGGTTAAGGGCAAGGGTACCATTGGGAGGTGTCTCTTAATACAATTTATACAGCAGAATTTGCCTTCTTTTGGATGGAATAATTAGGTTCTTAGCCAGGATACAGGATGTTCCACAAGAAGACTGTACTAATACTCAAGTGGAAAAAAGCGGGTAAGAAATCCTTCCTCGTAGTCTTAGCTTGAATTATTGCAATTAAAGAAATCAAATTTCAGTGTGCATCACCACAGAGCCAATAACCCGCTGCATGGGCCTCCTTATTTCCTAAAATGTACAAACATTACTCAGAAGTACATGTATTTTATTCAGATGTCTACATTTTACATAATGCCATGTGTGACCCTTTCTTGACTGGTTGTTGGGGGTTTTTTATGAATTAATAAAAAGATAATAGAAACTAGTAACACACAGTTGCTTTGTATATTAATATTGTATAAAGCTGATGTGTGCTTTAAAATGGGCTTGGGAATTCTTTTTAGTGATTGCAAATCATGTACTTTAGTTGCAATATCAAGAGAAAAGGTCTTGAAAACATGCCTTAAATGGTTAGACTAAACAGCTATTACATTTCAGAAGTTTAATAACAATAGAGGCATCTAGTGGAAGCGTTTGAGGACTGCAGCTGTCAGAGAATACATCAATGCACAGCTGATTTCCTTGCATTACTTCTTCCCAGATGGAATTTCATTAATCGAATGACAAATGCCAGTGATGATTAAGTTTTATTTAAGAAGAGGCAAAACTTAAATTTCATGGTATTTAGACACTGCGAGGAAAACATGGTTTAGGAGCCAAGCTGAGGGCTTGAAGTAGGGAATGTCAGTCTTCCTCTCAACAACAAGAAAAGAAATATCCCATCCCACTCTTTTATCCAATATTTTAATGGTTACAGGACTCCACCAGAAGAAGTTCAATCTCCTTCCGTGCCTGACAACACACCTGAACATTTACTACTTCCTATTGTTATAATTTCCAAGAAAGGAGAAGACAACTCAGCAGAAATCCAAAAGCATGCCTCTTCTTGAGCCCAAGAAGAAACACAAACTACAGCCAGACTCCAAAGCATACAGAAAGCATGAAGGCCTAGGGCTTGGTGACACGTCCGGCTGTATTTTAATTTTCCTTTTTCCTCGGGCTGTAGGGCAAAACACACCATAGGAGCAGCTGTACTAATATATTCAGAACACATTACAGAAATATTCAACTTTTACACACTATGCTGGTCAGACACTTCGCTCTAGACACCCAGCACAGGTTGTTTCTCTGCTACACTGATAGGGCCTGGTGATAGAGAAGTCATTCCTCCAAAACACTTCATGGTCTGGCAAGGGCATCTTCATAGCTTTGGTCAGTTTGGCTCTACAACATGACTAGAGGAATAAACATTTAATTTCCAAGGTATGCAAGTGAGGAAGCAGCCAGGTAACTTCAAGCAGCTTATTCCCAGGCTCAGAGTATTTTCAAAACACTATTTTTGAGTATGCTTGTAGTCTTGCCATTCATTCCCATGAAAAACATTAGGTTTAAAAAGAGCATGGATCCTCCGAGCGGGTTTTCAACGTCTAGGCAAATTTCACTTAAAATTTATGTTACAATACCAGGCTCATGTTTGCTTGTTCTTTTCCTTGTTTGAGTGTAGGAATTGATCATACTGCCTACCCTCAAAAACGTAAACCATGATTTTATGACTTCCTTTACTAACCGCACTATCATTTATTTCCACCTCATTTTTTCTTTATGGGGTGCTGTGATAGATTTTTTTCCTGAAACTGCATTGTGGGCTCGCATATGTCACGTCTAATATTTTTGTCCTTTAATTGGTGAATTTGATTAATGATTGTGGGCTGCAACTCAGGCTTTAAACTCCACAGCGCTGCCCACTGCCTTCTCATCGAGTTTTCAAGGAATTTTCTGTTTCTATGCCTCTCTCACACGGAATTGGCATTTACCAGGATAAGCCTGGGATGCCTGTGGGTGGGGGGATGTAAGGCCGAGTGAGCCCTCACTCTAGTCACGACCTTCACAGAATTAGGTTGGAAAAGACCTCTCAAGTCCAACTAATGACTGAACATCCCCTGTCAACTAAAGCATGGCACCAAGTGCCACATCCAGTCTTTCTTTAAACACCTCCGGGGAAGGTGACTCCACCATCTCCCTGTGCAGTCCATTCCAATGTCTGATCACTCTTTCTGTGATGGAATCCATCCTAAGATCCAACCTAAACCTCCCCTGGTGCAGCCCGAGGCTGTGTCCTCTTGTCCTGTCGCTTATTGCCCGGGAGGAGAGACCGACCGCCACCTGGCTACACTCTCAGGGAGTTGTAGAGAGCAATGAGGTCAGCACCGAGCCTCCTTTTCTCCAGGCTAAACACCCTCAGCCGCTCCTCACAGGACTTGCGCTCCCAGACCCTTCCCCAGCTCCGTTGTCCTTTTTATTTTAGGCGGGGGTCGCTGGCGCCCGATGGCGGCACGGGCGGCTCCCCGTTCCTTTGAAACCATACAAGACGAGAGGCCCGGTGCCGCTGCCCCTCTCCCCCGGGCGTGACGCCGCCGCCGGGGCGGGCGGGCTCCCACCGCCCCTTCCGGGCGCGTCTCTGCCCGCGGGGCGCTGCCGGCTCC
>VWPU01015743.1:0-43046 GCA_013398955.1 Callaeas wilsoni | reverse complement strand
TCACCTGTGTTTGGGGTGCCCAGTGGGGCTGCCCATGCAGCTCTGCACTCCCTGCTGGTGGGAGCTGTGCTGGAGCCGTGGCTCAGGCACGGCCGTGCTGCTGGGGAAGCCTGGAAAGGTGTTCCCTCTGCAGTTCCCCCAGCAGAAGAACTGAGGTAAGAGAAGCAGGGCCTGGTCTGTGACGTGCACGAAGAGCCACTGAGCTGGCAGAACTGAGCACCCCACTGCTTTCCTCTGACCCTAATGGGAAAGCAGGTAACTCGCAGCTGGCACCACCAGTGACAGCAGAATTTACCCTTCCTACCACGAGATTCGTTCAGAAAATGCCTGATTATTTTGGAGGCAGTCCTGACCCCATTCAGTATAAAATAAATGCGTTAGTTAGCTCTAAAAAGCAGAAATCTAAAGGCTCAGGGTGTTCTGAGCATCTGGGTAAGTTGTTCTTTGGAGCAGGGGCAGTTTGCTGGGGCTGCCTGCCCTGCGTGGGCTGTCCATGACCCCTTGTGCAGGTGTGGGAGATCCCAGAGCCCGCAGCCCCTGCCTGCTGCTCCCAACTCCGGCAGCCAGCCCCGAGAGAGCTGAACCAGGATTTTATGGAAACCTCCTGGAGGTTGGACAGCTCAGCTGCCTTTGTTTGCTTGAAACCTCTCTGCCTCTGATTGTATCGGTGAGGGAGGCATTTTTAAAGATAACACTAAGCCAACAGTTCCTGAAACCCTAAATTATCCCAGATGAGATGTAGTGAGCACGGCTAGGACGTGCTGAGGTTAAAGGCATGAGCTAATGGGGTTTTATTGGGATTATTGGCAGGGAAAAGTGGCAGGTGAAGAGAGCATCGACTCATAATGTTCATGGTTATGGGATAGGAAAAAAAAGGAACATCTGTAGAAACCATGAGGGATATTTGGCTGAGCAGAACTGTAATCAGATGCATGTTCAGCAGCAGGGTGTTCCTGCCAGCAGCAGGACCTGGGAGAGCTGGGTTCAGCCTGCACAGAGTTAAAAGTAATTATCCAGTGCAGTGACTTATGACTGCTCTGCGGTGCTAAAATGTCTGAGTCTGCCCAGATTGTGCAGGAGCCAGCAGAGATAGCTCTGGGCAGAGAGGCTGAGCTCTGTCCTAAGCAATTTAAAGCTGAATGAAGAGATGAAAGGTTGGTGAAGGAGCAGGCAGCACAGCAGAGCTGGGGCTGGATCGGCTGCACTCGAGTGAATGCCCTGGGTGCTCGGCCAAACCCCACCCTTTGTGCAGACTGGGCTGGATTTTCTTTATTCAGACAGAGACACTGGGAGCAGGGCAGTGCCAGGTGTCATCAGTGAGATCTGTGGGGAGCTGGATCTCCAGACTGCCCAACGAGTGTCTTCTAAAAATCGTCTCCTGTTTTTAAAGCCTAACAGATTGCTCCATTTCCCCCATCTTTCATTCCTCCTGGCAGCACAGCACTCTTCTTGTGAGATCCTCTTTACTTTCTTGCAGCCTTGTCACTCTTAGCCCAGGAAGGTTTTGCTTTGCAGTTCCACTCTCTAGCCTCTGATTTCCCTGCCTGGCCACGTCACTGTAACCCTCCAGTGAATCTTTTTGTTTTCTAATAGCAGCTTTTCTCTTTCCACGATGGCACTAGAGAATGTCCACCTCTGTGCCAACTCTCTCAGGTGTTCTGGGGGGTGGGACCTTTATGAGGGACACAATCCGTGCCTCCAGTGTTTCCGAGGTGAGAACAAGCACCAAGGAGGGCTTGGCCTCCGATTTTGAAGGGCGGCTGAAGTCACTGCTTGCCAAAGAACACGAAGAAGGAAGAAATGGTTGTGCTTCCCTCAAATGCTGCCCCAGCCTCCAACAAATTGGAGTGCCAGAACTTTTAACCCAGGCTGCCTGTGCCTTCTCCTCCAGCAGAGCCCCCGCGACTGCCCGGGCTGAGCGGAGGGGCGAGCCCAGGGGATTTGGGATTTGGGATTTGTGCCGAGTGAGGAGCAGAGCCCCTGTGCCGGGCTCACCCGGTGCTCCGGCTGCTGCTGGGCTCCGAGGTGGTCTCTGTGGAGGCCGGTGAAGAGCTGGCGGTGACAGCTCGGGGGCTGGAGCCGCGCCGGCCCCGGGCTGCCCGCAGGGACCCCGGGACGCTGCTGCGCCCGGAGCAGCTCGGCAGCGGCGAGCTCTGCCGGCTTCTCTGTGGCCTCTGCCGGCTTCTCTGCGGCCTCTGCCGGCTTCTCTGCGGCCTCTGCCCGCTTCTCTGCGGCCTCGAGCTCCTTCAGCAGCTGCTTGCGCAGCACGTGAAGCCCCCCGAGCAAATGCCTGCCCTCCATCCACAGGCTGCTGGGGATGTGATATCGCTGCTCTGTGCTTATCGGTTCCCCACCCCTCACCCTGCTCTGGAAGCCTTTGGAGCTCGTGTGTCCCTGCACAAAGCAGGGCAGTTACAGCTGAGCTCAATGTGGTTTTCATTACCGCATTAACAAAACATGGCTTATTTACGGGTCTTTCTCGTTGGCAGTTCCTGTAGCTCAGGGACTGTTCCAGTGTCCTCCTGCATTCCCCTCTCCCCACAGAAGGGCTTCGAAACGCAAACTTGGCTTGCAGAGCTGTCACAGGAGAGGCGTGAGAGGAGTGAGCCGGGGGAACAGAGACCCAGCTTTGGCAGGTGGGGCACAGAATTAGGGAGGTGTTTTGGCTCCTCTGAGGTGACAAAGGGACAAGGGAAGCGCTCAGGATGACTCGAAGCTGCCATCTCGAGCGGGATGAGGTGCAGAGCCCTCTCAGAGCAGCAGCCAGGCTGGGCTGGAGTGTCCCCTCCTGCAGGAACAGGAGAGCAGGGCAAAGCATCTCTGAGATGTGCTTCAGCTGAGTGCAAATCATGACTGCAGGGAGAGCAGAAGGAAGTTTTTAGTCTGTGATATATGGGAAGTTTGGCAAACAGCTTTTGCAACCTTTTCTGGGCCAAAATACTGCTGATCCTGCGAGTCCTGCAATCAGCACTTGGTAGTGCAGTGGCAGTTTGGAATGCTGGGCTTTCCTAAACCCTTCTGCAGGGAGCCCTGGCAGCCAGGTTTCAGTGCACCACCAGCCTCTTGGGTGAACCGAGAACCGGAGGGAAGGCTGTGAACTTTGGCGTGGTTACGTGGCTACAAGAAAGCGCTGCTATCTCTTAAGTCACCTTCTTTGGGTTCTTGTAGCTCTCTTCTTCTCTTGAGGTTTGCTCTTTTGTGTTAAAGCACCCTGCATATATCGAAGCTTTTATTATTGTGGTTGGGAAATATTCCAAGCCCTGGCTTGCCAAAAGGTTACACCCTGCTAATGGCATAAGAAATTATTCACTGTTGCTGGGAATAATAGATTTTCCAGGCTGCATCGAGCTGTTTGGGTACAGGAACGCTGAGTGTAGAATTGCAGGAGTCTGAGCAGTATCAGGTACCTGGCTGACAGGGCATCCACAGAACCCAGCTGCGTTTCTGTGGGAGGTTGGACCCTCCTCCATTCCCGCACACTGCTCTGAACGCCTCAGGACTGGCTGGGTTGAGTCTCCTGGGGGTTTATGCAGCAAGAGCCGTACTTTGGTGGAAGGAGGGATCAGAGGTGCACAGGTAGAGAGGAAGCTGCCTTTCTCAGAAGTGGGGCATGGAGCTGTTTCTGGAGGTGCCCGAGCCCTGCCCGTGGCTGGTGTCTGGGAGGTGGTCGAGCCTGGGCATCCCTTCCGTGGAAGCGCAGAGGAGGCAGAGCGATGCCAGCGCCGTTCCCTGGCCAGCCCCGAGCCAGGAACCGAAACGACGCCGGGGCAGCAAGCTCAGCAGAGAGCCGAGCGCTGCGCCCTCCCTTCCCGGCCCTTCCAGCTCCGCTGTCAGCTGTCCAAACCACGAAATCCAGGCTCTGGCACGAGGTCCGGAGCCGGGCAGCGTTCAGCCCGTCCCCGCGCTGGGACTCGCGGAGCGGGACCGCGCCGCTCCCTCCCATGCGAGAGCCCACGAGAAGCGTGGCTCTGTTTGCTTTCCCCGTGGAAGCCTTCCAGCAAGGAGTCGGATGGCCGGAGTTATGCAAACCAAATGGATCCTCTTTTGTTTAGAGCAGGGGGGAACAGCCCCTCGTTTTTGCGGTGAAACACAAACATTCTCCAAACAAACTAATCTCTGCCTGCAGCCAGCCTGGCCAGCCGGGAGCTCCCCCGGGGCACCCCGGGGCCGATAAACTTTCTAGAGAGGCACGGACTGATGGGAGTTGGGAGTGGGAAGGGAGAGAAAGAGAAACAAAAACCGAACGAGATCTAAGCAAAAGGCCTTGCAAGATGAAGCAGCTTTTGTTTTAGTGAACGCTGGCAGGGAGAGGCCTTCGGCCTTGGCTGCCAGAGCTAGCAAAGGAGAAAACAAGACACCAATCTTCATTTTCTTGGCACGTGTGCACTGAGACAATGTCATAAATTCATGGGAGTTAATGATATGGTCATAAATTGGGGTGAGAACAGCCCTGTGGGACCAGATGTGCCACCACTGTGCATCTGCCTTGTGCAGAGTGGGAGGTGCTGCTTGGTTTGGTCACTGCACGGCAAAACCGAGGGCCTGTATGTGCTGCAAGGAGAACTTCTGGGAAGGTTAGAACTTTTCGTTGCCATGTCTTTTATTTTTTAATTTTTTCCCTTTTCTTAATGGAGTGTAAAAAAATAACCAGTTCCTAACCTGCCTGAGGAAATAGCCTTTTATATTGCTTCCAAAGCAAAGAAATACACCACTGGGAAACAGGGATTCCAATGTGTGACAGGAATTACCAGAGCAATACTACTGCTTTCTAAAATTTTGTACCCAGCGGAAACCTCTTCTAGGAATGTCTGGGAAGGAATGCCTGGCTTGGTGAGTCCTGCTCCTGCAAGATGGGATAGATTCTTGCAGTCGGTACCTCTTTGTGACTCATAAATGCAGTAAAACGTGCTGTGTGACCCTGCTTGTGAGAGCTGAGAGCAGAGCAGGATCAGGAGTGCTCTGCTGCTGGTGCCCCGAGCATCATTTCCCACCATGCACGTGAGCAAACTCATCTCAGCAGCCAGGGGAGAAGGAACGAGGCTCACAGCCGATGCAGAAGTACCTCGGAGGAGGTTGCCATGCTCTCTTTGGCTTGGGTCTCTTCGTGGCCTTTCTTTTCTCCACTGGCACCTGAAATGGAGTCATGATGTGCACAAGTTTCCTCAAAAACAAGAGACCAGGCAGCCAGAAGAGTTCAGTTCCTCGTTCCAGGGCTAAATGATTTGGCTTCATCCGTGCTCCTTCCCATTCCTGGTCTGCCAGTGAGGCACCGAGCAGTGTGACCTTGCTCCCCCAGTGCTCTGTGCACCCTGGGAATTAATGAAGTGCATGACGAAGTTGTGGGGAGCCTTTAGAAGGTCAGAGATCCTGGATTTTGCTGTGCCTGTGTCAAATGGCTCAGCAGGGTGGGGGTGAACTGTTCCCCTGCCCCAGCGTGGTCCCCGTCTCCTCCACCTCAGTGTGCAGAGAGAAGATTGAAAATGAAGTTTGAAACCTGCAGTTTTGAGGGGCCGAGGGGAAGGAGTCTGTCAGGAGCAGAGGGCAATTCAAGCAGAATGAAAAGTTTAACTGGAAAATCTTATCTTAGGATGCTGGTAAGGTTTGTTAACAGCTCCTTTCAGGTCTCTAAGCATCCCCGCGAGGGGATGGAGCTGGCTGTGGGTGCAGCTGGAAGGGTGCAGCAGAATCAGCCCCTCCCCTGGGAATGTTTTGGTTTCCAGCCCAAACAACAACCAGCAGCCAGCCCGTGTGCCTGGTTTTCTGCCACCTGCCCCATCTCCAGTCAGCTGGACAATGGGCTGGGCAGTTCCTCGGGATCCCCCACTGCCTGGCCACCAGTGGTGGCACAAAGCTCTGGCTCCAGTCCACAGGAGAGGAATATTAGTCAATGTTCCTGCTTCTCAGGCAATTGCCTGTTGATAGTTTCACTCATTTTTAAAACCAGTGTAATTCAGGCTGTAAGGTTTAATTGAGGTTCAGATTCTTCTGCCTGGAAATGCAAATTTTTCCATAATATACAATTTTCTTAACTTGGATACCTCTGTTGCAACTCCACCTGGGCTCCTGCACAGAGTGATCCTGTACTCTGACCTTCCAAAGAGCTCCACACCTTCAGCTCTGCTGTGGCTCAGACATGAGGCAGCTCTTCATCCCCCATCTCGTTTATGTATCAACAGTGAGGAAAATCATTATTTAAACTTGCTCTTTGAGGCCTGTGTTACTGATTTGGCAGTAAATCTCCCTATTTCTCTTTTCCAGATGAGAAGCCTTTCGTGGTGGAGGACACCTACCTGCTGTGCCCAGCACCTGTGCTCAGAGAAGTTGGCATGTACGTTTTTCCTGCCCCAATATTCACTTTGCCTGCGGGGAGATGGGTCAGGGTCTCCTCCCTGTGCTCTGTTGTTCTCTTTGGATGCCAGGCTGCCACTCTCTCGTGCCCATCGTGCCCAGTGGCAGTTGTGCACTGGAGCAGAGGGGCCAGGGAATTACCTGTACAAGAGGATTTTCTGAGCACCAGCAGCCCAGGGCCCGGGATGTATCAGACACAGGGCTGTGGATGAGCTGCCCTGACTTGTTTCCCGGTTTCTTTCAGGGAAGCAGCTCTTCAAGTCAGTATGAACGATGGTCTGAGCTTCATCTCCAGCTCCGTCATCATCTCCAGCACGCACTGTGTAAGTTTTGATTCCTAAAACGCTTCTGTGGGATGCTGGGACTTTACACCAGGTGTGTGTTCCACCAGCAGCAGGGCTGCCAGGTTGGGTAAGCCTGGTGGGAGGGACGTGTTCCCCCCTTTAAGGTGAGTTTGAACGTGTGGCACTGTGACATTTTGGGTGTCTTGTGGGCCTTTAAGGTGAGTTTGAACGTGTGGCACTGTGACATTTTGGGTGTCTTGTGGGCCTTTAAGGTGAGTTTGAACGTGTGGCACTGTGACATTTTGGGTGTCTTGTGTGCCACAGTGTGGCCAAGCCCTTGAGCCTCCAGCAAAGCCTGTGGCTCCAGGTGTGCGGTGGGACAGGGACCAGAGCTGGGCTGGCAGTGCCCTGGAGGGGTCTGTGCCTGCCTGGCCCCTGCCCAGGGAACAAGGAGCAGCTCTGCTGCCTTCCTCACCTGGCCCAAATCACAGCAATTCTGGCAGCCGTGATCAGCCTCTCTGCATGGAAACCAGCACGGGGCCAGAAACGTGCCGGGCTCCCCCCTGAAGTGGGTGGTGTGTGGCTGCAGCCCTCGCTGGCAGTGGGGAATTGCTGCACTCAGGCTCTGCTGGAACCAGGGTGATGAAATCTGAAATTCCCAGTAATGCTGGAGATGCTGCTCCCACTGAGTCCTGGCTGTTGGGAGCAGGGCATGAGATGAGTTGTGCTGGGGGGGCAGGGAAGGAATTCCTTTGGAATCCCCAGCAGTCTCTCATGCTTCAGTGTATTCGGCTTTATTCATCTGTAGGCAGACCTATCATTGTACGGGCCATGAGTGAGGCCCTGCTTTAATTTTCCTGTGGACTGGCTTAAAGTAATTTTTGGGAAGCCAGAGCAGTGATGCCAGAAACACTTAAAACTCTGTCCCCAGCCTGCTTTTGTCCCTGTGCAGCAAAGGCCACTGGGTTTCTCTGCAGAACAAGGGAGAGGCCAAGCTGTGCAACATCAGCTACCAGAAGGGTTCTGTGGCCCACAAAGGCTGAGGCACCAGCTGAGAAAAGGCTTTTGTGTCCCCCGAACTTGATCCTTGTTCAACAAGGACAAGATTGTGTGGAGAGGGTTTTCAGAGCTTACATGAGAGGTTATATTCCAAAACTGACAAAGATTTCCTTATGCCTTAAAAGAAGGGAATTTATTTTATTAGCCAAGTTTTAGTTCTAGTTCGTTGATCACTGGCAAAAATGTATTTGCCTGTTGTCAGCACACAGGGGTTTGCTGTGTTTTACTCTCATGAGGCAGGAGCTGGGAAACAACTCTTAGAGACAAATTATTCCTTACTCATATGCTTTGTTCTGGGGATAGAACTATTATCTGCAGGTTATAGGAGTTTATCAGGAAATTCCTGTTTATCTTCTGTTGTTTAATAGCTGTAAGGAAACTTTTGAAAATGCCTGTGCTTCATGGCACTGCCTGTGGCTCTGATGCCTCCAGACTGGGAACCTGGGTTTGCAGCGCGGCTGAGCAGCCAGAACTCAAACCCAGGTCCTGGATGCAGAGACATTCCGTGGCTGCTCTGCCTGACATCTCAGGCTTCACTGGTGGAGGACGTTCCTCCTGGGCAAACACACATTTTGTTGTGTAGGAGTGTTTTACGTCTTCGAGTTTATTATTAATTGGATTGTTATTGGATTGTTATTCCAGGTTTCCCCCCAGGAACAGCCAATGTGTGCAGCAAAGGCCAGCACACTAAATTGAGAACCTAGGAAATAAAATCTTAAACAAATATAAGATTAGAAAAAACAAAACAAACCCCAAACAAGACAGAAAATGCCCGTCTGCTGTGTAGCAGCATCTTTTGGAAAACGTTCAGGAATAAGCCATAATTCCATTGAAATTCCAGTGAGCTGGTTTATGGTTTTCTATGAACGGATTTATTTTTGTTTCTGTGTTAGAAGCATCGAGGATGTGCAAGATGAAAGAGGGGCTTAGTGCCACAGATTCTGCCTTAGCTTTGTCTTGCCTCGTGATTGCATCTGCGCTTCCTGGGCAGAATTTTGGGAGCCTGGCCTTGGGCAGCAATCTCAGCAGGCAGCAGCAGAGGAATGCTGAGGATGAGTCATTTCCTCTGTGGCAGCCATGGCTGGAGGGGCCATCCCTCTTCCCTGACTGTCACAGGAATGTGCACTGTTCCTTCCAGGCTTTGGGGTCTGCTCTTCCCGGGACCGTGTGTGCCTCGAGGGTGTCATTCCCTTGGGACACAGCCGGGGTTTGTGGGTCACTGCTTGGCAGGAAACACCCCAGGGCAGTTTCTGGATCAGACTTTGCGGCCCCTTCCCTCCTCTCTGGAGGAGAACCTGCAGTCCAGGAGCTGGGCCAGGCTGGTGCCTCCTGGCCAAGGAGCTCCCCCAGTCCCAGCCTGGCTTCCCACGTCCCTGGCAGTTCCCCAGCAGCTGCTGAGTGGAGGCTGGACGGGGTTTGGGGCAACCTGGGATAGCAGGAGGTGTCCCTGCCCATGGCAGGGGGGCAGAATGAGATGGGCTTTAAGGTCCACCCCAACCCGAACCACTCTGATTCTGAGATGCCCTCTCTCTGTATAGGTACAGCCCCCTGTGTAGGAGGAAATGCCTCTGACGTGTCCTGCTCCAGATTTCTTGCCATCTCTCTATTGTACAGCATCTTCCAGAGGTTCTTTTCCGTTGCACTTCCACTGCCAGCAATACTTGCAGCGCTTTCTTGGCCTTGCTGGACTCTGGCAGGGCAAAGGAGTCTCCAAGGCACAGCTGCCTCTCTTTCTCCACAGCTTATTTGTTTCAGAGTCTGCGTGGGAGAGTTTTAACACATCAGATGTGCAGCACCTTGAGAGGCCATGGAAAGAGCCCAGTATTCTCTCTATTACTGTTTCTTGGTGAGATAACAAGGAGTTTCAAAAGAACAGCTCCAGGCTTTGTCCATGTCTCCAGCAGTTCTCAGGAAGCAAAGTGCCAGAGTTTTATGGGAATTTGGCACAAGCTCTGAGAGCACCTTTGCTGTCTGGCTTTTGTCAGCTGTTCAGGCCTTGTGGGGTTTTAGGTTGTTGATGCCACTGTGGGTACCAGCCCCACATTTATCTGTGCAAGGTGAATCCGTGTGACAGGAGCAGCCATCACAGGTAACTGTGTGTATTTAGGGGCTGGCCAGGCTTTTCTCCATTGATCTTTTCTTATGAAAAAACTTCTAGTTTACTGTAAACATTCTATTTTTACAATGAAAGTTGTTTTCCCGGTCTGAAGTGCCAGCCTATGTTCAAGAAGTGTTAAACACACTCCTTGCATTGTTCCATGGTTCAGTGTTTCCATGAGCGTTTGCATTGTTCTTCCAGATTCTGATTTTAAAAAAGTAGAATGAAAACAGACATTTGAAACGCTTCAGCCCTTTTTCACCAGCTATTTAAGACTGGGAGGGAGATCTCAAAATGCCAGTGGAACTTTTGCAAGCTCTGAGCAGGCAGATTTTTGTTCCTGTTTACCATTCAGCTTGGCTAAGTGGCAGCTTCTATCTCAGCACAGTTCGAGCTGTATAAAACCGTAGACATTACACAGAGTGACAGCTAAATTCTGAGTGAGACTGGGAAGATCTGGCAGCTCCAGCCCTGCCCAGTCCTCTCGACTGGTTTGCTGCTGTAACACACAAAAGCCCAGCTGGCCAGGCCAGCTGCATTGCAGAGGAACAGATGTGCTGGGGTATCAAAAATTTGTCTTCACAGGTTGTCTTGGGGAGAAGGAAAATAAAAATAAATTCTATTTTTAAAAACAAACAAAAAAAAATCCCTAGAAAACAGTTTAAAAGCCACTCTAATTTGTTCTGTATTTTTGCAAATTGATTTTAGGATACTCTTAGTGACCAAATATTTGTTTTAATATGGGGATAAGGGGGCAGGTAAGGATTAGACATAAAAAGCCTTATTTCTTCTGCAATTTCAAGGCAGTAAAGAGTTGAGATCACATTTTCTAAAGTGTTGAATACCAGCAGGTTGCATTTTGCAGATGATGGATGTGCCTTTTTGCTGTTTGTCTGGAGGAACAGCCCCAAATGCACAGCTCTGTCTTCTCAAATGAGCTTTTTTTTGTGTGCGTTGGGGTCCAAGTTCCATTTACAGACATGCCTTGGGTGAATTCTTCTCCTGTGTGGATTACCTCCTCTTGCTTCCAAGTGTCAAAGAGCAGGTTGTCCTGATCCAAGTTCTCCAGAAATTCTTTCTACACCAGCAGAGAGTCTGGAAAACGCTCTCAGCCTGGTTCTCCTCCCATTACTCCCTGTTCTGGAACGACGGAGGTCAGGGATTTGCAGGGGTTGGCGCAGGCAGCGCTTTCTGCCTGCCGCCGGGTCACTCTGGCCCTGCCGCGCCCTCGCTCTGCCACCGTGGCCGTGACCTTGGCTGGGGGGCTTTAAGTGTCTGGCTCCTGCAGCAAGAACGTCTCAAAGAGGTTTGGGTCAGGACCGGCTGCTCTGGCGAGAGCAGGGTGCTGGGGAGGAGTGGTGCGGGGAGGCTGGCACAGCTCAGGGAGATGGAGACATCGGCTTTGGGTCAAACCTGAGCAGCTAGAAATGCTGCACATTTGGGCTGGATGGCTGAACTGAGCTGGCCTGTGCAGTGCTTGCAGTGCTGAGCGATGCTGGAGAAGTGCAAATGTGTCTTAGCTGGGAGAAGTGTGCCAGGCAGAGAGGAGGGGATCTCCTGGAGCTGGTGATGGGGAAACTCCCTGCGTGTCCTTGTGAGGGCTGTTCCGATCTCTTGGAAAGCTCCTGGCTCTGAGTCAGCACAGCTGAGAGGAGCAGGAGGACCTGGGTCATGGGGCCCTGGAGATCTCACTGCAAAGTTTTCTGTTTGGAGCCAGCTCTAACAGCAGCATCGCCGTCAAGTTTGTACTGCAGGAGGGAAAGAGCTGCAGAGAAGTTGCTTGAACTGCAGTGAAACATTGCCAGGATTGTGGCTGCCCCTGGATCCATGGAAGTGCCCAAGGCCAGGTTGGATGGTACTTGGAGCAACCTGGGACAGTGGGAGGTGTCCCAGCCATGGCAGGAGGTGGCACTGGATGAGTTTTGAGGTCCCTTCCAACGCAAACCACTCCATGATTCCATGATTGCGTTGTGAGCTCTCCTTAGAATCTTTCTTTAAGTCTTCACTTAAATAGTCTGAGGAATGTTACATTAACTTTAATCTGAATTAAGTGTTTCATGTACCTGTGAGGGTCAGAAAACTGATGCAGAGCCTGTGAAGTGAACGGGAGGTCTCGGCCTCCCTGTGAGGTGCTGGGGGAGGGCAGGTGCCGCGTTCGGATGTGTGAGGAGAGAGGAAAGCCGCACCTTGTCTGAAAATTAAATGGAGCCTGATGTCACTAATCATTCTCATTAATGTGGCAATGATGGAGCAGGGCCTTTGGGCCACAGCTGGGGCAGGGTGCCCGGGGGATGTGTGTGAGGACAGCTCTGTGTCGCCGGTGTCACGCGCTCTCTGTGCTTCTCCTGCAGTCCGACGGGACCATCCTGGCCATCGCCCTGCTGATCCTCTTCCTCCTGCTGGCCTTGGCTCTCCTCTGGTGGTTCTGGCCCCTCTGCTGCACTGTGGTAAGTGACAGAAACCATCAGCACAAAGCAGTGTTTCAGTGCTGCCTGAAAGTAAGAAACGAGGGGGAAGGAGGCAGAGTTTTCCACAGGACTGATCCCAGAACAGGGCAGCGTTTCTGCCTCTGCTGGCTCTGCTTTGGGCTTCTGTTTCATCTGCCCATGGATCAGACCCACGGAACAGCAACGTTGGCAACACCAGGAGCCTTGTCAGGAGCCTTCGAGTCTCGTGTTTTGGTCACAAAATGGAAATAGTGTGCAGAAATGTATTCCTTGCCATGCCTGTTCTGCATTTTCTGACCCTGGTGCCAGCATGCCCATGGCTGGAGGGCTCCTCTAGAAGGGCAGAACTGATCAACCCACTCTGGAGTCCTGCTTCTGCCTCAGGTGCAAGAAGACAACGTTTCTAGGTGTGCAAATTTTTGCAAGATGAACTTTGTTTCCTGGACCACAGTATCTGAAAAGCACTTTGAAATATCCCAGTGGCAGTGGAAGTACGACTGTGCTCCACTGAGCATTGTCTTTCCTCCAGGCGCATTCACAATAGTTCAAAAGCACAGTCACAGAGTTAATGCTTTAAGAGGGCAGAGAGAAATCAGGAGAAGACAGGGGAGAAGGAAGAGGTCAAGGGAGGCAAGGAGGAAATCACAGGACTCGAGAGGAGCTCTCGCCTCGCGTGACTCCGCTGTTTGTCTGCACGGAGCTGTCACGCCCCGAGCATCCCTGCTGAGCCCTGGCACTGCCTCTTCCAGTGAGCATCAGGGCAAGGGCTCCTTACTGTGGAACACACAATGCAGGGAGGCTCTGCTCGTTTTGATCTTGTTCGTGCTGCAAATTTAGAACGAGAATTAGGGACGCACAAATGTCAGCAGAATTGGAGCCTGGGTTTGGTGACTGGCTGTGTGTAACGTTTCAGAAGCTGCTTTTAAGGCTGCCCAAACTGGCTCCAGTTTCTGGGTCACCATCATTACCCCGATTTTAAATCACAGACCCGGTGTTGTAAATTTGCTCCATGTTGTAGCAAGCCTGCAATGCAGAGCAGAGAGCTTTGGAGCCACACACTGCAGGAGCCACTCGCTGGAGGATGGGTCTCTGTGCTGAGATGTATTATCCAGAACAAGGATGGAAATCTTGCAGGAAAAATCTTAGTTGTCTATTTCTGTTTCTGGCTGAAAAAGGGGATAAAACGCTTCTCTTCACAGTAGTTTGGCACCTCTGTTCCAAGATGAAAACCAGAATGGAAAAAATATTTATTTGGACTTTCAGAACGATAAAAAAATATTGGTTCTAAAATTGGCCAAAGGATTAGCAGCGTGGTAGGTTGCTCAGAGTTATTTGTCTAAACTAGATGGCACGTTCCCAGAGGAGCTGGGCCAACTTTTTGTTGGCACATCTGCATGGAAGTCAGTGGAGATGTGCCCTGTGGAGACGTTTGCACTGGGATCTGCAGGAGAACTGAGGGGATAGAGGGAGAACGCTCTCAGTGATGCTGCTGGTCTACGTTCTGTCGGAGCAGAAGGATGAAGCTGAGGAGAAAGAGGCGTCAATAGAAGCAGCAGGGCGTGCAGGGGGTATGGGGCTGTCATTGTGAGGGCACTGCGGCTCTGCTGCCGTGGGATCACGTGAGGACAGCGGTCATGTAACAGCCCTGAGTGTGAAAAATAGTCCAGACAAGCAAGGTGGGCACAGCAGAGAGAGGGAGTCTCTGGTCCACATGAAACTTTAAAAGCTTAATATTTTCCAGATTTAAATTCTCTACTTGAAACATTTGTTGTAGATAAAAGCTTTTCCTCACTCTCCTCCTTTACCTCCCACGTTCCCTCCTAGCAAGGTCTGCAAGCTGGGACTATCTCACTGATATTTTTCCAATGTAGTCAAACACTTCCCTGTAGCTGTTGGAAAGATTTTTCTTCCAAGAGCCTGTATGAGGTCTGTTCCACCTCTCCAGTAGGGCATCCTGTGTGTTTGGCAGAGGATCAGCAACCAGGATGCCTCAGTGTGCACTGCTCGCCCAAAAACTCTGGGAAATTAAAGATAAATCCGCGGAGGAGTGCGCAGCCTTGGGGATGGGGAGAGGGAGCCGAGCAGAGCTTAGTGGCTGCTTTGGAAGTGGCACGGGGAGGAATGCAGTGTTGTCAGAAGTGAATTAAGGGCAGAGGAACTGCCTTGCACAACAGACCAGAGCTCCAACCTCGAATAACCAGACCGCAGACCCGGAGACATCGCCGTGGACTCCAGCCCAGGGACGTTTCAGAGATAATTGCGGATGTGTCCAGGCGAAAAGGGAAAAAAACACAAGCAGCTCTTCTCTTACCAAGTATAAATTTGTTTCTGAGTGACAAGCACATTTCTAAACCCTGAAATTCCTCTTGGCATGCTTTTTAATTGAATAGGAGTCATTACTATCCAGCAGTTCTTCAGGAAAGACAGCGAGCCAACTTCATCCCTGGAGTAAATGGACTGGAGTCAATAGACTCACTCTGGAGGTTTATCTGGAACCCAGTATCTCCTTGGCATGCGCCCATAAAGGAATGCTGTTTCCAAATGTATCCAAGTTTATTGGTCTCAGAAGTATTCTGGGATGAAGTCTGGAATTTACCACTCGGTTTACAGTAGAGGCAATTGTTGCTTAGTAGATCAGAACAATAATAACTCTTTGCTGTGCCTGATACACCAGCACAGGCAAAATTTCCCTGGATACCTGTGGAGGATATTACAAAAGCATGGGAGGCAGGCACTAACCTCTCCAAAGGTTGTAGGAGGTTTATTTAATAACAGAAAACAAAGAAACAATTCTGCTGCGCTGAACTCCCCAGCACTGTACTCATTCCAAGAATGATGGCAAGAAGGAAACGAGTACACAGACACCTCTGACAGGGTGACCCCACCTTTCCTGAGCTGAGCAGATCTGCCAAGCAGCAGATCCCAGCTCCTGGCTTCCCCCAGTTACTGCTTGTCTTCCCATTCATCCTCTTTCCTGAACACAGCACAACCTGGAGCAGTCCAAATATCCACAGCAGGAACTGTGTGTGTAAGAGACTGTTCAGGTGCCCAGGGGTGAAATTGTTCTGGGTGGGAGGCCAACATGAGCCTCAGGTTTAACACTGATGTAAATCAAACAGGTTTCAATGGAGAGGTAAGCCAAAGAGATGACAAAGCTCAAAAACTGTCTTAAGGAGGACTATGCAGGCACGTGGTTAGATTGGCTTGGGAATGGAGCTGCTTAAAGTGTTTGCATGTACAGTGAAGGTACAATTAATGTAACAGCCGGAGGGCTTGGCTGTGCTGGGCTGGTCTCCCCGTGCTGGGCTGGTGTCCCCATGCTGGGCTGGTGTCCCCATGCTGGGCTGGTGTCCCCATGCTGGGCTGGTGTCCCCATGCTGGGCTGGTGTCCCCATGCTGGGCTGGTGTCCCCATGCTGGGCTGGTGTCCCCATGCTGGGCTGGTGTCCCCATGCTGGGCTGGTGTCCCCATGCTGGGCTGGTGTCCCCATGCTGGGCTGGTGTCCCCATGCTGGGCTGGTGTCCCCATGCTGGGCTGGTGTCCCCATGCTGGGCTGGTGTCCCCATGCTGGGCTGGTGTCCCCATGCTGGGCTGGTGTCCCCATGCTGGGCTGGTGTCCCCATGCTGGGCTGGTGTCCCCATGCTGGGCTGGTGTCCCCATGCTGGGCTGGTGTCCCCATGCTGGGCTGGTGTCCCCATGCTGGGCTGGTGTCCCCATGCTGGGCTGGTGTCCCCATGCTGGGCTGGTGTCCCCATGCTGGGCTGGTGTCCCCATGCTGGGCTGGTGTCCCCATGCTGGGCTGGTGTCCCCATGCTGGGCTGGTGTCCCCATGCTGGGCTGGTGTCCCCATGCTGGGCTGGTGTCCCCATGCTGGGCTGGTGTCCCCATGCTGGGCTGGTGTCCCCATGCTGGGCTGGTGTCCCCATGCTGGGCTGGTGTCCCCGTGCTGGGCTGGTCTCCCGCACTGGGCTGGTCTCCCTGTGCCCACGTCCTGCACAGACACTGACCCTGGCAGGATGAGGGAGCTGTGCTCAGGCCACGCTTTGCCCCACGCTTTGCCCCACGCTTTGCCCCACGCTTTGCCCCACGCTTTGCCCCACGCTTTGCCCCGCAGCAGTCCCTGCAGGGAAGGTTTGCCCCGGAATATCTGAAGGGGTGGCCCCAGCCAGCCTGCCCAGGCCTCGGGCTGGAGCCCAGCGAGGGCACTCCAGGGCTGGGACTGGAATTCTGTCCCTGGGGCAGCTGAGCCTGAGCCTTTTCCCCTCGTGCTCATCCATCACACCTCCCAGGTGTGTGAGGCAAACACGAGCCTTTGCCTCCCTTCCGCAGCCACCCAGGGTGGCCTGAGAGGCTGGGCTGGGTTATTTGCCCAAGTAGAAAATCTGCCCCACCTCACTCATTTTCATACTACGGTGATCTTAAATGCAGGGGTGTGGCTGGCAGATAAACGAGGTGTTGGTATTTAAGCATCCAACACCAGTTTTAACTTTAAAGCTGTTTTCTGGAAGTAAGCATGGAAGAACCCAGCAATCTGTTTGGCTCTCAGTCTGTACTGCAGCTGACCAGAAGTTTTGGAAACAAAAAGCTGGATGGAGAAAATACAGAAAATATAGATTAAAACCACATGGCTAAACTGGTGGAAGAGAAGGGGAGGAAATGCATAGGCTCTGCAGCAGCCCTGAAGAGCCATAGAATGGCAGGGTCCCCGTTGGCTGGATGGAGATCCCTCACGGAGGCCGTGGATTCCGATTCCCACCCGCTCCCACGAGCGCACGAGGCACGGCTCTTCTGCAGTTGTGCTGATCTGGGGAGAAGGGAGCACAGGATCGTGAATCATCTGGAACGCTGTGGACACAGGCCAGGGAAAAGGGAGGAAGCAGCAGCGTGCAGGCAGAGGCTGTCCGGGAGCCCTGCAGCCCCTGCCTTCCCGCACCCACCTGGGCAGGGAGCGCCCCGCGTTTCGGACTGGAAACGTCTGCTGGTTTCACTGGATTTACTGGGACTTCCAGGGAGGTGTCTCATCTGAGCTCTGGAGCCAGAGGCTGCCAAGGGAGTGCCCTCACCTACAGCACAGCCCAGGTGCCTTGGAGGAAGCGCTGGTTTGGGGTGGCTGCGGGTTTGGGGTGGCTGCATTTGGGGCAGGTCCGTAACAGAACTGACTCAGCAGCGCTGGACACAAAGGGCAGCACGAGGATGGAGATGGTCTTGTCCCTCACCCAGGGCAGTTCCGTGCTGCTCTCAGCCTCCTGTCAGCCACATCGGAGTGGTTTGGATACGGATGTAACACTCCATAACTGGTTCTCCTTAAACAGGCGGGCACAGAGCCCCAAAGCCAGCCTAACAAAGGCATTTTCTCTTGCCTGGCCTAAAGCCATCAGCTTTGCAGGAGCTCAGCTAGAGACGTGGGCTGGTGAAGAGTCCTGTCACAGGACTGAGAGGTCAAAACTATAAATATGTAAGGAAAAAAAATAGGAAATTAGTCAGATGGAGCATAGTTAATGCTACTAAAAATTCTTGTTTATTAAGATAGCAAGAATATATATTTGGTGTTTTCCAGAAGAGTGAAGGTAATTAAGGACAAAAATAATGTGCTCAGTTAACTGCATGCTTCCAAACTGTAGTCCTAATTAGAGGCAAAGTCACTGCCCCAAAACGAGGGTCTCAGTGCCCCTGAGTGAGGGTCTCAGTGCCCCAGAGTAAGGCTTTCATGCACACAGAGCTGTAACTCTAAGAATCCAAAAGGGAGAAGGAAAAGTGTTGTGCTGTTTGAAGGCCCGGGCAGCAAGTCAGAAATTAGATTTTTTTTGTAAGATTTGAACTTTGAAAGGTCGTACAGGCTCAAAGGCACAGGAGACTGAACTCCCCCATCTCTAGACTTGTCCAAATTAACCAATCCATGCTGCCAATTTACAAGGAGTTCAGTTGCTCTTAGAAGTGCAAAGCACTCAAAAATGGAAGGAATGTCTTTTGTTCCCCCTCTTGGCCTGTGATAGAAAACACTTGATCTGCTTACAGAAGTCAGTCCGTTTGTGTGTACGTGTGTGCGTGTGGGGAGGATGCAGAGGTACGGAGAACAGCCATCTCCTCACTTCCCAGTGTGCCATCTCCAGTGATACTGGCTGAGACGTTGTGTTTGGATGCTCAGCCGGACCAAATTTGGATGGCTTACCCTGATGTTTCATGCCAGTGCAAGTGAGAGAAACCCCACGGGAGCCCATGATGCTCCCCCAGAGCAGGGGTGCTCCAGGAGGGAACCAGGCCGCTTCCAGCAGGTACAGTTCCGATCAGATATCTGAAATTTCTCAGTGTATGATGGGTTTGTGTTCAGGGATTTGGTTCAGGAGGAGGTCTGTTGACAAATGCCATCCCTCAGACTGACCAAAATGAATCTGAAAAAGTCTCCTGTGTATTTTGGTGCGTTCCAGGAGAGCTCTGGGCTCCTGTGCGTGCCCATGTGCAATGCTGGTGCCTCGAGCACAAAGTCCCTTCAGCAGGGGTTCCCTGAGGTGCTGACGGCCACCGAAACAGAAGCCCTGTGGCCAGGAGCAGGTCGTGGCAGGGCCCAGCACTCATCACTGCCCTGGGCTGGGACACAACTGCTCCAGCCCTGTCTCCTCCCCAGCCAGAGGCACATGCTCCTCATTAATGGCCACATTGCATGACTCGGGCTTTGCAGAGGAAAATAAAAACAGTGAGCTCATCACAGGAGGAAAAACACGAGTGAGAGGAATTGCTGTAAATATTTATATCTTCAGGACCTTTAATGTGATTGCAATTTTTCCTTCCTGCACTTAAACAGCCAAGCCGTTGCTGTTTGGGACTCTTTTTTTTTTTTTTTTTTAGGGTGATTTTGAAGCCCACACGTGTGTCCCTTATGCCAGGGCAGCCTCTGCCCCGACACCCAGCTCTGAGCAGAGCTCAGGGCACTCGGTGGCACCTCCAGGGCACTCAGAGCCCTGGCAGCCTCTGCCTCACAGCCTGGCGTGCACAGAAAGAGCTGCCCGGTCCAGAGGGACCGAAACCCCCGGGGCAGACCCGTCCTGGGCCATGGCGCTGCCGTGCCTGGGCTGGGCAGGGCAGGGGGACAGGGTTTGGCGTGCCCGGTGTCGCTGCCCTCCCCTTGGAAACCTCTCTGTTGCTCTTGGATGCGGGGCTGTGGTAGCAGCCAGCTGCCTGCCGAGCCCGGGATGCAAACTTTCTGCATGAAATAATGGCCTCACACCCACGTAAACTGAAAGGGTTTCTATGGAGAATATCCTGGACCAGGCTACAGCCTCACCCTGCTTGCTGTATTAGAAACCTCAGTGAGCTGTACATACATGTATATATATTTATATTTTTAAAAGCTTGTGACAGTGAACTGTATTAACCTGATAATGTGAAAAGCATGAATGTGAAGAGCATGAGGTGGCACAGCCTTCTGGACTGGAAAAGGAAGGATGGTCTGGGAGACAGGCTGGGGGTTATCACTGCTTTGCAATGTCCCCAGGGCATTTTGCTTCATGTTGGTTTTGCTTTCCAGCCTTTGTGCAGACTGTAAATTATTAGAGGCAGGATTTGTACCCGTGTGCAGACAGCAGGAGAAGGAGATACTGATTTCACTGTGGTTGTTCAGGTGAAGCATCAATGCTTAGAGCCAGCACTGACTGTGGCAACTACTGGGATTAGGAGAATCAGGGATATGAGACTGAATTTTCTGTTGCCTCACGCAGGGCAGGGGTCACCTAACGAGCACTGTGTGTGGAGCTCTCGTTAGGAATGTCTCCATGGCAGGGCTTTGGGACACCTCCTGCTCCCCGCCAGTGGCACCCACAGCTGCCTGCTGTAACAGAGGTGCTCCAGCAGCACATCCTGTTGTTTTCTCCTTTGGATTTCTGGGGTTTTTTAATGATGTTTGAGTTGTGCTGAAGAACAAAGTATGAATTTATGATTCTCTTTCTCTTTAATTCTTCTAGATCATCAAAGAGCCTCCCCCACCTCCTGCAGAAGACAGCGAGGTGAGTGACACTGACCCCTAGTCTCCTTGGTGTTTAGGACAAGGTTTTGTTCAGTCTTCTCACAAAAGGTGATTAAATCTGTGAGTTCAGTGCCTCCACTGGGCAGGTAGGAAAGGAGGACAGCTCAGACAATGTCTCACTTGGTCAGAACAGAGTTAGGCTGTGATTCACACGAGGGACAACCCTTAAGCTCGTGTTTAACTCCGGAGTTAGTGGAACCTAAACATGTGCTTAACTGCCTCCCTGGAGTGGCACGGTAATGATTTTGGTGGTTTGGGATGTGTAACCACTCCTGGCAGGAGCTCCCAGTGCTGAGCCCTCGGAGCACAGTGGCTGTGAGCAAAGGAAGCTGATGGTCCTTGCACTGTCTGGGGCACATCCAGGCAGATGTAAAACCCCAGCAGCATCCTCTCGACGCCAGCGGAGCTGCACGAGCCGGGAAGTTCTAACGGAGAGTAATCAACAAACGGTAAATCAACACTAAAACTTCATCTTAACTCTGCTTACAAGTTCTAGGTGAGTCTCGCCACAAGTGGTTAAAGCTCTGCCAGCCTTCCTTAGCAGACTGTGCCCAGAAACATGCCCAGTTTTCCATCTGGGCTCCTGCTTTCAGCACGCAGTGAGTCTCTGCTTTGCTCCCGGTGTTTTCCACGTGGGATTTCACTGCAGTCCCTGGGCTCTGTGCAGGGCACTCTGATGGCAATGAGAGTTTTTCCATTGACTTCACTGGGGCTTGGATCAGTTCCTCTTAAATATGCAAGTAAAATTAGCCTTAGGTCTGTGCTCAGAGTGATTTGGTTGGGTAGTTTGCCTTGCTTTCTACTTCTGGAGACAAATTCATTGCCTACTTCAGCTTGCAAGTGGAAAAGCTTGTGAAATGGTCCTCTCTGCTCTCTGTGAAGTCTGGCCCAGGGAGCGTGGACTGAGCCAAGGCTCAGGAAAGCTCAGGCCTCTGCAAGGAGCAGGGATCCGGCCTCGGTTCTCCCTGCGCTGTCCAGGGCAGTGGGACCCAAGGCCAGCCCTGGAACCTCCACCTTGGGGCACTTGTCCCCTTCAAAGCAGGCCTGAAGCAAATCTCCAGATCAGACCATTCCAGACCAAGGGGGGCGTTTGCATTTGGATCCAGTGCTCCCTGTGCCTCTCTCTGCAGGCACCTGGCCCATTTCCCTAAGCACACGTTTGTTTGGGCTTTGTCAGCTTCTGCCCTCTGAATGAAAAGGAAAATATTACCCTCAAGTCGCACATGCTTTGTTCTGCATCACACATGCCTCCAAGCCAAGGGATTCAATTGCTGAAATTAATTAAAATACATCACTCTGGAATGCTGGCTCCCTGGCCAAGAACTGGAGGGGGAAATTACATCCCCTAGGAGGGAAGACGTGCATCCCCTATAAGGAAGTCTTTCATCAACCCGGTAAGTGCTGCAGAAGCAGAGCAGTTCCTGCACAATCACAGTTGCAGCTTGAAATTCAACTTGTCCAGGCTTTGGTTGCACCCTGAGAGGGCCCTGCACAGGGATTGAAAGTTGGCATTCAGCAGCACCTGTGCTTTACCTGCTGCCTCGCCAGTCCAGGAGGGGACCTGGACATTCTTTTGGCAGTTATTCTCCTCTTTGGAGACCGGGGGGTGGCAGGGCTTGGTTACAACAACCATGGACTGGTTTGGGTTGGAAGGGACCTCACAGACCATCCCATTCCACCCCCTGCCATGGGCAGGGACACCTTCCACTGTCCCAGATTGCTCCAAGCCCCTTCCAGCCTGGCCTTGGACACTTCCAGAGATGGGACATCCATCTCTGCAAAGTGCCAGCTGGTCTAATGGTACGGTTTCACCTGTGCTTCCCACCAGAGCACGTCCCCTAAGCTCAGTTTTCCCAGAGCCAACGTGCATGTTTAGCAGCCAAAGGGGTTTTTTGAAAAGGAAAATGTAGTTTATACTATTTTAGAAGCTGTACAGCATCAGGGCAGTGCTCAGAAATCAGTAAGGCCTGAAGCTGTGACTTGCACTGTTTTTTCCCAGACAGAAAAGCTTCCCACTAGTGAAAAAATAGCAGAAGCTCTGAAAAGATGCATTTTGTTGGTGCATTTACTCCTAGGGAGGCTGGTCCACAGAGCGGGACTGGCAGTAGTGTGATGCATTCTCAGAAGATTGAACCCTCCAGATTTTCTGCTTTGCTCTAAACAAACAGACGATGGAGTTGATTTTCTACAGCCCGGTTCTTTAGGTGTTGCAGATATCCCTCTCCCCTGCAGGAAACCAGCAGCTGCTCCTCTCCAGCAGGAGGGATTGCTGCTCCCTTCAGCAGCAGGGTTGCAGTTGGATTTTTTTCTTCTCATGAAATTCTTGGCCAAAAAAAAAAAAAAAAAGAAGACAAGGAATTCTTGCATCAGCAGGTTTGGGAGCTGAGGCCCACAGGAGGAAGGAGAACGCATTACACTCTGACAACGAGGGGCAAGCAGCCTTTGCTGTCAGACCCGCCAAAGGCTTCACTGAACTCTGTTTCAGAGGCCCTTTGAGACACACTGGAGACACTTCAGTGTTGGTGAAGGAAATCATTATTGGCCAGAAACTCCCAATTAATTCATTCAGAAATCGTGAATGTTGTCAGCTCCCGCGCGCTGCTCGGGGAGCTGGGGATGCTGAGGGTGAAGCCCAGGGAAGGACAGATGGTTTCACTTAGGCCAGGAAGGATTGAGTTAATGCCAAGCGGAAGAGGTGAGTGCCTGGAGGAGCCAGGAGCACCTTTCTGGCCTGTGATTAGTCACTGAAGGTGGATCAAAACCACATTCTTCTACTCCAGTGAATAGGAAGGCTTTTTCTAGCCCTGCTGGAGGAAGACACAGCTGCTTTTATTCCTGTGCCCCATCACCTCTGGGCTGGGTTTATTGGAACAGCTCTGCCCAGCTCAGTGCAGAGGCTCACCACAAGGCTGAAGCTGGTTCTACTGTAGCAACCCATCCTCAAAATCCTTTAAAAAACCCCACCTGCAGGGCTCTGCAGCTTCCAACAATTCCCTAGTCACTCCCTGGCCCAGGCCAGAATTCTGCTGCTGTCAGTCCTGGACAGACTGGCTGCAGTCAGAGGGTGCTAAACCAGAGCCCCTCCAAGCATCCCCAGTCGCACACTGCCCTCACTGCTGCCCTGCCCTGTAAGCAGAGCCTAAAACCCACAGCTGGATCTGTCCAGGCACCACTTGTTCCCACAGCAGCAGTCCAGGGGCACAAAGCTCCCTGGAGTCTGGCAAAGCAAGGCAGGAGATCTACCAGACGCCCAGAGCTTGCCCTTTCTCATCTCTCAGTGCCTTTCTTTCCCTGCTGCTCTGTCACCCAACATGCACGGACATCCCTAAGGTGGCACCGGAGCCAAGCCACCGACCAGGCTGTAATGGGATAATTCTGATGTCTGGTGTCCTCTTACCCACACACAGCGGAGCAGACGCACACAGGGAGAAAGGGCCACTCAGCAGCGCTGGCAGCACTCCCTGAAGGTCGTTGTCACTGTCCTGGGGGCAGCAAGGACAGGAGGGACTGAACCCCCTGCACGCAGCCGCTGTGGGGCCGGGGGATGGCACCGCGTTCAGCGGCATCCGCACCGACCGTCGTGGTCCGGCCGCTCCCACGACATCCATGGGGCCAGAAAAACACTAAAGGAGATTCAGCTGCTTGGAGAGCTGCTTGAACCCTCACTTATTATCATGGAATCACAGAATGGCTTGGGTTGGGAGGGTCCTTAGAGATCATTTTGTTCCAGCCCCCTGCCACGGGCAGGGATACCTTCCACCAGACCAGATTGTTCAGTTATTGTTGTTCATTATTCTTTTCCAAATTGTTTTCCTCGCTGCTCCTGGAAAGCCTTGCTGGGGAGATAGCAAAACAAGCTCCAGGGAAAGGATCTGATAGGAATTTTTTGTAGACACCAAGGCAGGAAATTTACTCCTGACATGAAGCCGGGTCCCAGTGGCGTGCCAATGCTTCTGTTTCTCTCTACTCCCCTTTAACAGTGACTTATGGAAATATGGGAGAAGGAGAAAAAGAACCATTCAAGAGACAGGCATTTAAAGGAAAGAGGTGGGGCTGTTATGGGCAGTAGATGAGGTCAGGTATTACACCGTGGAGGTGTGGAGTTTCGCAGCCAATTCCTCGTGCAATATCCAGGCAGGCCCCGTGCAGCGCAGAGACATACTGGAGGGACTTGGGTTTAATCCCATCCTGGTGTTGATTCCCAGGCCTTACAGGACCTTCACCTTCCTGCAGCTCTGAGCTCTGGAGTGGGAATAGCTCAACATCCTTCTTTCACCAGAACCAGGGCTCCCTCTTACCTGTGCACACGCAGAGCTTTGCTCTTGGAGGGCTTCACCTCAGGCAGGACCTCAAAGGATCTGGGCCACAGATAAATGGGGAGTTTCTGTAATGATCAAGGCCACCAAAGGCTGGTTTGATAAACATTTGTGTCTCAAGGATGAGCTTGTATGAAGCTGAAGTTCAGGCTGGAGAAGAGAAGATTCTGGGGAGCCTTCAGAGGTACCAAGGTACCAAGTGAAGCCTTCCACAGCAGGAGGAAATGTTCCCTGAGAACAGAGCAAGGTGTCCCCAAAGTGTAACAAAGCTCCTGAGGGGTGGCCATGGGATTTGGGAATGACTCCAGTGGCGGGAGAAGGAGTAGAAAGGAGTCTTGAGGACAGCTGGATTTGCCTCTGTGTTCTCTCAGCTGTAGAATTCAGTGATAACATCTCTCACACAGAGAAATGATTGTCGTGTTGTGGCTCAGCCCTTGGTGCAGGCAGAGCTCTCTATAAATGCTGAATTCTGACAAAATTCAGGCATTGCAGGGACAACTGGGGAAATAATTATAAGGGTGGGGAGAGGGGTAAGTTGTCCAAACTTTTTTTTTTAATATCTGGCCAAATTTAGTTTGAATTCTTACCCCGAGTGGTTCAGATGTCCCTTGTGGAGCCTGAATTATCCTTGTGTTACCCACAGATGAGGTTCCCTCAGGTCAGGGTCAAAGTATCCAGAGCCCAGCCTGGCCTCTGAGATAAACACAGATCTTTGTTTTCTGCAATCCAGCACTTATGAATCTGGATCCCTGACTGTGAAATGCAGCTCTGTCCTGCTTCTTCTTATTTGTTAAAAGAAACTCTAGCTCCACCTAAAGCAGATTTTGGGCGTGGAAAGTTGCCAAGTTCTGTACAGTCAATTTCCAGCATCCTTAAATGCACCTGAATTTTCCGGGGCTGTTTTTGCCGCGGCAGCTGGGTCAGAGCTGGAGCTCCTCAGGTACAAACCCCGCTGCAGTCACCTGTAGAGAGGCGCAGGTGGAGCAGGCAGGAAACGAGAATTCAGCCCTGGCTCACGGGGCAGTAAATTGGGGTGCTGGGTGTGGGGTTTGGGTGCCTCTTCCTTCCCATTTTCCCGCTGCCTCCCTGCCCTGACCCCTGTTTCCAGTTCCTCCAGCTCCTCACGTGTGTCGCGAGCACAGCGGCCAAGTGTGTGGGACATCGCTGGGGGGCTTTTTGCTTCTATTGCAAAACCTCCCCTGCCCTTCCAAAGATGTAAACAGACTCATTCTGCAGAAAACTTGTGACTCCTTTGTTTTTCAAGCGTCCGTGCTGCCTTTCTGTGCGTGTGCTGTTGTCCTGGCTCCCGACCCGCAGCGAAGGGACTCGCGGGGCTTTTAAGGGCTTGTGGGGAAGATTTCCTAAACCTTGGTATTTCCTGTTGTGAGAAGTCCAGTCTGTGCTGAACTGAAGAGAGAGAAAGAGAATTGCTGAAGGAAAATATTTAGACAAACTCGCTTCCACTTTTTTTTCTTTTTTTTTCTTTTTTTTTTTTAACAAAAATAAGTCCTCATGGAAAACTTCATGCAGAGATATTGAGTTCTTGGGTTGCAGCAAAGAGCCTGAGCAGCTCTGCCCAGGGCCAGAGAGAGAGGTCAGCTATGACGAGAAGAACCTGGTAGTTGTGACCAATTGTTCACCCTTCCCTTAGATCAGGACACATTTTGCAGCCCAATTTATGTGTGTTTTGATAAACTGAAGTGCTTTTGGTTGCCGTGAAAACCACCGTTTCTCTTGGATTTTTTTCCCCCGCCCAGTTTTTCAGTTTTCCTGATGGTGATGGGAGTTTCAATTTCAAAGTATTTTTGGCTTTTCCAGTTTTGGAAAGCTCCTGAGTTTTGGAGTTTAGCCAGATCCCTGTGAAAAATTAAAGAAAGAAGAAGAAAAAAGAGAGAGGGACCATTTTTCTTTTCTCTCCACGTTTTTCACAGGAAATACTTCACGTTTCTGATGAACTCTGCTTTTCTGCTCTGCCAGTTCACAGCCTGAACTGTAGAAATTAAAGGGAAAGGCACTGTAAGAGCTCCACACAGACTGTGACCTTACAAAGCGCAACAGAGATTTTAAAATACCTTGAATCTCACTAGAGCTTTAGCAGACTCATTTTAAGTACACTGAAGGGAATTTCCTGGATCTGTGGATTCACCCATATCTGAATGTCATCGTGAGGTGCTGAGCACGTTTAGCTCTGTGGCTGGGGCTGTGCCTGCAGCGAGCGAGGGCGGGACACAGAATTTAAATCTCATTTTTCACACAGGGCCTGACTTTCTCTGGCACAAGCCACAGGACTCCCTGAAGCCACATGGACTTCCACGGGCAGCTGCCCCAGCCGAGGCACAGCTTCATTACAGGAGCTAATTCCATTCTTGTGACTTTTCCATGAGACTTTTCCATCCTATTCCTCTTGGCCAGCTCCTCTCAATAAACCTGGGCATTCCCACCAGGGTTGTTTCTGAAGGTACTCCAAGTTTGCTGTCACTCAGGAGAAAATTTGCTCATTTTCTTGCTTTTTCCCTGCCTCCTGTGAGACCTGAGCTCCAATACAGGGATTTACCTGGGCCCCGGAGGCTCCCTGCAGCACAGGGAGCCACGAGCAGCAGCTGCCTCTCCCCAGTCCCAGGCGAAGGGAAGGGGTGGCAGAGGTGAAAAACACCAAAATCTCATTCTTTCTGGAGCTGGACTGTACCTTTCAAGTGGTGGCGTTTATTTCATGAAGCACTGTCCTTTCAGGAGTGTGCATACTCTGGAAAATAACGAGAGACCAGAGCCCTGCCTGCCCTGCTGAAAGGACAACGCAGCCGGGACTGTTTATTCCTTTGTTCCCTGGTCATTCCTCCTGACAGTGCCACCCCTTGTGCTGTTTTGTAGGAGGAAGATGATGATGGTCTGCCAAAGAAGAAATGGCCAACAGTCGATGCCTCGTACTACGGGGGACGAGGAGTGGGCGGCATCAAACGGATGGAGGTAACGGAACCCCAGGTCAGGGAGCTGGGGACTGGCTGCGACATCCCCTGCATCCACCCAGGAGGCAGCTCAGGACACAGGCACAAACTTCTTGAGGGTTTTTGGTACATCTGAGTCCAGGTCGGTTTTGTATGGGAATATTTGAGAGCCAAGCATAGATTTCTGAAGTTTGGGACCATCTTTTTCCCCTAGTACAGCAATGTCCTTGTCCGTGCCTGGGATACAGGGCAGCACTGCCATGCAAATGACAATGAAATGGTTTTAGTTTTTCTGAAAAGCTTTCCCACTCTCACATTTCTCATAAACCACCACGAAAGACAAGTTCAAAATTTGGGCTGCAGTGTAGAAACAAACCTGACAGTCTGTGCGTTGCTGTTCAGCCTGGATCTGGACGCTGGGACAATAGAGGCTGGGCTCTGTCCTTGCAGCAGGGCTGTGACTGCAGCAGGGCTGTGACGCGGCCTGATCCCTCCTTCCAGGTGCGCTGGGGAGAAAAGGGCTCCACGGAGGAAGGTGCCAAGTTAGAGAAGGCCAAGAACGCCAGGGTCAAGATGCCGGAGCAGGAATACGAGTTCCCTGAGCCCAGGAACCTCGGGAGCAACATGCGCCAGCCCTCGTCCCCTCGGAAGTGGTACTCCCCCATCAAGGTGAGTCCGGCCCTGGCTGGCATGTGTGCAGGAGGTATTTTCGTTGCGATGTGTGTTCACAGCCGAGGCTAAGATCTGTCCTCAAAGCCTGATCCCAAGCGCTGCTGGAGTGGCTGTGCCTGAGGGAGCCCCTGAACGTGCTCCTGGGGAGGTGCTGTGGAAAGGAGCCACGGGGGGCAATGGGAGTTTCCCCTCTGGCTGGTCAGGTTTGGGAGTTGTGTTCCTCTCTTAGACCAGAACAGGATCCTGATCCATTCCTGTGGGTGGCAGCTTCTGGGAAGCGCTCACCGAGTGCAAAGGTCCACGCTGCACGTTCCCTGAGATGCAGGGAATAAACAGCGATGCTCTGGGGAGCCAGGGTGGTTTTCAGAGGGTCCTCCTTCAAAATTTGGTCCAGCACCTTCTCTCTTTCCCCCCTGGAAGATTATCATCTCATAAACAGAGCCTCCCAACAAGTCATTTGCAGTTGTAATGACTGCAGCATGTGTCCGTGAGCTCTCCCACAGTGGGACGGGCTGGGGGCAGCAGGCCCAGCTCGGAGGGGACACAGCACACCCCAACCCCGCGGGGCTGCCTGTGCTCCTGGCCCAGCTGCGTCCCCTCTGTGCATCAGTGCTCTTGGAAAACACACCAGGCCCACCTGGGAGGTTTTCCTTGCTCCTGGAAATTACCTTATCCAGCCCAGACACAGCACAGCCAGTTTTTGCAACTGAGCTGACAGGAACACTGATTTTCTGACAAAGAGCCCCAAATACCTGCTCAGGCAGCTGGAACCGTGTGGGTGCAGCTACCTGAGCTCATTCCTTGACAGCTGGGTCCTTTCCCACAGAAGATGCTGCTGAGTTTCTCCCCTTCTCCAGCTGATGTTGTTGGATACAGCCCCAGGAGATTTTCAGTGAATTTTCAGGATTTATTGTGCATGATGGGAAATCAGCTCTGAAAAGAGGAATCAGGTTTGTTGCAGATCTGTGTCCAGGATGGAAATTCTCCAAAGTTCAAGAGAGGCCTGGAGAGAATGTAGGACTGTATGTAGGGCTGAGGTTCAGTTCTGACTCTGGAACAGCTTTTGCGTCATAACAAGAATTCAGTTGTAAGGGCGCCTACAAATATTAACAGCATCTCCTGGGTGATATCTATTCTTAATTCCTTTAGAAATATCTCTCTTATCTACCATTCCAGTTGTATACAGGATAAGGACAGTTCCAATCCAAAACCCTGTATTCAGATACTCCCAAAACTTTGGAGTGTTCCACATCTGGATAGTATTTAGCAGCCTGGACGAGAATTTACCTAATTATTAATTGCCACCACACCCCTTACTGAGCTGCACCCAAAAAGTGTGTGGAGGCAGGATAACTGTCTCCAACACTTTCCTCATGGACAATCATCAGCACTCACCAAACCCAGGAAGGATCATTCCTATGGAGCAGGGTCCTGCTGCTGCTCTCCCTGGGCAGTAAGCAATTAGCAGAATTGGCAAAAGTCATCTGCAGTCTTGGCAGAAAGTCGTGTCCTGGAGGTGTGAGCACAGAGATGGATTTGCAGGGAAGCTCTCCCGGGCCGTGGCAGGCAGGGAAGGTGGGAACAGCCCGGGAGCTGCCTGGGGCTGGACCCGCAGCCAGGGCAGCACTGCCTGGAGTCCATCCTGCTTTGTCCAGTCTGGGTTTTAAAATAACAGAGAGGCTCCCACCACTTTTTGGGGGGAAAATATTTCACAGACTCCCAGACCTCAGCCTTAGGAAAAGTCTCCTGACACTCAGCTTGAATTTTCCCTCATCCCCGTGCTCCAAGTGCACTGTGGCTACAGCAGATGTTAAATTTCCACCCTCTCCACCGGGCTGGTTGAAGCACCCCTTTGGGAAGCAGATAAATACGCCTGTAACAAGCTGCTTTAAAAAATCAAGGGTGAAGGAGAAGGGCAAGGAATTAAACTTAAGGAACAATGAACCAAGGGTGCTTGAATCTGCTAAAGAGCCAGGAAATTCACATTTTAGGACCAGTCATCTTGCTGGCCACAGGCCTCCCCCAGCTGCACAAGTACCAGCCCCTACTTAGAATATTCTGCCTTTCATGATGGAGTTCTTCTTCTGTCTATTTTTCAGTCTTCCCAGAGTCATGTCTATAAGCAGGTAGACAGCTGAGAGTGGATAGATTGCTTTTTTAAAATGCTCCAGAGATTTATTTGCTACCAAATGTGGCTACTGACACTTAACAAATTGGGGTTATTATTGTTGTTATTCTGATTTGCTGCTATGACTTCTAAGCACGGTGCCAACTGGATTATCCTGCTTTTAAAATGTCATTTCCACTGTTTGAAAAGTCAGTGCAGATAATCCAAGGGGAATGACAAATCCAAAAACTTCTTAAGAAACTCGCCAAACCCTGGGTTCATCTGACAGGGAGGGGCAGCACAAAACGTAGATGGAAGTGAACCAGAGTCGTGGAATCATTAGGGTTGGAAAAGCTCTCCAAGTTCCCCAAGTCCAGCCATCCATCCAGCACCATGTTCACCATTAAACCACGTCCCTGAGTGCCACCACACCTTGAACACTCCCAGGAATGGGGACTCCACCCCTGCCCTGGGCAGCCTGGGCCAGGCCTTTCCAACCTTGCAGTGAGGAAATTTTTCCCACCATCCAACCTAAACCTCCCCGGGCACGGCCTGAGGCCATTTCCTCTCATCCTGCCACTTGTTGCCTGGAACAGGAGGCTGGCCCCAACCTGAGGCTGAAGCAGCAAGTGGTGCTCTCCAAAGGAAAGCTCAGGTGAATCCCACGTGGAGGCCACTCCAGCACTGCCTGGGCCACGTGTCCCTGGCACGTTCCCCAGCCCTTTACCCTCCTGTCTCTGTTCTCAGAGCTGCCGTGGCCCAGCGAGGTTCACAGACACCTCCAGAGGTGCCTCTGCCTGGCACCAGCAGGTCTCAGGAGCACTGAGGTAACTCAGGCTCAAGGCAGTGCTGAATTAACCATGAATTCAGAGGAAATTCCATGGCTGGAACTGTGCCCTCCTTCATTTGTCATCTGCCCCGACTGCTCCTGCTCTCTGGGCTTCAGATCTGGTAGGACTCGAGGCTTTATTTGCCTTCAGACCTTTCTTTTTTTCTCCAAGCGACCTCGTGCTTCAGCTGTGGAGGAGCTCCGGGCATGGGGACGTGGCGCATCCATGGAGAGCACGGGAGGGTTTCTGTTTCCGAGTGAGAGCGGTGCCATTTCATTTCTTCAACCATCATCCTTTCCATGATGCACGCTCCCTCTCTCCCACCCAGGCAGACCCTGAGGCTCCCAAGGACGGAGCTCTTGGCTTTTCCCAAGAAATCTTGGTGGGCTCCTGGAAATTGGGACTGCAGAGTAAAAAGGAATTTTTTTTGTTCCATGGAAAGTTGTCATTTTGCCTCTGGTTTCCTAAAGGATAAATGGAAGAAAAAGGTACTTATTCCTTAAGCTGTCAGAGTGGACAGGAGATCAAGAGCTTCAACCAGCTCTGCTGTAGAGGAAAGACAGATTGGAATAGAAGGGATGGTTTCCCTCAGGTCTACAGAGTTCTGCTGCCCAAATGCAGAAGAATCTGACAAAGAAGTTTCTTGCTTCTTCCTTTGAGAATAACAGACTTTCCTGGCTCTCACCTTAGGAAGTCTTTTCCCCATATCCTATGGAAACAAGTTCTATGCAGTCATCCTACGTGTCTGCCTCCACCCATGTGTCCCTCCAGCTCCCAAATAAGCTTTGAACCATTGGCTGAACACACTGGCTGAGGAATAGAGATCCCAGAGAGGATTATGGCCCTGATGGTTCCTTGGAAAGAGAGGAGAAGGACTCTGCCCCCATGAAAGGGAGTCTTTAATTCGACACCAGAGACCTGGGGTCACAAAGGACCTCCCAAACACCTGAGCGTCAAGCCTGGTCCTCCCAGACCCTGGAGTTCACACCCCCAGACCAGGCCCTCAGGAAAATCAGCTGCCTTACTCTGAATGAGGATACTCGGTCTTTCCCCACCACCTCTGCAACCTCCAGCTCACATTTCCATTTGTTAATCCTGTCCCACGATAGTTAGATGAGGCATTTCTGCTGTCACAAGAGTTTTGTATTCCTTATTTTCAGGAAAGAGCAGGAGGCACAGCAGCTCAGAAAGGCCTCTCATGAGTTCACTGCTCACTTTCTGCACTGATTTAACATTTTGCTGGCTGTGATGCCTGGAGCCGAGTAGGTATTAGCCTCTCCCTGAGCCCAGAAGGTATCTGAGTGACACATCACCTTTGGAAAGGTCAGGCACGCTGTTATCTGTCAGACCTGAGCGCTCTTCTTTGCACCCGTTCACAGCAAGTGTCTGTGGGAGAAAGCATTGTTCTCCAGCATCTTCTGCGGGCACTGGAGATGATGGGGTAGAACCTGTTGGGTCTGGGCTCTGCACGTGGCCCAGAGCGTGACAAACGCTGTTTCCTTTCGTTCCAGGGGAAGCTGGATGCCCTCTGGGTGCTGCTGCGGAAAGGATACGACCGCGTGTCCGTGATGCGTCCCCAGCCGGGAGACAAGGTACCGGTGCCTGCAGACCCCTCCTCACAGCAGGAACAGCAAAACCCTCTGCCTGCCTTCGCTTTGGGGCTGAAGGCAGGCACTCCTGGCAGCTTGGAAGCAAACTCTCAGTGCCTCCCTTCTGTCAGCTTGGTTTGGGAGCGGTTGCTGGGGTTTGGCTGATGTGGTTTCCAGCCTGAGCTGTGCCGGTGCAGGGACAGAAACACCCCTGGAAGAGCCCAGCAGAGCCCTTAGAGCCCTCAGAGCACAGAGCTGCTCTCCCCCAGTTACAGGAGAATCCCTAAGGAACAGTAGGGGATGTTCCTGCATGTTTTGACAGGACCCAAGGGAATGGCTGGAGCCGTGTCGGAGGAGGTTTAGGTTGGATATCAGGATATTGTGTCATTCTGTGATTTTCATTCGCTAAATTCCCCTCGTGGTGGAAAATGTCAGTTAGATTAATGTCTTATGCAGTCAGTCACACACCCCTGACATGAATCAACAAAGAGCTTGGAGCTGTTTCAGGAATATATTTGTCCCAAAGTGTAAGTAACTGCAGCACTGTGGAGGCCTCAAGAGACTCAACTGCACGTGAAACAACAATGTAATTTTCTGGTGGAGAATCACGGGCCTGTGGCGTTTGGTTCCCTGTGGGCATTTTTATTGAATATAGGACCTTTTTGTGGATTAAAAGGTTTAATATTTTATTTCTTCCCAGGGAAGATTTGCTAAAATGTCTTCACTGATTATGATTTCTGGGAGAAAAGTCAGGAACGTACAGATTGCTGGTACCTGGCAGCTCTCCCTCCGAAACCAGGGCCTGAGGAATGCCTGTTCTGTGAATCAGTTTTTTGACTCAACAAGATAAAATTATTGACATGACAGATGCCACTTCCATTTATGCTGGGGAGAATCCAGAGCAGTGTAGCCCTCCCAGTTTGCAGCAGTTTCTCCTGGTGCAGCTGGCAGAGGCTCCAGCCTTTGCAGTGACACATCCTTGGGCTCACCCTCCTGTCCTGGAGCACGAGCCCCAGCAGATTCAGCCCATCCAGGTGTGATGTGACCCAGCCTGGGAGTCAGTTATGCCCTTTATGACTGAGTTGTGCTATAGAGGATCTCTGACCTGGGCACAATCCAATTTAGTGTGAAAGAAGAGCTGGCTGAAAATGCACCCAGGCTTAGAGCTGCTAAAATACCTGTTCCTCTGCGGGTGACTCCTGTGGGCACTTCCCTGTGTAGATATGAAGCACTTCCAGGCCCTTCTGCAAGGTTTTCCTCTGTGTCAACAGAACTACGAGCTGGAGTGTTTGGCTTCTGTGAATAATGGTGTGTTAGAGGACATAAAACGCCTTGCTGGTAATCACTGGCAGGTTTAAGGGTTTATCCCCTCACAGCAGGGACATAACTCCCAGGTGATGTCACCCCAACAGCACAGGCAAAACTAAACTGAGAACTCACTGTGAGACACTGAAGGGGCTTTCATTAGTTTACACAGCTGAAATGGCAGAATTAGTTCGGGTTTTCCCCTTTCCTGCTCAGCAAAGATGTGTGGGTTTTGTTTCCCTGGGTCAGATTTAGACTGAGAAGCATCCTCAGTTCAGCTGCACGATTTCTGAGTCATGTCCCATCTTGATACAGACATTCCCATGATTTGGATGCCAGTTTTAGTCTGCCCTACTTCACTTTCTCCTAGAGAGGGATTTTACTGGGCAGTGGGAAGGTTGGCTTTACAAACGTAGAGGCTTCTGTTCAAGGGACCAAGAAGGGATGAGGCAATGTTGCTGTTAACTGGACTGCCAAGAACTGCAGCTGTGCCTCGGGAGCCAAATTAGCCAAAAAGGAAAGCAAAGGGTTGCAAAAATAGTTGCAAAATTTGCACCTCACAGAATAAGGAGACTCGGCCCCACTGGATCCCTGCCAGAGCCCTTTGTTCTCCTCTGTGCCACTGTTCCTCTAAGAGAAATTTAAATGCATATCCAGCCTCAGGATACAAAGGCTGCCTGACTCAGGCTGCTTCAGGGCTCATGGTTTCTCCCAGGTCAGCAAACATCAAATATTATCTTGTAAAACACATTTCTGCTTTGGTGGGCTTGGAAATCCAGGAGGAAGGTCAGTGCTGAGTTGATGGGAATGTCAGCACAGAAACATCTGCTGGAGCTGGCTGCAGCTGTCAGTGCCCTCCGTGCAGAGTCCCGGGGCACCACGAACAGTCCGCTTTCCTTGCAAGGGAAAAATGCCAAGGAAAAGGGGCAATTCCACAGAAAACCTTCTTTTAAATGAAACCTGTGTATGTAGGAGAAAAGGATCAGGTGCTGCAATGAAATGATGGGAAATTTCTATCTGTGCAAAGAGCTGTGAGGCCAGAATCCTCCTGGAGCAGGAGATGCTGAGGGAGGACAGGAGGCTGCATCCAGCAGGTTCAGACGTGCCTGGAGATGCTGAGGGAGGACAGGGGGCTGCGTCCAGCGAGTTCAGCCGTTCCTGGAGATGCGGAGGGAGGCCAGGAGGCTGCATCCAGCAGGTTCAGACGTGCCTGGAGATGCTGAGGGAGGACAGGGGGCTGCGTCCAGCGAGTTCAGCCGTTCCTGGAGATGCGGAGGGAGGCCAGGAGGCTGCATCCAGCAGGTTCAGACGTGCCTGGAGATGCTGAGGGAGGACAGGGGGCTGCGTCCAGCGAGTTCAGCCGTTCCTGGAGATGCGGAGGGAGGCCAGGAGGCTGCATCCAGCAGGTTCAGACGTGCCTGGAGATGCTGAGGGAGGACAGGGGGCTGCGTCCAGCGAGTTCAGCCGTTCCTGGAGATGCGGAGGGAGGCCAGGAGGCTGCATCCAGCAGGTTCAGACGTGCCTGGAGATGCTGAGGGAGGACAGGGGGCTGCGTCCAGCGAGTTCAGCCGTTCCTGGAGATGCGGAGGGAGGCCAGGAGGCTGCATCCAGCAGGTTCAGACGTGCCTGGAGATGCTGAGGGAGGACAGTCCCAGCCAGGCAGCCCTGCACATGCACACAGACACCGGATCTCTCCCAGCCCGGTGTTCCCAGTGCAGGCTTTGCCAAACCAGCAGGTCCACAGTGCCAGGCCTGGACAAGCTGCCAGGCAGGGGCATGCCCTGGGAATAAGAGAAGCAGGGGTTAGAGGAGCATGCCACAGGAACCAGCAGCCTCAGAGGGAGCCACCAGATCAAACGTGCAACCTTCTCGGGCTGGATTAATACTCAAACCCTTGCAGGGTATGTATGGCTAGTACAGAGGAGCTTGAGGTTTGCACACAGGAGCCTTTGACCACATGATATTCCTAAAAGCTACAAGGAGGAGCTGTTTTGAGAGCAGTTTGTACCTCCTTCTTTGTCCTCTCTTTCCTGAAGAAAGGGAAGCAGATTTCAGACTCACTGCTGTCGAATGGGCTCCTTAATTCCCCCACTGATCAAGATAAAAAAGTGAAGCCAGATGAAAAATAAGCAAGAGGCATCTCTGTTTGCTTTGGAGCCGGGGAAGGAGCTGGACTCAATCCCGGGGTTACATCATTTTCATATATAAGCAATCCCGTGCTATAATCAGGGACTTTGTCCCCCGCCAGCACACGAGCTGAGCTGTTCACAAGATTCCTTGCACAGAACAAAGCACGGATTCCACCTCAAGCCTGCGCTGAGGAATCGCTGCTGTTTATCTGCTGCAGCCCTCGCAGCTTCCAGAGATCCCTGGAACTGTCAGGAAAGGGGTCCCCTGCCCCGAGGGTGGCATCGGCGTGGAACCAGGCCCTGCTGCAAGGGCAGCGACAGCACAGCTCGAGCTCGGGACTGAAGAGCCCGGTCCTCTCCTGCTCCCCGTGGCCTCAGGCACCCCTCGTCCATCCCTGCCTCTGCCTGCTCCTGGGGATGGAGGGTCTGAGGTTACTGACAGACACAGATGGTTCCAATAAGGCAAGGAAGTGAGATCACACGGGATTCCTGTGGTCTTCTCACATTTTCGAGAGACTAGGTTTGCATTCTTGTCAGCATTAATGAGGTTATTTTTATATTGGAAACATCATCAGAGAGAGGTGATGTAACAATATATACATTTTTTAGAGAACTTTATGACTTTTATAGTGGAATACAGGAACCCTTATTTCTGCAAATTGCTCACAGGACCCAAACAATTCATGTTTCTCTGAAGTGCCAGTTGCACTTCCTTGATAAATGTTGTTCTGTCAGGAATTTATGAGATTATCAAAATGTTTCAAGCTCAGACTTGGCTAGGAACTCTTCAATCAGGGAGTAAACTGTGTTTTAATTTGTTACTGCATTGCATTAATCGCATTTTCATTTTGTGCTTGAATAGGTGAATATAGATATAGAAGAGTATAAAGAGAGGAAAGGCATAGCAAAGCCACCTGTAATTATGTGTAAAGATGTAGCCTACCCAAATTAATGAAGATTGAGGGAGAAGAGCTTTTTTTGGGAAGTTTGCTGGTGGAATCACACCACGGTGGGTGCCAGTGCCAGGGCTCTGGTACAGATTGTGGTTGGTTGTGATGAGAGGGAGAGGCCACCAAATACATGAAACTCTCCCCATTAAAATAATCACAACTGTTCTTTTCACTAGGAAAGGAAAATGTGTGTGTGCATGTGCTGACATAAAAATTGGTCTTCATATAAACAGAACAGTCAGAGTAAGAAATAAGGCATTTACAGCCAAACTTCCTGAACCTGCAGCACGGGAAAGCACCATGCAGAAGGAGACCTCTGCTAACTGCATCCTGCTGCTGTAATTCCAGATCCAGGGTGTCCCACAGAGCTGGGCTCTGGGCTCTGCTCGGGT
Organism: Callaeas wilsoni; assembly: GCA_013398955.1. Classification (NCBI taxonomy): domain Eukaryota; kingdom Metazoa; phylum Chordata; class Aves; order Passeriformes; family Callaeidae; genus Callaeas; species Callaeas wilsoni. Next base: position 5,560 of record VWPU01015743.1, on the reverse strand, counting down.
GGCAGTGGGGACACCTGAGGCTGGGAGTCCAAGCCTGGAGTCACTTGGTGTCTGCCACTGGCACACGGAGTGACCTTGACCAAGCCACTTCCTCACCTTCGCTCCTCAGAGGCTTCTCCTGCCCCCAAAACGCAGCTGAAGCAATGTCTTTTCTCTCCCACAGCGTTTGTGAGGACGCAGGCAGGGGCTCAGCAATGAGTGAAGGACTGGCAGCGGTCAGGGATGGCTCACAGGGCACAGGGTGGCACAGTGGCCGCCCCGCCAGGTGACACTGATAGGGCAGGCCCAGGGTCTGCAGGGCCAGGGATGTTCGGTCTAGGGCTGTGGGAATCACTCTGCCAAGCCTGTGCCACCCTTGGCAGCCGTGCCAGGAGCGTCCCCAGCTCAGAGGGTGACCATCACTGCGTCTGGAATACGCAGGGCAGGAAGAACTAGCCTCCACCATTGCCACAGCAAGATGTCCTTCTTCTCTGTCCTTTCTTTCCTCTTCGAGTGGCCTTTAATCTGCTGCAGTAACGGGGTGTTTCAGATGGGGATTAGCACTGGCTGCTGCACCACCTCAGGAATTTGGATGTCTCTGTTTCTGGCAAATTCAAACCCTTAGAAAATCAAGGCTCCTTTCCTTGACTTTCCCTGCCTGCTGGAGAATGCTGTGTGCTTGCAAAGACCAATCTGGGAAATAACTCGTTGTCTCTCACTTCCCACACAGTGCTGAAACGCCAGGAAATTAAATCTGAGCTGAAAGGGCTGGGACAGTGCTGCCACACACCCTGGGGCCTCCTTCACTGTGGTGGTGTATTCCTGTGCTCCAGGTGTCAGCTAAAACCAAACCCACGGTGCCAGGAGCTGTCCAGGTGTAAATTAAACCAGGGATCCAGCCTGAGGCGAGGGAGAGGAGGAAGTGTGGGCAGCTCCAGGGAGAACCACTGGGACACTGTGGTGGTACTAATTCATCTGAACTCTAAACAGGGGATCTACGAGACCAGCTGGAATATTCTGTTAATGTAGTTCAAATCCTCCCCTAACCACAAGGAACAGTTTTTCTTGCTGGTTCATTTTCCCATGCACAGCTCCCATGCAGCATCCAAAGAGGAAATTAGGAGGAAATTCTTCCCTGTGAGGGTGGCGAGGCCCTGGCACAGGTTTCTCAGATTTGCTGTGGCTGCCCCTGGATCCCTGGAAGTGTCCAAGGCCAGGCTGGAAGTGGTTTGGAGCAGCCTGGGACAGTGGAAGGTGTCCCTGGCATGGCAGGGGTGGAACTGGGCCTTAAGGTCTTTGCAAACCTTCCCGTGGCTCTGTGAAGCAAGCTCCCTGAAAGCATGAAATGTGTTTTGTTATAGAGTGGCCACAGTGAAGGGCGATGTGGGGATGGCCAGGTATTGCTGATTAATGAGGAACATCACAAAGCTCTCTAGCATAAGCTGCCATCCTGGAAAATCCCCTGGCTCCTGCCTTATTTTGAATTGGGAGCCTATTTTAGAGATGGAGAAATTCAGATATCAGGTAATAGTCTAATGGTCTGATCGCAGTGTCACAAATGGAAACCTCCTCCTGAAACAAAGAGCAGAAACCAGGAGATAGGATTTCAGATCCCCCTGGTTTAAACACCAGACATGGTCCCTTTTCAGACCTGAGAGTAAAACCAGCTGTGCAGCCCCCAGGTCACCCCTCCACGTGTCCCCGTGAGGGTTTGGTCCCTGCAGACCCAAAGCCACCCAGGCACTAAGAAGGAGCTGCTGTTTAACCCATCCTCACATCCCAGCTCGCAGATTCCTCTTGACAGGCAGCAGAGCCTGAGAACAGAAGTGTAACCTTTCCACAGTGTGGTTTTCCATTAACAGCCGTGGAAAAGTTAACCTAAACCTTAGCTCTTTTTCCTGGAACTAACGGCTCCAAAGCCAAAAGCCTGGGATCTGCTCCTCAGCCTGCAGAGTGCTCGGGGGGAATGAAGCAGAGCTGGCCCTTGAGCTCCTGAGGCAGCTCCTAAAGGGTCCAGTCAAACCTGATCCAGGGCAGGATTTGTCCCAGACAGAGCTTGAAGTTATGCCTTTAATATTGACGTCAGAAGCTGAGGCAAACCCAGCACCAGGGACTGTGGGGATGGGAATTATTCCTCACCACTCACTGTAGGAATTACTCCTCACAACTCACTGTAGGAATTATTTCTCACCAAACACTGTAGGAATCTCACCAATCACTGCAGGAATTATTCCTCACCCAACGCTGCAGGACAATACTCAGAGGACAGTAATTCCCACCTCCTCGAGCCATTAGCACTGCTCAGGGTGATTGTCCTGAGTCATGGAAGGTGGAAACAGCCATCAAGCTGTGTTCTCACGTTCACATCATGGAAAATCCTGTCCTGAATCCTGCCCTGTCCTCTTTGCCCCGGCTGCAGGCAGATCCTCCCCAGATCACTGATGTCTGGAGGCTGTGGCTCCCTCTCCCTCTCCACTGCCCTCGCCGAGTCGTTCCAGTTGTTGCTGCCAAAAGAATGGGCTTCATTTGTCATCTGAGTTTTTCTCTCTTCTCCTCGAAGCCAGTAGGTTTTGCTGCTCACCCCCAGAGGAAGGTTCCAGCCTGGCTGAGGTGTGTCTGATGTGTCCCTCCAGGCCTGAGCTGCCTCTTTCCAGAAGGGCAGCGGGAAGAGCCACCAGATCTTCCTGGAAATGACACCCACTCCAGAGCAGGAACGAGCCAAAAGCAGCTCCTGCAAAAGCCATCAGGGCTGCTGCTGACATCCACATGCCCACTCATCCCTGGGAGAGCCACGCTCCTGAACTCTGGCACGAGCGCAGTCTGGGGCCATTAAGCTCGTTCCCACGGTCGAGTTTGGCAAGGTCGCAGCCTGTATCATCTTGTTTCACTTTTTTTTGGAGGATTTGCTCTGATTGCTTCCTCTTCAGTAGTTCCCACGGCTGGGCCAGGCCTTCATGGTGTGGTCAGAGGTGTCAAGCCCCAGCAGCTGGCAGAGCAGGAGGTGTTATCAGGGTTGTGGCGGGTCTGGAGAGCTGGGCACAGATGAGAAGTGATGAGTAAACTCATGAGCAAGATTTCACTGGAGGCTGAACTGGCAGAGCCACTCTGTGCTGTGGCCCCTCAGATGCAGAGTCCCATATAGGCATTTTATATATATATTTATATAGATATGTGTGTGTGTGTATACATATATATATGTATGTATGTATGTATATGCTCTAAACAAGCTCTTATTCATTCAATTATTTTAAATTCTTCATTATGTTTAGTTTCCTCTTTTCTTCAATAAGTCCAACTTTAGGGTTGCTTGAAGAGAGCAGGATTGCACAAATACAAATATAAACCCTTGCTTTAACATCTGGATAGGCCAAACCATATCGAGGCATCGAAGAAAGTTAGGTGGGTTTTCTGCTGATTTTTCCTGCTGAATTTAGGCAGGATACTTGTCTGCAGTGCAGGGAGCTGCCCCAGTAAAGCTGGAGTTCGGTGTGATGTCACCTGTCACTAGTTTGGATGTTCATCCTCCTCTTTGGGGTAAATCCCACCTCCCTCACTGGCTTCAGAAGGAAACACCATTTTGTACCAGTCTGTTCCTGGGAGTTAAAAAGTCAAATCTAGGACGGTTTGTAGTGCTGAGACCTGACAGAAGACTGGACCTTGCTCCAAACTTTCTCAGCCTGCAGCTCTTTTCATGAAGTCTTTTCAGGCAAACCATCAGAGCCCAGAGTTTTCAGCGCTGCCTGTGCAGTAGGAGAGCAGCCCCCTTGGAGCAATGACCCATCAGTGCAGGTCTGCCCCTTAACCTGGGAGAAAACAGGTCAAGTCTCCACTTTTCAGTTACTGAGGGCCGAGGTGGCAGGACTGCCTGGGGACGGCAGGTTTTCTGAGCAGGGCTGAGATGGGGCTGTGGCTTTAGCAGTGATAAGCAGCTGGGACTGGTTTTGGCGTGGGGCTGTTTTGTCACGAAATGAGAGGAGTTAATGCTCCTTTGGGGAGTGAGAGGCACAGAGGCCCCGGGTCATCGCCCGGCGTTGCTGCAGGGCTCCTGGCAGTCCCGGGCTGCCTGACAAAGCCCAGGGCAGAGCTGACAGCTTCCTAAAGCTGCCTCCGGACCCCTCCGAGTGACCCAGAGGGCAGCAGGCTGCCGGCTCAGGTTTGCAGGCAGAGAAGTTTCAAGCTCACAGGATCCTGCCTTGTCACAGAATCCCCCCGGGAGCTGGGGGCTTGCCTCGGCAGGGGTTCAGAGCAGCAACAGCCCCCGTGAGCCCCAGAACCTGTGCTGATCCCAAGTGACAAAAGGTTGGTGGGAAGGTTACTCATTTGGCCAGTACCTCCGACAAGAGTTTGTGTCTGCTTGAGTGAGAATTAGGTATCAAATCACAAGTTGTTTATTGAATTTCCTTTCCCCCCCTCCTCTCTTTTCCTTCTTCTCTTTCTTTCTTTCTCTTGTCTTTATTTCTGTATTTCTTTATATTTCTCCCTCCTCCTTCTCATAACAACAGGGTAAACTGGGATTTTGTTTATGGAAAGTCTGAATTACTAATGACCCATACAAAACAACCTTAAGGATCATATCTTTTCCAGGGCCTCTCTTTAAACCAGGCAAAAGAAGCCAGTCCCAGTGTTTTATGATCTTTAAATGTTGATATTTTTCCAGGTATTAATTCCAGCTTGATAGGAAACCAAGAGAAACAGAAACGTTTTTCATCTTTGCTTCAGAGAAATGCTCTCCCTCTGTTAAAGGGACATCTCCTGGGTCCTGTGGAGGGCACGCCGCTGCCCCGGGACCCCCTTCCCTGTCCCACATTCCCTCCTGGCTGTGCCGTGTGCCAGCTCCTCCCTGAGCAGCTGGAACCACGGAGAGCAGGGCTGGAATGGAGCTGAGGAAAAAGCTTCCTCCTGGTCTGAGTCCTGCTGGGATGGGGGCTGGAGAGCAAGCTGGTCAGGGAAAGAGAAACACTGCAGCCTCCCAGGAGAAGGGTCCGTCCTTCCCGAGGCTGGATGCAGCTGGGCACTGCCAAAGGCTCCGTTCCCGAGGCTGGATTCAGCTGGGCACTGCCAAAGGCTCCATTCCCGAGGCTGGATGCAGCTGGGCACTGCCAAAGGCTCCGTTCCCAGGGCTGGATTCAGCTGGGCACTGCCAAAGGCCCTGTTCCCAGGGCTGGATTCAGCTGGGCGCTGCTGACTGCGGTTCATCCCNACTGCCAAAGGCTCTGTTCCCAGGGCTGGATTCAGCTGGGCACTGCTGAATCCCAGTCCTGTCCGGCTGGGCAGGTCCTGGGGCAGCACTCTGAGGTACAGCCCATCTCCCTGTCAGTTTGCAGACTCAGATAAAAGCAGGAGAGGCAGGAGGGGATGGGAAGTGGCTTGGACAAGGCTGTGGAGTTCCCAGGAAATGCCACAGGCTGGCTGAGGCTGCTGCTGCTCCGTGTCCCCCTCCCTGCCAGATCCCTGTCCCAGCACAGACGCTCCCATGGCTCTCCTGGCCCCCTCGCCCACATCCCACCCTTCCCTTCCAGCCCTGCCGCTTTCCTCCCTCAGCCAGATGTGGAGAACAAAAGGGCAGAGTGCACCCAGGATG
>VWPU01015739.1:0-169488 GCA_013398955.1 Callaeas wilsoni | reverse complement strand
GGGGGCGGCGGGCGCGGGGCAGCCGCACTTCCTGCGGGCCCGGCGCCGCTTCCTCTTCCTTCGGGCGGCGGGGGGCGGCCAGCGCCCTGCCCGCCCCTGCCACACCGGGCCCGGGGCGCGCAGCCATCCCCGCGGAAGCCCCCAGGGGAGAGGAGCTGCAGTAGCAGTACGGGGAGGAGGATGCTGCTTAAAGTTACGCCGCTCTCGTGCGAGTTCGTGCTGCCGTGCTTGTGTTTTCCCGGTACCCTTCTTCTTTTCCAGTCCTCTTTTCCGCGGTTGCCCCACCTCGTTTCTTGCGGGCAAAAGTGGCTGTTGGTGCTGTTTTGCGTTTTCTCCCCTGGCAGGTGGAAAATGTGTTTATCACCGCTATTCCTCTTGGAGCTCTAAAATGCACTGCAGTTTCCTCCCCGCTCTGCATCAGCGAATGCAGTCAGCTTTTCTAAGAGATGCCACAGCACAGCAAAACCTTTTGACGCATTTCCAGTTTGCTTAAGAGTGGTAATTCAGCTTGATCAAACTTTCTAAATGTGTAAAACTAATCTGGGAAAAATAAAGCTGAGTAGACAAGTGTCTGCACAACTGCCTTGATAAAGATGCACAGTTCAAATAGTAAAATAATTACATTGGTATTACAAGCCCCGAATTTGCTGCCAAAATGCAAAAATGCTTAAAGGTAGGTAACAAACCACACTTAGCATGTGAAGCCTTGGTCAGGCCCTTGCCTCCAAATTTCACCTTGCAGATTACCTGGAACGATGCTGTGACTTGTACGTCTGCAGTAGAGTGTATATACAGTCATTTCACTTATTGCCGAGTTGGATAAATTGACAAAAACTGTGTCTCTAGTTTTACTGGACAGGTTGACTCATCACTAAAAGCTCCATGTGTTAGTTAGATGAATAGTGCTTTCATTAGCCTTCGTGCTTGACTACAAAGTTTCCTTAGAGGCTGTCTTAAGTCTGTGTGTAGGCCTGAGAAGGTCTCCTGAGGTCAGGTTAAAGGAAAATTAACCAAAATATAAAACTCTGAATAAAAAACCAATGAGACGCTGTTTTGCTTGGGGTTGCATTTAAGCAGCTGTAATATTCATGGAAAAAGTCTGATTCAGCATAACCAGGAAGGCCAGCCCAACAGAAAACTCACCTTGTTTTAAGAAATAAAAAGGGCCCTGTTCTAAAATGCATTGACTAAAGGGCAGTCAGCAGCAGGCTCATTGCTATGGTTTTCCCCTCACACGCTGTACATCTTGCCTCTGAACAGCATACAGTAAGGGTAGGTCATCACAGATGAGGTGCTAAAGAGAAAGGGTTTTGCTTGATTTTAAGTTACAGGAGACAAGAGTTACAGAATATTCTGAGTTGGAAGAGACCTACAAGGATTATCAAGTCCAGCTCTTAAGTGAATGGCTCTTGTGAGGATGAAACTGAGAACTTTGGTGGGTTAGCACCATACTCTTCCTCGACTGGGCTTTATTCTTTCATACCCTCTCAGCTGTGATATAGCACATATGTACCGTGGAGCAGAGAAGCAGGAAAAGATAGTTGTTCATTACCAGCCACGTCCCCCCAGTGAACAGAATTCAATATTAGAAATGCTCAGCTGAAAAATCTGGTCTTTGTGCCTGCGAGGAAAGTCTGGTCCTGGTCTGGTAAAGGATAGGTAATGCTGTTTTCTGACTGAGACAGGTGATGTTTTTGTGGGTGTAGATGTATTACACCCTAATATATGTATGTACACCCACACCCTAATATGTATATATTTGATTTTATATAGGTGCACTAAATTCAAATATGTCAAGGACTGCCAACATGGTTGCCAGTTTGATAGCTTGTGGCCTGCCTGCACACATGGAAGCTGCTACTCCCAGTTCATTTTCTATTGCCAAGACTGTTAAACGAGCATCAGGTTGCTTAGAATTCAATTTCAAGTAGATAAAACATCTCCTTTAATGATTCTAAAGTACAGAGGTTTTTTGCAGTCCTGCAAGGTGCCAGAACTTTCTGCTATCTTGGCCCTGTCAAGGACTTGCAGTTTCTCAGGATCAGCACTTTTTTTGGGTATGGTGCCAGTTTTAAGAGGCCTATTTGCACATATGTGGCAAAAGTAGACTACAAGTACTAAATAGAGGTATATAGCAGTGACTTGTAGAAGAAGAAGGCAAATGATGTTTTCAGGGTCTCTTAAGACAGATACCCTGTCAAGCAGGTAAAACTGAATTGTGCTTCAATATGTGGAAGCTTGGGGCCTGTGTCCTCAAATAGCACATTCCTTTTCTCAGACAAGTTGAAAATTTTACATAGAACCATTTATACTTTAAAAACAGATGTAAGAAGAAATAAGTGCTAGATTTAAAAGGAAATAAAACCAACCAAAACAGAAAACCAAACCCCAAAACCATATCTCCATTTAGGTGCTCCTTTAACTGCCCCACTCATACAACAAGAAAACTGGATTTCTGCACACTTGTACACCACTTTTTATACTTAACCTTCATGGCTTGTGAGAGAAAAGGCTTTGTGAATGCCAGAGTAAACACCCAAACTTCTTCTTTTCTTCTTGGCCTCTACTTAGACTTCAATGGCAAAATTGACACTCTAGGCAATGTCATTCTTAAATTCTTTGTGTTTTACTATCTTAATAATTCACAAACGTGTCCAGCCTTTACTGGGGAAAAGTTCAATAAAATATATTTGGTGGTGTTGTGATTTATTTCCCCTCCCTTCCCCCCCCCCGCTCCCCAGTAAAGCATTTTGGGTCTCTGAGTGGTTTGTGCCATCTCAGCAGCTGTGATATATCAAAAATCATGACAAACAGTGGATTGTAACAGACTGAATTTAATTACTTGAGGATGTGTGTCCAAGTCTATGGACAATAACTGTAATTCAGTGTATTGTCTGAAATTTTAGGCTGTTAGTGTTTAAAAGTGTATTTAGAACTTTTCTGGTAATTGTCTGTCTTTTTCCCTCAGGCAACCAAACACATTGTAAATAGCAATTACAAGGAAAACAAACACAGTTTCACTTCTTTTCACTGAAATAGATTTGGCCGGGAGTTGTATGCTCTTTAAACTGATCAGCTACAGAAGTGTGGAAGTAATTTGCTCTTTCCCTACTGTAAATCTCACTTTAGTCAGTGGACAAGTTTACAATTTTAAAGCACGCAAACAGTTTAACACTACAGTTTCATCTTTAATTTTTTTACCTTTTAATATTTAAGCAAATCACATTTTCCCATAAGCTGCTTATTTTCAGAATCTTGGTGTGAAGATAGATGAACATGCATTTCAATACAAAACTTTCCCAATAGCCTATATTAGTTGCCAAGCGTAAACTCTTCCCTGATTGAGAAACTTTGCCATTGGAGAAATGCTTTGTCTCCAGGCTGCTTTTTTATTCTTGCAGAGCAATTCAGTGAGCAGTAAATAAGTGACTCTATTAAATCTAAGTGCTGGAGGGCTCTTTCTCCTCCCCAGATGCCTAATTTTAACTCATCTACTGAGTGACTGCTGTCGTCATTACTGAGTATAATGTGCTTGTAAACTGTTGGTCCCTCTTTTTCTCTTTCCCGCTACTCAAGTTGCACTAAAGTGCTGGAGAATTTCCGAACTGACTGTCTGGTAGGGCTGCTGAATATCTGAGAGCACCCAGTGTCCATGCCACCTGCAGCTGCATTGGTGTTTTATCCTTACATCTCCTAGACCTGATGGCCCTGGGTCTTAGCATGTTCTCAGCTCAGTGACTTCAGTTGTTGGTTGCAGTTGATTGTCAGTGCATTGACTTACTATGGGATTTACTATAGAAGGATCACACTGGAACAGAGCAAAGGTCCATTTATCCCAGTGTCTTACTTCTAACAGTGGCTCAAGTGGATCCCTCAGGAGAGGCAGAAGAGTGAAGGATGCCTCCGGTGAGTTCCAGGCTGAGGGAATGAGCAGTTGATTAGAGGATTATTAAGATATGAATGCTTATCCTTCCTGTCAGATTACATGTGCTAGGTATACTAATTTACTAAAAATCACTTGTAAACTTTTTAGAGAGATTCATGGACTTCTCATTTTGCTCTACATTTCAGACAGGGGCATGAGAATGCTTCTGAAATACAGGTAGATTTGGTTCTGTACACAGCTAGTTGCCTCTCTAAATCAAATTTGATTTTGAGAAAGTATAAACTTGTGATTAGATTGGGTAACATATAAAAAAGATTTTATAACTTTGACATTAGTGGGCAACCGTGTAACCAGTCTCAGAAAACCCAAACCTCAGTAAAAAATCAGAAGTATTCCAGTGAGACTCTCTCTGTTGGATGGGTAAAATAGAAGATGCATTCGAGAACTACCTTTAAATAAATCTAATCCTTTATCAAATACCAAGCAATAGAAGTCTGTTTTTCCTTCTATTGGTAATGTTCATATTTTCACATCTTAAACTTGTGTGTGCTTTGGGTGGGTCCTCTGGAGTGGCCAGTGCTCAGTTGCCTTTGCCTTAGCTGTAGATAGCTATTCTGGGAAGAAAGCTGATGGACGAGGAAAACACTTCTTTAAATGGCATATCAGAATTATCTATAATTCATAATTAATTTGTAAGATAGATTTTCTGGAAGTTACTTCATATTGCAAGAGATTATTTAATTTTAAGTGGTAGTAGGTATGATACTGTTTTTTAGATGAGAAGATTGTCAACTCCATATGAAAGTAAAGGTATAATTTGAGAAATTCTTTTTAGTATAGTTGCTGATCACTCTTACTGTCTTCTACTTCCTTTAACTTTTTGCCCTGTAAAACTCTGACGTTTTTAACAGTAATAGTTCTTGGTTCTTATATCTGTCAGATCACATAGCAGAGCAATTTGAATCTTGGTAGGGATAACCACATGATTTTTCAGGTCTTTAACAAGAGTACATGGTATAGTGGTTGTGCTAGCACAGCAAGTGAATAAATCTGGTCTTTCAAGCATTTTAGAGTGAACTTCATCAATTTTGCCCATGTGTTTGACAAGCATTAAATTTTTCATTTCTTACTGGGATCTCTGACACTGCAGTTGCTGTTCTGTGGAATGGCAGCCTAAACCAGGAGGTTCTTCAAGTGTGAGGTTGGCTCTTACAAGCCAACAAGAACTGTTTGCTCTTTAACAGTCACGACCAAAAGTTGCAGATTGGCAGAACTGCAGCCACCTTGTTTGCTTGGGTTTTGGGCAAGGGTGTGAGCTCTACAGTGGCTCTCTGGTGGGTACCACAGGGCTGGGTGAGGAGGTTGTCACATTGGCAGTGTATTCTTCCTCCCTGTAATCACCTTCTTGAGGTGTGAGGGGGGAGTAGTCATGCAGATGTCTTTTGTATGACTGCTTTTATTTTCAGTATGTGGGAAGGGGTTTTAAAAATCAATTTTGTGCTTTTTTCCACCTTTCTCACTTTAAGGCAGATTTGTCCTGCATACTGTTAATAAGGAAAAAGCCTTGGAAAAAGCACAAAGTATTTAAATCAGATTTTTTTATCACCATCTTCTATTTCATGTATACAGCTTACATTGTTCATTGTCTCCAATACTTTGCTCCTGACCTAGTAGGTAAGTTGCTGTGGCTGGCGTTATGTTCTTTTCTTCCTGTTGGCCTCCAGTTCTTTGCCTGCAGTTATGAAACAGATCGCTGAGACAGCGAGTTGGGAACAAAGTTCTGTGACTTGAATTAAAAGCAAATAAAATGAAGGAGCAGTTATGCAGTAAGCTGTATAGCGACTTAGTAATAGCAACTGAATAGTGGTATAAGTTGTCACAGGAAGCTGAAACCTAGAACTGTTTTGCTGCAGAGGTGCTTCGGGCATTAAAAAACAGTTTTCAGTTGTGTAATTTTCTTGCAAACTTCAGTAGTTGAATACAAAATTGACCTTTTTACTTTTCATTGAGAAATCCTATGGCCATTGGTTATAAATGCTGTTTGAATAGAATCCTGGCACAGAGCACCTTGTAAGCAGGACCTCTGTATTTAAATGGATTAAATATGCCTTTCTACACTAAGTTTTATAGCAATGCTCGCCAGAGAACTTGAGTGTTGTTTTTTTAATCTTACTTATGGATGCTGACAATAAATAGGAGTAGAGTTCACTGAGAAGTTTTACTTCTGTCTAGGTAAAATAAACAGCAAAGAGTATTTGTGCTTTCTGCAGAAAGCATATCTTGGAGTACAGAAGTTCTTACTTTGCGTTCTTCACTTTATATATCATATTCTGCTGAACCAGTGTCTTGTATTGAGCTGTTCCTGAAAAAAGAAGAAGGTGTGGCAGTGCGAGGCACAAGGTTCTCTCCCGCAGCCCTGCTTGCCTTGAGGAGGGGAGGAGGAAGAGAACTGTGTGTGACAGCAATGTTTCTTATTAACCCGTGACCAGAGGTTAAAATGTGCCATCTTTGCTTTGTCATGCTTTCCTTCCTTGCCTGCTCAGATGGGCTGTGTATTTCATTCATGACCTGCTTCTGGCTGCTGTTGCCCGTGCCTGCAGGGGTTGATGCAGAGTTTCATGCCAAAGATCTCCTTGCTCCAGGCTCTGATATCTAAGTGGCCACTGCCAGTGTGCTAAATACATTACTGATGGAGGTCTGAAACAGAGTATTAATACCCTGCAATTAGGTCCTTCATTAAGTTGTTTTTGCAGTTTATAGTTGAGAATTTTACAGTGGAACAGCTGTTTCGAAGAAGCTTCAAAAGCATCGTTTAGTGGAGGATGCAATCCTGGGATTTCAGGCACAGTAGCAAGTGGTTTGTCCTCCCTGCAAACCTGAAAAGTTCTTGCAAGGTGTTGTTTGTGCTCCCCTGGCTGCAGCAAATGTATGGAGGTTGCCTGTGTGCTCTGTGGCCCATCATGGCTGGAAGACTAACATGGAAAGGGCAGAAAAGAACAGAAATAACACCATTGGTTTGTGCGCCTGTCTGATGAGATTGGTTATACAGTAATAAAGTTTGTCAGTAGTAGGCCATTAGTTAAGCTTTGCTTGACTATTCTTGTCATTCATGAAGATGCTTTCTCTGTACTTCGTGCCCAGATCAGGCCTGGCCCATGACTGGGAACAGTTTTACAGAAATTATCTCTATTGTCTGGTTTAATACAACATCAAGCAACTAAATCTGGTATAGGAAAAAGACAATAGAATGTGAGTAGGATTACCAATTGGTAGTATGTGGTAGCCAAAATTTTGTAAAGGAAGCTGCAGACAAACATGACACAGCAACAATATATCTACAAACTAGGAGAGGTGGGACTTTGAATAAACTTCCCCATGGTCAGGTAGAAGTAGCAAGACTATGCATTAAATTGCAAGAGATCAGGGAAAGGCTTTGGTGCTTCCAAGCGTTCTACCTAACATAGGAATTCAAATATTTAAATAAGGATGCCAATGGTTTCTAGTCAGAGGCAGAGGACGAATTTGACTTGACACTGGAATGTTCTGCTCTACCATTAAGGTAGATGAGTATCATACACAGTCACCAGCACTGCTTTCTAGAAGAGCTTGCAGTCATGAGAAATCTACCTTACCCAACAGAATATATTAAGAAGTGTTACTTATTGTTGGTGTCCTGTTCTCAAAACCTATGAAGTGACTTGTGGTTCTGAAATTGCAGCTGTGCAAGCTCTCTGTGGATTGTGTTGTATGCCTCTTCACCTTCAAAAAAAAAAAAAAATCAAAGTCATAGATGAAGTCAAAGAAGATAAGGGATGCCATGTAATAGGTGCTTTAATTGTCAAAATAAATTGAATAATTTTTATTACTATTCACCCTATGCAGCCTGCATAGCTTGAACTGCTGTGTCAGTCACTCTTTTCTTTACCTTACCCTTTCTCCCCTCAGTAGCAAATTTATACCTTTACTTGGGAAGTAAATGATTGCTGTCAGGTATATTGATACTGAATCTCCGTGAATTTACATTTTAGAAATATTTCTTTTTTTTTTTTTTTCTAGAATGAAATTATATGCTTCCAGAGAAATAAGAAAATTGCTGTGTAATTATGTGTTGGGTTATCATTATGACTAATTTCCTTGATTTTGTGACATGCAGCGAGATAGTAGGAATTTTAAAGTTGCCTCAGAGACCTGTCAGTGTGACATGCATTACAGATAGCTCTTGGAGCTGGAACTGTCAGGATCTCCCAGCAACAGGAAACCTAAGGGTTAGACCCTTAGACTCACAAATAAGCTCATGGCTTTTATGAGGATGATAAATTTCTGTGGGAGGTATTAGGGAATGACCTAAGAACCTGATTTTAATGCCAGTTTTAGTAGTGTAAGCTCAGAGTAAATGAATGGTAGAAGGATTCAAGAGAGGAAGCTGCTGCAAAACTGCTATGAAATTAGCCCTGGTGCATTAATCCTTAAAAATACCCAAAAACCCAACCCATTCTCACTTGGCTAGTTTGAGCTCCTTTTACCTCCACAGATTTCTAAGGCTTGTTTCCTAGCAGCCAGTGTAGAAAGAAATGTTGAAATATTCATAATTTTCAAGGTAAGTGGTTTTGGCTAGTCAGACTAATTTGTTTAAAGTGATGAATATTATAGTATCTCATTTTATGTTTAATTAAGATGACCTTAATAGTCCAAATCTTTGGGTGATTTCAGTGAAAAAAAAAAGCTATGGAGAAAGCTAAATTTGTTTCTGTTAAAAACAGATCTCTAATTTTGTCTGAGAATTACTTAGGCATATTCCTTGGTATAGATTATTTAGGAGTTAATGAAAAATAACCTCTGAATTGCATGCATAAGGGAACATGTTTTGGTCTTAAGCTTTGCTAGTATAATTTGTTGCATAATTCCGGAAGCAAAAATCCTGCCTTAGAAGAAGGAGGTCACGGGGCACCCTGGAGGCAGTCCTTGCAGGGCACTGTGTACTTTCTGTTGAAATCAGTGTTTGTAATTTACTTGAATACTGTTAGTGCCTATTCCTGTGTGAAACACAATACTCTGAGCAGGACCTGAATTCGTTTACAATGTCGAGGAAGCAGAGGAAGCATGGAGTAAACACTTTTTACATACATAAGGAACACATAACATAGAACTGAAGAAGGAAAAGCTCTTATGATCTGAGTATTTGTGACTTTCAGCCAAAGATGTGGAAATATGTCAAGATGTAGTTGTCTGGTGTGGGAGCTCAGAAAGCACATTCGCCAGTCCTAAAATATAAATGAGGCACAGAGCAACCATGCATTTTATCATTGCATGTTTATGCTTAGGTTCTTACTTACTTTATTGTTTGAGTAGCAGCTGTTACCCATTTCTGGCTTAAAAGAAAAAACATTTCCCCTCAAAAAACAAAGTTTAATATTACAACTAAATCACTGTTCTGCTTCTTCTTATCCCTCTTATCATTGGAAGTGATTTGAAGAATTGAAAATACCTTTGGTTCAATGTAACTTTGCTTAAATAGATGCAGTCTTGAGTCTTCTGTTAATATTTTAGATTTATCTGTCTTATTAATTAATTGTGTTTATCTTTGTAACAGAGTAGGTGCTATGAGGTATAAAATCATTTTGGTGTCCAGTTCAGATTGGATATCACAGTTTAGTTTTCTTCCTCTTGTCCCTTGTGAGTGTTACCCTTTTAAGTTTTCTTTTGGCATAGAGTTTAGGTAGTACTGCTCTGCATGAGAAGAACAAGAATTATTTTGAAATACGTAATTCCTTTTTCCACAAAGGCAAAAGTAATTCTGTCTTTTTAATGACCTAGAGAAAAAAAAATCTTTGCCTTAAGTCTGTCCTGGAAAGGAGTGCATAGTGGTGATTATGAAGCATGCTATAACATTTGCAGTACTGATGTCTAGCTGACTTACTGGATTTCATCCTCCAGATACCTGACTTTACAAAGCAGATTTATGTGTGTGGGATGTATTTACGAAAGAGACAGTAAAGCCTCTTTGCCTAAATAGTAAAAAAGAGTTCAATAGTTACAGATAAAATTCAGAATAGAAGAACATAGTATTGTCTAAGTAAAATGAATAACTGAGTTTGCCAAAGCACTTAAGGTTGATTTGATTTGACTTGAATCTCTACTATTGAAAGGTAAATTTATCTGCTGCTATTTAGAGGAAAATGGAAAAAATTGTGAAAATTAATTTCAAAGTTTTGATTTTGTGCTGTAGCAGTCATTGGAGTAATTCGCTAAGGTCCTTAGGTTTGTGTAGCTTTGGTTTTGCCCAGGCATAAGCCAGTTTAAAAGTCATGTCCTAGGAGAAAGGGCCAGGGAAGAATGAAGAGCTTTCTTTCAGGGGATTGGGATTCAGGCTCTTGGACCTTCTGCACGAGTGAGATCTTGCAGCAGTTAGTTCTTATCTCTGTCCAGTGTTTTCAGTCTTCCTCAGATCATATGTTTTAGGTTACTGCTTGACATGATTAATTCCAAAGGTTTCCCTGAAATTCTTCCCTTGCTTTTTTCTGGAGCTCATGTGGGACAGTTGTCGTTTCAATTCCAAGACATCTCAGTATTTTTCAAGTTGTCTCTATCCCAGGAGGGTTTTGAAGTTCAGTAATGCAAATTTATGACTTACCGTAGTCTTGGGAGAGCATAAAATCAGTGTGGTTTATCTCTTTTTGTGTTGTTGCTTTTTGTTAAGACAAGAGTTCATGACACATTCTTTAAGGTTGAGCCTTACCAATTGCATTGCTTTCTGTAAGTGAACCTGGATAAAGCCTTACTCTTGTTCATGTAATAGAGGATTTCACATCTGTCAGTTTTTTTAGGTCAGTCAAGGGTCAGGTAAAAAAAAATCTTGCTAATTCTAAGTTATGTTTTTTAATTCCTATAGAGCATTCTTACATTTAGCACAATGCAGTGGTTGAACTAAATGCATTGATTGTAGATATACATAGATAAATAAATCTGGGTGAGTGTGTGTAAAGAGGTATCAGGAAAGATCTCTTACTGTACTGCAGTACAAAGACAGCTTGCAGCACTCATCCTCAGCAGCTGCTTGAAAGGAACACTTCATCTAAGCTCAGAAAAAGTAGAGCATCTCACTTTGCATCTTACCTGGGGAAACATAACCAGTGTGGCTCTGTCTCGTAGCCACTGGTGTTGTGTTTGCTGTAAGAGCAAAAGTGTTCCAGGTCAGGAGTCTGCGTGAAACTGGGGCCTCTGAGCTCCTGCCAGGCTGTTTGTGGTACTGAGCTCTTGTGCTTCTTGGAGTACAGGGATAAACTCCAAGTAGGAAATAAAAAGTGAATGTTTTCTTTTGAGGTGTAATTCTTGGGAAAATAAATATTTCTGTAAGATAGACACTCATCATTCAAACTAACATTATTTCGTAAACTTCTTACTTTTATGTAGTTTATGGCAAGAAGTAACTTTCTTCTGGTTCTATAGTTACCAAGTCCTCTAACTATTCTGCAGTAGGGAGTAGTGGGTAAAACACAGGTAAGAAGAATAGATGAATATAAGAAAGCATCATATAGTTTTCATAATGTACCACCAGCAATTTAAACAGGATGTGTGGCTGACAGACACCCTTTCTGGTTTGCTTTGAGGTACACTTGACAAATCTTTAAAAGCTTTCTTTGTCTTACTTCAGAACTATGTAATGCATATGTGTACACACATTTTCCCCCCCTTAATTACTGAGTTCTGCTTCATCGAGAGAGACAAAATATTGTAGTAGATTGGGCACTGGACTGGAAACTAGGTCATGCACTAAGATTATTAAATCTTAGTCATTTAGTTTTCTCATCTGAATAGGCAAACAGCATTTGAGAAATGTTCAGGATGAAAACTAGTATGAAGTACTTGGTCTTGTATAATTAGTCTTTTTAGATAATGTTTACATCATTGTCTTTATACTGCTATAATCTAGTTTCTATGTATAATTTCTTTCCTTGGTGGGGGAAGGAAAGAGTTACTAGTTTTTGCAGTAATCAGCCAGCAAGCTGATAGTTCTTTAAGTCATATCTAAGTAGACCCATGTTGCATCTGTACAATCCTGACATATTTTATCCATGTCCTTCTGCTGTATTGCAATTAAAAGTAGAGAGGATTTTAATGGATATGCAGCCTCCTGCACATGCAGTTTCCTAGATCCATGAAAATCCATTAGACGGGACTGCAAATCATGGCCTGTGCTGAATGCTCTGGGGGGAAAATGAAGATCTGAATAGGCAGGAGGAACTCATCCATCTGTGTAGCTGAACCTGCTCCTGGCTTCAGGCCATGCTGTGCCACATGCAGATTAGTTCCAATTAGATGAAGTGGTAGCTGACCCTTGGCTGCCTCCTCTAAGCCTCCTGGTCCTGGGCAGCATTCAGAGGGTTGCCTCCATTCCAGCTGAATGGGGAGAAGAGGTGAGAAAGTGTTCACTATTTATCACCTGAATGCCTGGGGAAACTCAGGTCAATACTTTCTGCAAGAAAAGGTATTTTAACCTCCAGCTAGGCACTATTCAGTAGTTTTTAACTCAGTGAAACTTCACTTCTTTAAGAAGCTAGAATTCATGTCTCCAGGACTTAAATGCTTGTCATGACGTGAATGAAGGCTGACTTTCTAAGGGTATATTTAGCTGTCTGACGATTTTGCTAGCTATTGAATAGGCAGAGGTGATTGACACCCACTGTTTTCCCAAACTTAAGAATTTTGATGTTGATTACCTAGAGAAATTGTCCTGCACAGAAGTTGTGTATAAAGGTTGAATAAAACCACCTTGTATGGTGAAGCTATTACTGTCAAAGATATATTTTTAAAATTTTTTGATTCTTTCCTAAAATGTGCTAAAACAAATACATGCATATATCTTCTAAATAGAAGGAGCTGCATACATTTTCTTTAGGTATGAATTCTTATGATGTTCTTGGAAATCACACTTCTGTAGTGTAAATACCCAGGAAAATAAGATTTTCTTTGAAAAGTAACTCAATGAAGGTTTAACAGTTAGCAAAATGGATCTATTTTCACATCAAAATATAGAACGGTATCTTAATCCTCTCATATTTTGTAATAATTTCTTAATTCAAAGTAGATTCCTTTTTCTGTTATGGGTTTCAGCACTGACCAGAAAGCCTACATGATGAATTAACATCTGTGAGCCTAATCCTGAAAATAATTATAGAAGTAGCTGCAGAAAGGTAATGCTTGTCTGGCTGTGCTCCAACTTGCCAGCAGTGCAACTCTCAAAGTATAGATGGTAAGCATTTTTTTTGTCCCTGAAAATACCTACATGCATCTATTTACTTAAATACAAAGAAATAATCTTTCAGCTACCATGAGGAAATGTGGCACATGCATAAAAGCCCCATTTATTTTGTACTGACCTGTTACTTACACTTCATTACTTTACATAGGCAAAGCTGTCATGTGGAGAACAGAGCAATAGGGCAGTATTAGACATACAGCTGTAGAGGTCCAAAGCTGGATCTGTTATGGTGAGTCTGCTCTGCATTCCCTGAATCTGTTATCCTCAGCAAATCTAATTATTATTATTATTATTAAATCATCATTAATTCATTTTGGTGCTGTGAGTGTTGTGCTAGCACTGTGAGAAATGCAGCGTGGGTTAAAGGTGGTGTGAACAGGAATTTTTCCTACTTTTCCTGTCCTTTCTTCACTTCACATTATATGTTGTTATAGGCAAATGGATTTCCGTTTCCAACACAAAATAAATGTTTGCAGGAGCAGAACCTGTTTTGGCTGGAAACTTCCTTTGAGTCATAGCATGAAGAGAGCCTCAGCCTCCCTAG
This sequence comes from Callaeas wilsoni, assembly GCA_013398955.1. NCBI lineage: Eukaryota > Metazoa > Chordata > Aves > Passeriformes > Callaeidae > Callaeas > Callaeas wilsoni. The sequence continues at coordinate 155,799 of VWPU01015739.1, read as the reverse complement.
ATTGCGTATGCTGCTGTTTGACTCTGCCTTGAAATGAATAGTTAAAGGAAAATGCAAGTTAATCGTTGAGTGGTTTTGTTAGATGTGGCATATGGGACTGCAGTATTTGAAGTAATCACAACAGCATGTCTTGGTTTTAAAAGAATACCTTCTAAATAAAATTACACCCCCTCTTATAGTTTTCCATGCAAAGGACCTTGCAAAAAGAGTATTTTTATAAACGTTTTCCATGATTTAACTCACCCAATTTAGTCAGTGCTCTGACATTTTATCTGTATAGTAAGTATTGTCAAAGCATGTTAGTTTAATTTTGGGGAAGTTTTTTTTTTTTGGTGTATGTTTATTGCACTGCAATTGGCCTATCTCAATGAGGTTTTCCAATACTTTGGCCCAGATTCATTTGGCTTACACAGATGTGTGAAACCAATGGTGCTCACTTTTTTCCCTTTCCTGACTCAAAGAGTACCTCAGCAACCATAATAATGCATACCAATTAGAAATGAAACATTCGGGCATTCCTCAAAATGAATTAGTTATTTTCTGTTGCTAGAAACTGCGACACTTCTTGAAATGATCCTTTTTTTCTGTGAAGATTGTTGTCTGAATACTGCTTAGTGAAAGAAGGTTGTAATATCACAGGGAATGTCAGTGAAATGTTATTATAACACCATAGTGTAATTCTTGTCAAAAGGGATCTCAGAGTCCAACCTCCTACTCAAAGCAGGGTCAGATATGGAGAGAGGACAGGTTGCTCGGGGCTGTATCCTGTCAGGTCATGAAAATCTCTAAGATGGAAACTGTACAGCTTCTCTGGGCAACCTGTGTATGTGTTTGTACTCAGGAGGAATTTCTTTTTTGCTTATGTTTAGACTGAGCCTCTCTTTTATCTTAAGCTTTTTGTCTCTTGTCCTTGCTGTACAGAGCCTAGCTCTGTCTTCTAGATAGCCTCAGCATAGGTGCTGGAAGGCTGCTCTTAGGTTCCTCCCAAAACATTGTCTTTTCCAGGCTAAAAAAGCATAGTTCCCTAACTGGGGAGGTCCTTCAGCCCGAATAATCTTGTTGGCCCCTTACTGAACTTGCTCCAGTTTATTGATGTCTTTCCAGTATTAGGGACTCAAAGTTGGCCTCTGCAGTCTAATGAGTGCCAAGCAAAACAGGATGATCATTTCCCTCAGCCCATCACATGCTATACTGCTGCTGATACAGCCCAGGATGCCATTGGCTGCCTTTGCCTGTGCACACCGGTGGCTCCTGCTCAGTTTGCTGTCCACTACGTCCTTTTCGACAGACCTGCTCCTCCCCATCCAGTCAGTCTGTTGCCGGGCTGAATCATTGCAGCCTATATTGTTTACTTTCTGTGTTGCAGCATTTTGCATTTGTCCTTGTTGAATTTCGTAATGCTCCTGTCAGCCCATTCCTCCAGGCTAAGTCCCTTTGTATGGCAGCCCTGCTCTTGGGTTTATCCACAGTTGCCCCTGCTTGGTGTCGCCTGCACATCTGGTGAGTTTGTGCTCCACTGCCTCTCCAGGTCATTGATAAAGATGTTAAATATGACAGGTCCCATTACAGACTCCTGCAGCACTCTTACCCATAGGTGCAGTAGAACCCATGAACTGATTCCTTCTGAGCCCCATCATCCAACAGCAGCTTTTTACCCCTCTGGTTGTCCACTCATCTACGCTGTAATATCCCAACTTGGGTGCAGGGATTTTTTGGGATCCAGGTGTCAAAGCCTTGTTTAAAGTGAGATAAATGATGTATTCTGTCTTCCCTTGTCCATAAGTGCAGTCATTTTACTGTAGAAGGCAATCAGGTTGATCAGGGATGATTTACCCTTGGTTTCAGTCCAGTCCTGCTTGCCTTCTTCTGTTCACTTAGGATCTTGAACTGTGCTAGTTCATGGTCATTACACCTAAGGCTGGCAATTATTGTATCCCCAGTCAGGTCTTCCTAATTTGTTAAAAGCCAGTCCAGGTCTGCATCACCCTGACTAGCTCACCCAGAATCTCCTATATAATCTCTGACACTTTCCAGTAATCTCCTAGATTGTTTGTGTCCTGTCATGTTGTTCTTCTAGCAGAAATGAAGGAGATTAAAGAGTACGATAAGAACAGGGAACTGTGATCTATAGACTTACCTTGTATGTACTCAAGGATCAAGAACAGTTTGTCATCCTGATACTTGGCTACTATTCTTGCTACCTGCTGCAGTCAGAGATTTTAGTTACTCAGCTAAACGTTTATATTCTTCTTATATGAATAGCAGCAGGAGGAGAAAATGTTTGCATACACATAGCCTATGTGCATGACCTCTATGTCAAACTTGTACATTTTGTTGAATAGGAGTCTCTTAGCAATATTGTACAACTTTTGGAATACTGTAAGAAAAGAGAAGTTATTGTGTTTCTGCTTCCCCTACTGCTATTTGTGGAGTTTTGAAAGTGTGGGGGTTTTTTCATGTGTGATTTTGAAATCACTTCTGTAAAGGAAATACAGATTAACTAGGGCAGCTCCTCGAGAAGCTGGAGAAATCCTTACTCAGGTAAATGTTCATTCTATTTGTGTAAGTAGCTGTTGTGGGGGTAAGGTCTATCAGAACCCTCTAGTTCTCATCCCATCCTGCTCTTTCTGGCCCAAGAGGAGGCCATCTGGGCCTGTTTCTGAAGCAAAATTTTTCATAGTAATTTCAAGGAATTCTAATAACTACTAAATGAACAATCCCATCATCACTAAAGAACTTAATTTCACAGACTGAGAACCTTTTGGCTGAGTCTATAGAACAGCTAAGCTGTGATGATTTTATTTCTTTTATTTTCCGTACCCAAACAGTTTTTACTCTCCCCAGCTCATTTGGATCTCTCAGAGGTTTTGGTGCACGGAAATTAAACTGCAAGTCACAAGTGTGCTGCAGAGGAGACATAAAGGAAAGATTTGAAAAGCCTCCACACCAACTGTGTCAAGCTGTCTTCTGCTTCAGTTGAGTGAATTGTTAAAGTAGCTGCTACCTCTGTTACTAAATAAAGTAATACAAAAGCTGGCAATGGCAACTTGAAACTCCCCTGGCTAGCAACCTACAGATAGGCTGCTGTAGTTGAGAGTTCAAAGCATGTAGAAAGGATAGTCTGTCTTGCTGTCATAACTGATTTCACTCACTTGGAAAAGGGGGCGGTCGGTCTTGCTAGGATTGTCTCTGATTTTTGGACTCTTTCATTCTCTGTTTTTCCTGTCTATTTTCAGCTCTCAGCTGTTCCTATGCCAAGTTATCCCATGCCAATCCCATGCCTTCTTAAAGCTGTTTTACAGCTTTGAGGTCTGCTTGGATTCTCAGTGTTTTCTGGATGCCCTACCAGTAGCCTAGAAACTGAGACTCAGAGTCAGAGAATAATTTAGGTTGAAAGGGACCCCTGGAGCTTATCTAGTCCAGCTTTTTGCTCAAAGCAGGGACAGCTTCAAAATACTGCAATGTGTGTGAATGTGATGAAACTAGACCAAAAGGAGCCTGATGGACCTATAGCTTGGAGGAAAGGGGGATGCCTGTATGCTCTTACCTTTGGGTTCCTTAAGAAGCTTGTCCCATTGCACTGAAAGGTTGCTGAATGTCTGCTTCAAAGGTGTAAAGCAACCTCCATGGCATTGACTGGCTAACTGACCACCTTCCTCCTTGTGGTCTGCAAACAAGCTGGAGTTCTACAGGCTCAGCAGTCTCAGTGACTAGAGTAGAAACTTGTCAGCTAGAGGTTTGCTAACTATGCAATTACAAGAGATATGAGTAAACCATAAAGTTTGGCTAGCAATAGAGAAGACACATTGGGACTGCACTTGACCTAATCAATGATAATTGAGTAGAAATAGCACAAAGCCTTCATGAGTCAGAATCTCCACTGATCAGGACCCTCTTCAGGGAGAAAGCCAAAATCTGCTGCTGTAGTTTCTCTTGGAGTTACAGGCTGTTTTTTTCAATTTGCAGTTGTTCTGAGTCATGTGCAATTCTTATGACTGCACAACTCAGAATAATTTAATCATATTATTCTTGCTTATATTAACGTGTCAGTGGAAATCTAACAAGTACATAATAAAAAAGAATGTGACATTTTTCTTTATTCTGTTGGAGAGAAAAACATAACACTTGCTGTAGCCTGTGGTTGTATTAGAATAGTTTTCATACCAATCCTTTACATCTTAATAAAGTTATGTGCTCACATGTATAGATATGCAAACAGTATGCAAGTAGTAAATGCTGCGGTTTATGGACTGTATTTTCAATAGCAAATGGCATAGATCTGTAAATCGGATACCCATAGTATACAATGTTAAGGATTTTGTAATGAGATTTTGAGGCTTGTAGCTATTAAAAATTTTTTTGTTTGTTTGTTTTGTTTTCTTTGGTAGGGAGCAGAATATTTGTGGTGGTTTTGTGTTCGGTTGTTTTTTTGTTTGGCTTTCTTTTTTTTGTACTTTTGAGCTAACTACAGTCCAATCCCATGAACTGAATGTCTACTTACAGCTCAGGTATGTTAGATGAACTCCTGGAACCTATCTTCTAATTGCTTTTTATCCAAAAAGAATCCACTTCAAGTGCTCCAAGACTGTTCCACAACATGAGCACAATACAGTGAGTGGTGACAGCCAGGAAATTTGACTCAAAAGACTCCCTCCTGTTCAAGCAAAATACCTAATGTGCATGTACCTAATAGGTATCATTAAGAAATAAGGGATTAAAACCCTTTAGTTGTCGGGATTTAGGAAATTCTATAGGCCCCAACATGTTTCAGCGCAGTAAAAATGTTTCACTGTATGTTTTAAATGTACACAGATGTATGCTGTGGTTTAAATCCATGCCAGAGAAGACAATAGCCTTTATACAAATTTCACTTTTATCAGATGCAATTTATGATGTTGCTGGGGCTGAAAGTTAGTGCTGATATAGTGTGGTTTGTTTCTGCTTGAGCAACCATCCTTCTCATAACAAGGAAGTGGGAGAATTTCACCTGTAATAAGATCAGTGAGATTAGACATGCACCAAAATGCAGGCATCACTTTCCTGGGAATGTCCTGTCATTTCCCTTCCAAGCTGTCATCTGCCCCAGCTGAGTGAGTGGTTAAAATTAGCAAAGGCAACTTAAAATGCTACTGGCTTTCTACCTAGAGATAGTTTGCTGTAGTTGAGAGAAGTATGTGATTTCATAGAATGTAATAATGAAAGAGGGAAAAAATTGACATGTAGACCTGCCTAAATACAACATGCTTTTCCTTTTTTCCACTTATATGTAGAAATAGCTTAGAGAAAACCTTCTTGCTTGGAAGCAGTGCTTGCTTACTCTGTGTGATTATAAGACAGGGTCTCTGTGTCAGTGATGAAAATATTTCTGCTGCACTTACTTTACCCACCATTCTAAAAATTAGGTGGGGTCTAATGTCCATAGCTACCAGTAACATATGCATGTAGTAACATACAGTAATCAAAAATAGTGCTGAAATTCCTGTATCTTTTACCTCTGCTGGATGGCTATTGCTATCTTCCTGTCTAATGTCTTGATAAAGTGCTATTTTATAGGAGCTATTAAAAAGACCTAAATAGCTGACTGCCTTTATGCTGTTAAGCTGGTGGTATCATGTTATAAAGTCTGTCTTCCTATTGCTTAGAGCCAATTCAAATACAAACAGTTGCATCTGATCTATGGTTCAAATGGGGAAGAGTCTTCCAGCCTTACTCACCCATTGCTGACCTGCTGCCAGGATCCTAATCTGTCTGCAGCTCCTCATGCTGACAGGAACGTACAGCATTTAAATTCCCAAATTCTGCTGGTTTGGAAAAAAAATTTGTAGGCCCTCCATTTATACATTTTTTCTGCATGTTCATTCAAGGCATAAACCCCAAATCTGTTTGTTTTAACAAATTAATAAAGGGATCTTGGAGCTTGTTTTACCAAAATGTGGAAATGAAGAACAGAACAAAGAACCAGGTTTTTAGGTAAACCATGTTCTGATAGCTTGTAAGACCATCTGCTGGCCAGCTTTTACGTGAATTCTCATAGCATGGGAAGTGTGGGAAAGAACATACAACAGTGTTTATGTTCATTAATATTGGTGATGTATCCTCTGATTTTTATTTTGGTTCACTGATGTGTGTATACCTAGGAAAAAACTTCCAAAGTTAAAAAGTCCTATATTAGAATGATCACCTGGAAATTTGGTTTTGCATGGTTCTGTAAATCTTTCTGATGGTTAGACACTAATCCTTGACAAAATGTGAAGAATTCATTTGTAGGATATAGAGCAGGTCTGGATAGGTGTTTTGAAAAACAAGGCAGAATACAAATTGTGTACTTCAGCGTTTCTAAGTGTCCCAGCCTGAAAGGTTTCCAGAATTTTTTTTTTATTGTCAGAGTAGTTAGGTGTTTTCTTGTATTTCTAGAAGAGAAAGCTGATGAAGTGCATGCAAGAATCACCTCATTCAAGGGGCTGGAACACTTCAGGTTGTGTAAGTGTATTCTACTGGGAAAGTGTCCTGACTGATGTTCCCTTTTGCCTTCCCTGCTTCAAAAAATGACACGTGTGACATTTCTATCTGCTCTCCCTTAGCAAAGAGAGTAACAGCACGCTTAATTTCAGACATGGTACTGCATTAACCAGGGTTATATATTAGTTTCCATTTCATTTGTTTGCAAATGCGTGACCAGATTGAAGCAGTTTTTTTGTGTGTGCGTGTGTTTAAAGGGTGATTTGCACAGGCCATTGAGCAGAAACAAGATATAGACCAAAATTATTTAACCAGACTTGCTTTTTTTTTTTTTTTTAATGGCAATGATGTCAAGAGCTCTTAAAGGTTCTCTTGGGGAGGGATGGGCAGTGATTTTGTGGAGGGCTGAACAGAGGCTCTGCCGATGCAGCTGTGTCGGTAGAGCCCTCTCATGGAGATGGGATGTGTGCCTGCAGGAGGAGGTCTTTTCTCAGCATAGCTTTGCTGCTGTCTTGGACAACAGGAACTGATCTTCCAAAAGCATTCTTCCATTGGCACATCCAGCAGGGCTGTTGTTCATGTAGCTGCTTGGCTGAGTTTGTGATTGCCTCCATGTGATCCAGCCTGGCACAACCGTCTGTGTTGGCTTTATGTGGGCTGGTCCTGTGTTGGACAAGAGCAGACACAGGACTCTGCCAGGTCTTGATGTCTGCAGAATATGGGCTGAAGCAACACAAGAGAGGCATCCCTCTCTCCCTCTCCCCCCTCCCTTGGTGACACTTCTTACCATCTCTCATGTTTTAAAAAAATAGTATTCTGAATTACTTTTCTGTATGCAGATGAAAACAATCCCTTCTGGAATTCTGCCTTAAAATATATTAGTCAATTAACAGATACTGTAGGGAATTATTGTTAAACTGTGAAAATTGCAGCTGTTGAACAATACAATATTGGTAGGTTTGATAATCCTCTTGGAATCAGTGTACTTCAATGTTTCTGGAGTGTCTACTGGCTTCTTTTTTTGTTTCTTTTTTTAATTACAACTCTTCAAGGCTCCAAATTGACATAAAAAATCCCTCCAGTAATGCCATTTTTTTACAAAGCCAGACTTTAGATTTTTTTTCTAATTTGTCAAATAATGTCAGCAAATGCAATATAAATACTAAGGAAAAAAAATGGTCTGTCTCTAATTATCTAAGAATCATGCTGAAACAAAAAAATCACGTTTGGGCTATAAATATTTCTATGATCTAACTTGGAAGCAATATTAATATAATTAGGACAGTACAAAGAACATGAGATATCTTTCAGCCATGAGTAATTTACATTAATTTACATTAAACTATGGATAACATGATGTTGTTAATTAGAGAAAATGAGGTTAGATTAATCTTCCCACTTTTCGTAATTCCAACTAAAAGTTTCTCATGGAAGACCAGTAGATGGATGACATTACAAAAATTTGCCTCAAAATTGAAAAGTTTGATTCAAATAAACACAATAAAGCTGCTAGTAATTATCAGATATTTATTATGCTTTCTTTTATTGCACTGTATTCATCCATTGAACAGAGAAACAAATTAACTGCTATAGTCTGTCCAGAAAAAGATGAAGTTAGAAGAGGTTTCTTAGAACCTCTTACTAATTTTCTAAAATGAGAATGTGAAAATAAGTACTTAACAATTATCTTTAAAGAAGAATTTCTGCATCTTTTTTTTCCCATTTTTAAAGAATTATTGCAAACTTATCCTTTCAATTTCTAAAAACCTGAATTTAGAAACAAAATACAAATCCAAACCCCAAAAAAACCCCATTATCCAGAAAATCCTGTCAAGGACCACAGGGTTAGTAGAGGTTGAAGGAAGGCCAACCACGCCTAGGGAAGATAAGGAAGAAAAAATATCTCAACAATGTGAGGAAAGCTGTCAAAGAGAAAGTTAAAATTCACGTGGTTATCACAGAAATTCCACATGGCTCATTCTGAATTTTACTTGTATGAAAGAGACTTAGGAGCAATGTCGAGAGCTGCTCAGTTCAGACCACTACTTTTATACTCTACTTATGATTTCTGTTCCACTGGGAAGTAGAACAAAATTGTTATTTAGATAATGAAATACTGTGGTTAAAGCATAATGGGCTGAACAATCTGGCATCTGTATCAATAAGCTGTGTAATGAGACAGACTGCACTATCTGCAAGCCTGAGGACTGCACGTTAGGAGGCAGGCTGCTTCTTGGAGTGACCTAGAAAGGATGGAAAAATGGGCTGACAGGAACGTCATGAATTTAGATAAAGGCAGATGAGCAGCCCAGCAATTAGGATGGAATAACCCTGTGCAAGAGAACAGACTGGGAAACAAGTGGAAAGAAGGCAACCCTGTAGGAAAAGACCTGGGTGACCCGGTGACATGGTGAAAGGGTCAGAGGCCAGGAAGACAAGTTTGAGTGTGGGAAATTTGAAATTTAGGAAATGAGGAAAAATAGAAGGAAAGATTGAGAACAGTCAAGTGCAGTGGGAGGCTGCTTAGAGAGAAGGGGAGAGATCTCCATCCTCGGAGAGACTCAGTACTCACGTAGAGGTGATCCTGAGCACCCTGGCCCAGCTGGACCTGCTCTGAGTAGGGCTGGACCAGGGGACCTCCTTAAGGCCTTTCCAAGCTGCATGATTCTCTTTTATTTGTGGTTGTCATGAGCTCTGTGCATATAATAATGGTTTGGACTTCATGGATAACTACATCATAAGCATTTGTTCTCTTAAAATTGTGTCCAGTTATTAACTGTTTTCCTATATTTTTTAAAAAGACTATGTTCAAATTCATTCATAATAGTGACATCTGACTTCTAGGGAGTAATGAAAGCTAATTTAAATGCGTAAGGATGGTTCAGATGGTTAAGTATGCACTGACTGGTTTTGTGAGTTCCGTGGGACTGTAAATTATCTGGTTAAAAACAGCGTTTCTCTTTTCACTTTGATACAGCCAAAGTGCTGTATATGGCACATATATGTGCAGGGTTAGGTGCTACTAAAGGAAATTAACCTGAGAAATTCCACTATTTCTTATCTGTTGTTCTGTCTTTCATTTTTCAACCCAGCAGAGACTAGTGTAAAGTGTTGTCATCCGTGGTTTTATATTTCTTGTGGACATTCTACCAACTTAAGGGCAAATTTTTTTTCTAAATCAAACACTTTAGAAGTAAAGTTTATAATTGCTTTAATGGGTACTTTAGCTGCCAGGAAAATATTTAGTGATGTGAGAGTTCATTACAACCACAAAGTTGTAACTAAAACATTTTTTTGAGTGCTCTTGTCAAAGGGGGAAACAAGTTTGCTTTTTTTCAGTTGATATATATCTGCCCCTAAGAATAAGCCTATGTAGGGCATCTGAGTTGCGGCCCCTTAAAAGTATCTAATGTTGGCATGTAGACTTTTTTGCATCTAATTTTGAAGAAAGCTTGAGATGTATTTTAGTGGTTTCTTCTCTTTAGAAGGAAAAAAGAAAAGAAAAAAAAATCAAAAGATATAAAGCAATCTAGACCTGCTCCCTCTCCAATTATAATTATCTCTCAAATAGTGCTAACCTGAGCAGATACTCTCAATTTCTGGTCAGCTGTTTCAGAGCCCAACATGTGGTTGGATTTGTGGAGTGATGATGAAGGAAGAAGAAGACTTGTGATGTGTTTTCTTTTACTTGGATTCTGTTTTATTCAAGCTGCCTGCAGTATTATTTATGGATGTTACCATTTCTTTATTAAATAATCCACCCCTTAAGTCAGACCATACATCTAAAATCAGCACAAATGCTTGGGAAGCTTATGGAAAGCAAAGAACAGAAAGTAATAAATGTTATTTTTTAAACAGAATAAGCAGTGGTGATTTTTGTAATACTGTTGTGCATTTGTCTGAAGTGAGTGAAAATATACCTAATGATCTAGATAAGTTTTGCTTTAATGTGTTAGAAGGTATGCTGAAATCTCTGGGATTTTATTGTGGACTTCTGCCAATGCTGTGTATTTTCACTCAAGGTTTCATCTGAAAAATATAAACAAGCAAAAAGGATTTATTTCTGAAGGACTCTGAACTTCCTGTAATATAAAATTCCTTTTAGAAGGAGGTGAGTTGACTGGGTTTTGGTTTTGAACAGGCAGATTTCTTTAACAGTGTAACTGATAGCAAAGAGTGAGAAGGCATTCAAACTTGACACAGTTGTTAGTACAAGATCTACTGATCTGCAGAGCTACATGAGCCCAGCCAAGAGGTTCTCCTGACCTACTTTTAGGTAACAGATCTTAAGCTTGGCTATCACTGACACTTGAGAAATGGCAAACATTAGATACCATAGTATCAGAGGTAACAACCCAAACAAAACCTTTGGGACTTTTAACTTTTACTTTAAAATTGTGTTTTCCATCCATTGTTTGTGCTGGAAGATGTTTCTTTGGCAAATTTTGTAATCTATGGAGGAAGTTACCTAGTTTGTCAAGAATATGTCTGTATGTGTTACAGGATAAATGTGGATTCTGTACACATAAATTCAGAATTTTCTAATTATCTTTGTTTATTAGAATTGCATATGTATCTTTCACAACCTGTGTCCCTACTTTAGAACATAAAAGGTAGAAATCTCTAAATGCCTCTCAGTTCATTCTCCCACATGTGGAGGAAATTAAGAGTATATAGTAGAGGGATTTTTAATGTTTTCTGTAGTACTACTAATAATAGACTAGTTTAAGCCCTTAAACAAAAGCATTCATTTTACAGAAGACTGGTAAATAGTTCTGGTTCAACACAGTAATTTAAAGATTCCAGCTTTAAAACCTTGCCAAACTGGGAGATGTTTTCCCCATGGATAATGTGTTTTGGGTACCTGCTTTGTTTGAGGGACCCTCATATTCCCCTCTAAACTGTGCGATTTGTAATTCCCGCTGAAAGCCAGCTGGGGTTCTGGATTCATCCTTGTGAGCTTCCAGTGGGATAACGCTGCCCACCTCTGCCTGGGAAAAGAAATGTTGCCTTTTGCAGTGTGATTTAAGCTTTCCACCCAGGCATAATTAGGAACAGACAGCAAAGTAAGGTTCTTTGTGTGTGCAGTGTGTGTGAAGCAGATTGCAGCCGTCCAAAGCTCTTCTGGCACAATTACTTGCAGCACCTGTTTTTTCCTTCTTGTATTCGTCTGAGCTTCATTTCTTCAGCCTTCACATTTGCATTCGTGTGTGTTCTCTGATCTTGGTTGTTCTCTGGTCTTACACAGGTTGGACTTGCTCTATTTTGTCCATGACTCCTACCTTTGAGCTCTCTTTCAGTTTTTTGTTGAAAATAAATCCTATTTACTATTTCGCTTGCTTTGCTGGCTCTTCATTCCCCATCTGCTTGGGCCTTCTGCTTAACTCTTCCATTTCCATTGCTTTCAGCCACATCGGTTTGTCCTGCTTTCTCTGCTTTTTGTTGTGCTCTTTCAGCAGCTCCAAGCGGCTCCTTATTGTGCCTTTCCTGCTCTTATTTTTCTTCGAGAAAAGTCAGCTACTTTTCTTGGCCATTATGAGAGACAGATAGACATAACTAAATCAGCTTGGTGTCCCCAGTAAGGCTAGTGACTGTGCAGTATTAAAGCTTGCTCCCTGTGAGCAGTAAGAAGTGTTTTTTCTATACTTACAAGGAAGCCAGTTTTTCTCATGAATCTTGTAAACGAATCCTAAAGTCCGGTCTATGTAAATTACATTTCCTACTAGAAAAATAAGCTGTCTTTGGAAAATCTTGCATATTATAGCTTAGACATATGGTCCTATTTTGCGTGCCAGTACTGGTGAAAGAAATCTGTTTCTTTCAGGGATTGCTTTGCTATGCTGAGAAATTAAAACTGATGCTTCTGTACAACAGCAGAAGCTACTTTTGAGACCAACACTTTTGGGGAAGGAGAGTCAAACTATCCCTCTTGAAACCAGTCATCCTGGTTTGGAAGATTGCCACTCCCACTTCACACAGCAAGTAGTGTTACCTTTGCCAAAACAGTCATGACCAGTGGTGAAATAAAATATTTTGTTTTGTTGTGAAGCTTGCCATTAAGCTCTCAGTACACAGTCATCAGGAGTGATTGTGAATATCTGAAGGCTCCAATGCCTTCACGTGAAATGGTCTGAATAGCATCTGGCAGTGTCACTACAGTATAAGTAGCCAAGGTACAACAACCACGATGAATTTGGTCTACTTTTACATTTAAAGTTCCTACCATAAGTTGTCTAAAACCCCCCAAAGGCAGTTCAGTTGACTAAAGCTAAAGAGCAGATTTTTGTACTCTTTGAAACACTGTTGGTTCAATTTGTTTTGCCATTTGAGTTCAGAAAATAAGTATATGTGTTTTGTTATATGAGCTTTTCAGCCATTTTATTGTGATCCCTTAGTCTTTTAGAGAAAAAGCATGACACTTAGAAAAGGAAAATTTTGTGTTGGTGTCAAAAGCTGTCTGTGTTGGATTTTCTTGTTACTGTTTCTTGTCTTATCTCCCTATTTTTTGCCCTTGAAGACAGTGCAGATCCTTGACAGTCTCATGTGGGAAATCCTGTAACAGTGTGGAGCAAATACATTTGAAGAGTATCTTCTCACTGCGAGCCTGGAAATAAGCTGTACTCTCAAATATGTGTAGAAATAGTAAAACTAATAAAGCAAAACCCCAGTGATGGCTATGGCTACGTTGCCTGCACTAGATGAACTAATAATTTTGTGCTATGGTTTTCTTCATCAGCTGGTGTTTTAACCACCAGGTACCTGGTAAACACTAAAATTCATTTAATTAAAGCAGCAAAGAACTGTCCGCACTTTCCATGTGAAATAACCAGCATTCCCCTCTCTATTTGCATAACAATGCATAGAAAGTTAATGAGCCCCATAGGAAACTTTCCCTTGAGTGGTCAGGGCTGGAAGTGATGCTTGCTCAGGACCTGTGGATTCACTGGGACGTGGATTTCAGTTAGGACTATGCTGGAGAGGATTTTTTCCTTAATATAGCCCTTATTGTCTTTGGGTTTTTTGCATATTTCCATTTTCTGTAATGAGAATATGCCATCTGAACTTTAGGAACTCATAACGTAAGTTTAGTGTGCTGATTTGTAATGTGGAGGTTAATAAACAAATAGAATACAAGTGTCTTTCTGAGTTGTTTTTATTACTGTTTTTTTTGTTCAATTTTGTGTGAAAGGGGCTTGATATTGGTACTTCTGGTCTGGTTGACATGTTGACATTACTCTGGATTGTTGAAAGGTTTCACGAAATGGACAGACTTACCCTGTAGTTCACTGGTTATAAAATTGGTGAAAATTGATGATCCTTCATCTTTCTTAGCCTGAGCAAATCCTGCATTGTTGCCTAAAATATATTGTGAATAGGTATCTTAAGCTTAAGGACACCACCTAAGACTTAAAAAATACTGTTAGAAGTATTTCTTTAGATCCATCATTTTCTTTTACTGTGCCTTCATTGCTTAAACTTTTTTTTTTTTTTGTGAAGTGCCTTAGCTATTAGTCTGAAAATATTGTGTTTTCCCAGTTTGTCTCAAAACTCCTTCCTCCTCTGTGTTCCTGGTTGCTCCATACTGTGTTGTGTAAATCCTGTGTTTATAGGGCTGCTAACTCAGTGTGTCCAGAACAAGCTTACACCAAGGACAGTGGTTAATGCCCACTCCAGATTGATTAGGTTTAAACAAGATATTCTCATTTTGTACAAGTGATGGGTCTGGCACCATAGTTTCCTTTAGGAAAGGGAGCAATTATTCTGTTATGTAGCTAGAAAAGCTTATAATGGGTCTGTATAATTAGATTCTAGGAAGTGTGAAAAGTTATGATAGAGGAACAATATTTCCTTCAGATTCAAATAGACTTGTGTTTAATGTTTACTGTCAGGTTACATTTTTCAACATCAACATAGAAAATGATTTTTTTTCACATACTGGTATGTTTCTTGGGGTTTTTTTGTTTGTTTGGTTTTGTTTTGTTTTGTTTTTTGTTTGTTTTTGGTGTCGTTTGGTTTTTGAGGTTTTTTTGTGAATTTTTTTCCGATTTTTTTTTACTTTTCATGTTGTTTTAGACTTGAATTTCTGTGTGTGGCACAGTTAGATAAAAGGGCAACTAAGTCCTTGGTTTTCTTTGAAAACGGTAGCAACTCTAAAATGAATTGGGTCTACTGGGAGTGGATTCTTGTCATTTTTTCACCTTTGAGAATTTTCTTTCAGGTAGAGCTTTTGTGTGCCTGATAGCAAATTCAGATGGTTTTATATTGGCTGTTTTCCTTAACTACCATTCAGATTTTATTTCCATAATGCTCACTTTTCTTCAGTCAACTGCTTTGATGAGTCAAGCTCTTTTGGAGAGCAGTCAAATAAAAAGAAAAGTGATATATCCCATTTTATCACAGCTTTTTCTGTGATTTATTTCAGTCTAATCTTTCCTATGCAAGCAGATACTATTGATATGCAGGTTGTATCTTGGCAAAAGCAGAGCCGTATGAATGCAGCTAGTACAGCAGTTTTAAATGGATTTGTTCTGCCATTAGTAGATATCTTCCTTCGATCAACCAACTTTTTGCATACTCTGGAAGGCTTTGCATGACTTTGCTATCTCTGTATAACTGGTTAAGTAACATTTTTAGGTTACAAAATCAGAGCTCACACTAAAGTTTTAGACTGGTTGTGTCTTATTTTCAGTGTTGAGTTTTAAAGAGTTTGCCTTCCCAGTCAATCTAGTCCTTCATTGTATGTTCCTCCTGCCTTAATCTAAAGGGATAGAACCAAACAAAACTGTAGCAAAGTTCAGGTAAGATTACAATTTTCAGGAAGGTGTATGATGTATGACAATGTGCACTCTTCTATCCATTAGAAGCTATTTCAGATGCTGCAATAGTCTTAGCCTGTGGTTCTAGTAATGACTGTGGCTACTGATGACCACTCTGAATGTTTAAGAATTCAAAATGGAAAAAATAATAGTGAGCTTACTCAAATCTTAAGTTGGCAAAATTTTTTTGACACTTCATTCATGATAACATGAATTTTCAGTGACTTTTCAGCAAGAAGGAAAATACTTTTATTTACAAGAGAATGTTGCAAATAGGATGCTTATTGTTACAGCAAAAATTGAATGACTGTCCACCTGCTGGATACCAATTGAGGCTGTGCTTACAGATCAGGTGCATTCAGAGTGTAAATTTTGCATGTTGCCTTACACTTGGTTTTAGAGTACTGCCCAGTTCTGAGAAAAAATGCCAAGACTGGGTGTAACAAGCTCCCCAAACAAAGGGTTTGGGTAGGCTTTTTTCATGTATACATGTATTACCACCCCTTAGACTGAGATGATTAAAGGAAAAGTAATTTTCCATCTGTAGAAAGGGAAATACTCAATAGGTATGCAATATATGCAATAAGTGTGTATAACAGAAAGGCTTACAGATCATATTGCCAGGCTGTGGTAATAGAAATACTATAACTACAGGATTACCTATGGCAATAGAAAGTATCCATCTCATTTGTTTTGTCTGAAATAGTTCATTATAACCTTAAAAAAGAGAAAAGGGTACCCCTAGGGTCCCACTCAGACTTTCCTCAGTCTGCACAGGGTGCCCAGAGGACTAGTTTTGAGTAGACACGTCACTTTTAGGCGCGGTGAAACAGCACACCACCCACGAGTAACCTGATACCCTGTGTGCCTGGTGTCGCTCAGCACGGCAGTGCCACTGGCTCTCAGGTCAAACCTTTGTAGCTCACCAGGCTGGCCAGTGCCCCTGTCACCACCTGGATGCAGTAGGGAGAATGTAAACCATTCTAGTAGCAGAAGCAAAGGCCGCAGCACTGAGATTGGTCTCTGCTCTGCACAGCTCTGTGTTACAATATTTAAAGTATTTATTTTTGTTGATTGTTTATCATGCCAGTGAAAAGAAATTAGCTGCTTAGTCCAATCAGAAGACCAGAATACAGTAGTTGGTAATCTGTTTAGTCTCTGAAAGGCAACAACAACAAAAAAAATCTGTTAAGTATATCAAGTTTATCAAGTCCCCTCGGGATTTCAGGGCTTACTAACCTGCGTTTGGTTAAGTACTTATTTCAGACAGATGGAATTTTTGGCAGTTACTGAAATTCCTCTCCTACTTACATGGAAATTATGCCTGACTGTCAAATAACACCTGATTTTGCAAATGTAAATATTGTGTATTGGAGACTGCATGCCTGATGACTGTGCTTTATTTGTAAAATTGTTACAGTTAGAGAGCTATTATTTGGTGTTTTGTTTGGAATAATTCTGATTAACAGTATATTTTATGTCAACTGATATTATGTTCATCTAAATTCTCTTCATAAATAGGGATTCCTGTCAGTTATTCCACTGATATCATTGCAGGCATCCTTTGATTATAGGTACATATTAGAGATATAGAGGTATAGCATCTACTATACAAGTAAATTAATATTTTAAGGAGAATTTCAGATATGGTTTAGTAAAGCTTAATGACATCTTTATTTTTAAAAAGTAACCATCACGATTCAAGTTATAATTTAATTTACTATTATTATATAAATGTAATATCTAAAAAACAAAACTGCACGTTGATACATCTTTAGAAGACAAACAGTATTGACAAAGGTGGTGATTAACAAGATTATTTTTGTTACCATGATTCATCGAGGGGGCTAGAGCTCTGAAGTGGCCTACAACCAATGTTTTTAATCTATAGCATAGGTAAGATGTGTTGAAATAAAAATCTGTCATAAGAACATGCTCAACAAGTTTGTAAGCGATTTGGTGAACTGCTCTTGTCTCTTGTTCCCATAGCCAGAGCTTTCCTAAGCAGTAATCTCTGAGGGTCAGTACATCCCAAAGGAGTTATAAAAGAATGAAAATGGCTCAGAAATACCCAGGGACAAAAACAAATCCCAAACCCCAACATATGATTATTTGTTCTTCTCTGCCTTTATAGTTTAAACTGTGTTTTTGGCTGCTCTTTGGTCTTGTCTGCTAGGGGCAACCAAGAGAGCCAAGACAGGTCTCTCTTCACTGGTGGGATATCCCTGCTAGGGAATTGAGTCAGGGGACACACAGACCACAGCTGATACTTGTTAGTAAGCCTGTTATTAATTTAGTTGCTCTTACAAACAGAATCAGAGTGTTGCTGTTAATAGAAGATAACCACGTCCATCGATCCAGCTCCCAGTTTGCTCATGCCTATGTTTGTTGTAGCTCCCAGGTGGGAGCAGCAGTAGGGAGACAGCCAGCTTTTGAGACAGCCAGCTCTGATTAGAAAATGTACAAATGCAGCTCTAGCAATTTTTCTGGTTGCTTTGGGGTTAAATATCCCTGTAACAATATGAATAATTCAGAGTAATACGATTTTTCAATAGGACATGTGGATTGAGGAGTCAAAAGGATGGTAGAGGCTTGATGTAGCAGCTAAACATAGGCAATTAGTGCCCCTGAGATAGAAAGGAGTGCTGTGCCTGGCTGTCATCTGGTGCTGAGAGCCTGCTATAGAGTGGATTTATAGTTGATACTATTGCCATAATGAGCAATGTTGATTGTTCCAGTACCTTCAACCCTCCCAGTTGTCAGTAAGTGCTTATGTGTGCAAATCTGAATTTGGTCCATAGTCAATATAGTAACTGGTGCAATTTGGATTAGTGGCTGCAAGGTACCTATTCTAGAGTGAGCTTTAACTTTATCCTATAATTATCATGGATGGATAGGTGCCTATATTGCATATGAATAACTAAATTTAGAATCTTAACTAGGCCTAAGCCATCATCCTACATTAAAGCACAGCATGCAATATATTTTTATATATTATTACTTTGATGACTTCTTTTACTGTTTATTTGTTACTGTCTGCTGTTTGTGTAATACAGTCTTCTCAAAATTAGGATGAGAGGAGATGATGCAATGCAAAAAAGATTTTACTCTGTATATGTAAAATAAAACACATATATAGAAATAGTTTCCTAAAATATGTTTGCTTGCTTACCTTCAGATAATTGTTTACCTTAGCTTAAAGGATTGTTGAAATAGGAATGCTGTGATGTGTCATTTCTAACGTGCTGGTCTGAATCACGCTTGTGTGCAATCGCCGTATCAGCTCAAGGCATGGCTGCCAAGCTGCCCACACATTCCCATGATGAATTTGCCAAGAGAAGTCTGATCTCCTTCTGACCATCTGCATTTGTTTTGAGTCATAAGTCCATGGGCGTGTGTATTAGCTACTGTATTTATCTGGGCTTTATTTGTTGGAAGCTGGTTTTGACTTTTGTTTCAGTTTCCCCTCTTGACTTGACTTTTTAAGTTTGCTTTTGAAAATCCTGTAGACTTAGAACTGAGCTATGAGTAGGCTTCAGGTCACTTGGTGTTTCTGGAAAAAAAACGGTGCGTTCAACACACTGCAACAGATCTACCACAACTCTAAAAAAACAGCTTTGAAATATAAATGCCAAATGTCACAACATAGTTTTTCAACTTAAAGTACTTGTTAAAAAGCTATGTTTAAAGAAAAGTGCATAAAACAAAACCTGTGCCTTTTGGGATTTTATAGCTGAAACTAGGACAATTTCTTCTTTTCTTGTATGTTCAAAGCTGTACCCATCAGCTATTGTGTATTTCTTTTGATTTACCTTCAGCATGCCTCACAGTCTCACAAGTCCTGATGGATGCCCATGCATGAGGGCTTATCAAAAGGAGTACAAGTGCTGTGTCTAAGTGAGGTTCTGCTCTTTACACTTCAGCAGTCCTCCTTCTCTAGCTTTCTCCTTCCTCCTCTTCACCAGGGTAGATGCCTGTCTGTGGCTGGCTTTTCAAACTCCAGTGAAGCCACTTAGCAGGATTCATTGCTAATTCAGGGATCTCAGCTGTAGGCTGAGACCTATGCAAGATCTGTGTTAGGTACTGTAGAAAGGCAAGAAAACCACAGTTCCTCTGCCAGAGAACGTAATGGACCATTAATCACTAGTTAGGATACTGATTTTTAAACCTTAATCCAAGATGCATAATCCAGAGCTAACCAATGTGCCTTATGAAATGCCCAGTAGAGAAATGCCCACCACATGGTGACTTTACTTCTTGCAGTCTAATAATACTTTAAATAATGTGTACAGTATAAATGGTTATCAATGTCCTTTGCTTCTGAAAGCAAAGCTGTCATCTCTATGTGTTGCCAGAGGATTACAACAGAAAATTTGTATTTTCATATTCAGTTTTCATTTCTTAACTCTATGCTGTTCATCTTTGAACTGTGATAACTTTCTGGTTTTGAGCATATTTTTTCTTCTTATCAATTTGTATTTGTCATCTTTCTCCCTAGCCTTCACCATTTGAAAGGATTTCTTTTTTTCTCCAAAATTTTAATAATCCTGATTTTGTTTTTTTCAAATTGAAATTAGATTCAGCTGTTCAAACCCTTCTTTTGTGTGTAGTCTTTACAGCAAATATTCTTAAGAAGAAATATGCATCTCTAAGTTAATGCAAATTAACATTTTGCAGAAATTAGTCCCTCTCCTTACCTAGTAGGTAAGGGTTACTTACTGTGACTGGTGTGTCCTAAAGCACTGTTTGCAGAAGAGATGTTTGCCCAAATAGCTGCATTAGCTGCCTCTGCTTGTAGTGTTTTTTGGCAGTCATGACAAGTATGGGTAGAGAAAACAGAAATAACATCTTTAGCCATATGTACTTCTCCAGCACCAATTTCTTGCCATGAACCACATTTGTTTTCAGCAGAATGGGTTCATTATGGAGTGTGTGCTCAGATTAGTTATTCTAAGTATTTCCTGGTGTATTCTGCCTTGAAATGAGTGTTAGTGTTAATACATGTGTAGAAGAATGGCTCGCTGAGCAAGGACATGCAGAGCTAGGCTATGTGCACAACCCAGGCTTCAGCGACCTTGACTATCCTTGACAAGCAAGAAAGAGGAAACAAAGTAACGGCTAAACAAGTAACAGGATGGGAAAACAGGAGCATGTAACCGCAAGAGAGGATAAAGAGGAAGCATGCTCACTTAGTTATAGCCAATCTGTATTAACTCTTGTACATGTGATAACAACTATTATTCAATCAGAAGTTACTAAGCGGCATGTGGAACAGCTGACTAATGTATATAACCAGAGCTGTGATAATCAATAAATGGAGTTCCACTGATAACTCTGTGAGTGTGTGTGGTTCATCCCGGCGGCTCTCCACGTCTGGCACCCGAACAGGGACACCGACTGCCTGAAGCAGCAGAGACACTGCCTGCCTGAAGCAGCAGAAACTTACATAGATCGCGAAGCCGCGAGCGGACAGGTGCTGAAGAGGCAGTGAAAGGGGGAGAGCTGCACGGCAGAGACGTGACAGCTGGTAGCGCATGCTGCAGTCAGGTGAGAAAGGTCACTCCTTTCCCTCTGCCCCAGCCACCGACATGGAACTAGAATTTGCGGCAACTGAAAAACTCCTCTTCAATATCCTTGCTAAGCGAGGGGAGGTTGTGATAGAGAAAGACTTGAAAAAAGTCATTAACTGGGCTCGAGAAAATGGGCACTTGAGGGTGCCCTCTCTTCTGTTTGTGGCTGAGGAATGGCGAGACTTGGGGGATCATATGTGGGACTGTCAGGTTAGAGGACAGGGCAAGGAGATGATTGCCCTTGGCGGGACCTGGTGAGTAATTATTAACACCCTGAAAAGCAGGAGAGCTGAGTCCAAAGTAGCTGCGGCTGCCATTCAAGCAGTTGCAGCGCCTGTGACGGTCGCGAAGACTAGTGGCTCCCGAGAACCTATTAAGGGCCTCTTCAGGGGTCTCCATGCGTTTAAAGGACAGCGAGCGGAAAAACAATATGCCACTGTAGCAGAAATGCTACAAGAGCAAGGGAAATTGAGCGCCAATGCTGTCAGGGCGACAAGCGGCGAAAGCTCACATGCCAGAATACCGAGCTCTGAAACAACAGCCGTCCTGCTCAGGCAGGCGGAAGAAGAGGGTGGTCTGGCATGTTGCCCGCGCCTTTACCCTGATCTTCCAAGGGAACCACAGGCTGTTCCCTTGCTCGAAGATAATGCGATGGACTCAGAAGATGAACTGCCTGCCCCTGATCGGCACCCTCCAGGCCCGGGCAATAATATGGGACAGGTAGACCAGTCGGTTGAACAGCTCAGGCAACAACTACAAGAGGCTATGAAACAGCTGGAGGAAAAGTTTGAGGAAACCTTGGCACGGACGCTAACAGAGCCTCTTGCCACCACCAAGCCAATACAATCTGCCCAACAACTGCTGAAGTTGGCTACTCCGGAGCCCTCAGCCCCCGCCATGAGTGATGAATACCGTGCGCCACCCTCCTGTGCTCCAGCATCAAGGACTGGTCACTTAGGACGGAGGTGGTCAGGGGAGATCCAAGATGCAGTCGTAGAGGGCGACTGGCAAATTGCAAGCGACCTTGTTTGTTCGGTCTTGTATGATCGTCAAGAGCCCCATTATGAACAACATGACTGGAAAATTCCACAGTAATTGAAGAAGACAGTGATGGAAAACGGCATTAAGTCCGATTCAGCTCGACTTGGGTTGCAATGGGTGTTTACAGCAGATGTGAATTCCTCCACAGACGGTATGAACCTCGCCCGGCTACTGCTGACCCCTTCACAATACATTGTGTGGCATCGAGAGTGGAATAGACTGGCGCAACAGGAAGCAGCGCGGCCGCGCAACCCGCAAGATATGCTATATGGCTTGAACGCAGACATGTTGATGGGATCAGGAGTCTATAGTAGCATGCAGGTCCAGTTAACTTATCCCCTAGCTATGCATAACTTGGCTGCGCAATTGGCACACATGGCTTTTTCTACTGTACCCGATTCTCGTCCCCAGCCAAGTTTTACATCTATGAAGCTGGGACACACAGAACCGTACACCCACTTCATTGACAGGATTTCGAAAGCCTTGACAGAGCAGAGCGACATGACTGAAGAAGCCAAACAAAATATGTTCAAGATGTTGCCGTTTGAAAACGTGAATCCACCAACAAAACAGCTCTTCCCCACACTTCCTAGGGATGCAGAGGTCGGCGATATGCTGGAATTGGCAAGCCGAGCCGCGTATCAGTGACAAGGGCAAGTGCTAGCTGGAGCTGTAGCAGAAGTGATGAAGCCAGCCATGAAAGCAATCACTGCAATGGCCGCTCAATTGACCAATAAACAAAACAGCAAAGCAAACCTAGCCCTAGTGTATGTTTTAAATGTGGAAAAGCAGGCCATTTCCGGAAGACGTGCTGATCACACATCAGTGTGGTGTGATCATTGCCAGAAAGACTCCCACTCAACAAGTGCCTGCCGAGCAACAAAAAACGGGAAAAAGAGCACGACGGGTCGCCGCGCGGGGACACAAGTTGCCACCCCCACTCAGTTCGCAGCTTACAGCCCCCCGCAGTCTGCAGCCTACCACCCCCCGCAACTCGGGAAAGCTTGGGAATCAATCTGGCAGCAGCAGTAACTGTCAGACTGATTGATCGAACTGTGCAGAAAATACCCACCGGGGTTCGTGGTCCACTTTTCCACATTGACTCCTGGGTTGGGGCATTACTGCTCGGACAGTCCTCCTCTGGGCTAGCAGGACTTGTTGTGCTGCCTGGAGTCATTGATGCAGATTATACAGGGGAAATTTACGTGTGTGCTTAACACTTTATCTCCCCCACTTAAAATTGAGCAAGGTATACGCATAGCCCAGCCGGTACTGATTGGAAATTTGTATTCATCTGAAGAGGAGCTCCCCACATGTGGGCAGCTAGGTTTTGGATCTTCTGGACAACCCGTTATTTCCCTAGTTCAGAAAATGAAGAGCCGACCGATGGTCCATGTTAAGCTGGCCCTACTAGATGCAGAATACTCAGTGTCAGCAATGCTGGACACTGGAGCAGACGTTACTATCATCAGTAGCTCCAAGTGGCCGCGAGGCTGGGCCCTCCATCAAGCTATAGATGTGGTACAAGGAGTAGGCGGAAGAGCCAACCTCCTTTGCAGCGCTGATTCAGTGGCGCTGAAGTTTTTTGGGGGCCAAGTAGTTAATGTTTCCCCGTACATCATGCCACTGCCAGGAGGCCTAGGAGGACTCATAGGATGGGATGTCTTGAGCCAGTTAGGGCAACCCTCCACGTTCCCAACCAGCATTTTTAACAATAGCCACTGCGGAAAAGCCGCCAGCCCCGAGAATTCGGTGGAAAATTGATGACCCCGCGTGGGTTGAGCACTGGCCACTGTCAAATGAGCAGCTGTAAATCGCCCACCAACTGGTAAATGAACAATTGCAAGCCAAACACATACAGCCATCTATTAGCCTGTGGAACACGCCCATCTTTGTCATTCCAAAAAAGTCTGGCAAATGGAGGCTTCTACACGACCTGAGAGCGGTCAATCAGCAAATGTGGGCAATGGGAGCACTACAACCAGGAATGCCATCTCCAACCATGTTGCCACAGGATTGGCACATCCTAATCATAGACCTCAAGGATTGCTTTATCACCATCCCATTACAACCAGAAGATACTGTTAGGTTTGCTTTTACCTTGCCTGCAATTAACAAACAAGCACCATCACAGTGCTTCAAATGGGTAGTTTTGCCACAAGGAATGAAAAACTCCCCTACTGTGTGCCAGCTTTACATTCATTGGGCCCTGATACCGGTCTGGAAAATGTTCCAGTCGGCTCTCATTTACCACTACGTGGACGATATCCTATTTTCTCGGTCGGAAGCCTTTTCCGAGGACGATGTTTCCAAAATTAAGCAGGTACTGGCCATGAAAGGCCTCGTTGTTGCCCCTGAGAAGATCCAGAGGTCAGCAGCGTGGAAATATCTTGGTTGGATAATAACAGCGAAGCAGGTTCGGCCGCAAAAGCTCGTCCTCCATCCGGAACTCTGCACCCTACACGATGCACAGAGGCTGATAGGAGATCTGCAGTGGATCCATAACATAACTGGACTCAGAAATGACAAAATTGCCCCACTGATACCACTTTTGCACGGCACCGACCCGGTCGCCCCGCTGACGTCAACGCAGACATAACTGCAGTGTGTGAAGGACTTAGGAGATAAGCTCCGCCACTCTTTCGCAGACAGGCGCCTCCCTGAGCAGCCCGTGGGAGCGCTAATTTGCAATCACCGAACTAGCCCTTTTGCCATCATTTGTCAATGGCTGTTTTGGCAAAAAGAAAAAGGGGGAGAAGAAACCCCTACTGCATTCATTGCGAATGCCGATGCCAAGACAGATCCATGGTTGTTGACCCTGACGTCCTCGTGGAAACTGGACACAGACCTGGTGTTGCTTGAATGGGTTTTCCTCCTGTAGTCACACGCTATAGTCAAATAAAAATGCAAGCAGTTCCTGAGATACAATTGATGTATAAAAACCCAACGACAGGGGTATGGGAGGGACCTGCACCACTGTTATTTAATGGTCGAGGTTACAGTTGTGTTTCCACAGAATCCAGACCACTATGGGTGCCCAGTAGATGGATGAAACCAGCTCTGAGGTCCAAAAGAGAAGGCCGCAACGGGTCGAAGACCACTGCTTGAAAAAACTTATTGAAGCAGTGGCTGTCCCAAGAGGTGCCCTGCCAAACCCATATCAAGTCACTGAGGACGTTTTCGATGGGAGATCACTAGGGAACTTGGGAACTTCCTGGTGAAGTACTCCCCTACTGGGGAACAAATTGTGAGCGGTGCCACAGTCCTCTCACCCTTGTATTATGCTGCGGTGACTGTAATAATCGCTCTAGTAGAAATAGTTGGACTATTGCTGTAACAGGTAGCTTGTGCGATGACTATTACTTAACAAATTCTTTTGCTCAATTTTGTAACGCTGCTCCTATTATATATAGGCTACCTGCGCAACAGGTACAAATAAATTGTTTTGGAGGCCCTGTAATATTTACCCTGGCTAAACAAGCTTGGGACTAAGCAGTTGGCTGAAGAATTTAGGAATAACCGGGTGGTTACAGGACCTAGCGAAAGGAGGGTTTGTGATACTTTTGTTGATCATTGTTACATTATTGCTACTGCCTTGTTTTATTCAGTGCTTGCAACACTTTTTAGGAAAAATAGTAAACCAAGCCTGGGCTGTGCAACAAGAAAAAGGGGGAATTGTAGAAATATGGCTCGCTGAGCAAGGACATGCAGAGCTAGGCTACATGCACAACCCAGGCTTCAGCAACCTTGACTATAAGAGACGATAAAGAGGAAGCGTGCTTACTTAGCAATAGCCAATCTGTACTAATTATTGTACACGTGATAACAACTATTATCCAGTCATAAGTTACTAAGTGGCGTGTGAACAGCTGACTAATGTATATAACCAGACCTGTGATAATCAATAAACGGAGTTCCACTGATAATTCTATGAGTATGTATGGTTCATCCCGGCTGCTCTCTACATACATGGAGTATTAGAAGTATTTATCTGGTTTCTCTGAAGTCATGTTTGAATAATAAAAGTGAAAAATGGAGAGGAAATGCTTGTAAAACTTTCTTTTTGCCTGTTCATAAGGTGACTTTTATAAAAAACACAAATTATGTAAAATAGCTCAAAGAGATTTGCAGGTCATTAAACTCTTAAATGTAGCTTAAAATGCTTGAAAACCCATATGTTCTATGTTTTTATAGAGATTTTATAAAAATTTCTTTAATGGGAAAAATTTTGCAGAGTTGTGGTTTTGGTTGGTTTGTTTGTTGTTGTTGTCTTTTTTTTTTTTTTATATTCTGATCCTAAAGGAGTTTATGACATTAGGTGCCTGAAACTGTTTTCATGTAGCTCATACCTAGCAAGACTATACACAGATTTTTTTGCTTCCTCAGCCAAAGAAGTTTGCCTTAAAAGAAGTTAATTTTGACTTGGATTCCTCCCTAACAGTATTAGCATAGTATGAAAAGATAAAATTGCTGAAGGCAAAAGCTTGGCCATCAAAAGAATTGCCTGCAAACAGTCATGCATACCAAAGATCATGGTTTCTTAAGGACTGCATCTAGTTCTGCAGTTAAATTTCTCCTGGAGACAATCTTGTGCATGAAGTGGTGTGAGGAGCATGGGATAACATGTGACTGGCACGGTAGTAGTGATGCCACTGATTTTTCATTTGGGACATACTGGGGAAAAAACTCTTCCCTTGTAATTGGGAATGTTTTCGGTCTTTCAGCCAAAAGCATTCATCTTGTTTGCGTGTCCTTTTTTTGTTCATTTGTTTTTAAGAATGGAATTTTTAGGAATGGAATTGTGGGGGTCTGTAAGTCCATTTGTTCAAAAAATCGATTCAGATCTCGAGCAGACAAGTATTGCAGGCAGCTGTGGGGTTTTCTCAGAGCTTTGTCTGGCAGAGCGCTCCCTGGGCTATGCTCAGAGATACCAACTGCTGTGGTGGCAAGCCTGCAAGGAGTGGAGAGGTGCCAGCTCTCCTCTTTCCGGCCATGGCAGCAGATGTTGAGCATATCTGAGTCCCTCAGACTCATATGCTCTTTTCACGATATCATTGAAATTTTTTCACCGCACTTTTATGATTTAGATACAGAGAATGAGTTTTGTAATAGAGAGTTTTTTACTTTTTGATGGACTCTGAGACAGTAATGGACCTACTTGTCTGTCCCCAAAATACTCTAGAGACTGTAATTTTCCTCTAGCCGTATCTTAGACCAGCAATCCAGAGATTTCTTTCTCATAGAATAGATGGTACTTCTAGATATACTTCCTTGCTACACCTTTTCACCTTCCTACTCATTTCTTCCTTCCCCCTTCGTGGGATCCAGTAGGCTCAAACATACATGCTAGTATTGAGCTTAAGTACTGCTGGTGGTGGTTGTCTCCTGAGTCCCTGAAGTCATACGAGCCTTGATTTTTCTCCTTCCAGAGACTCATGAAAGAGTCACTGAGGTAGAGAACCTTGGATGTGGACATGGTTTCCTCTTCTAAGCCAGCCTCCTTCTGCATGCTGTTAGGCTAATACTTTTGTGGCACACCTACAGTGAGGCCAACAGGAGGAAATGAGCTATTCTTCTAAATGAGTTGGAGATTTTAAAAATGAAAGTTTTGATCTTCTAGAACAAAAGATGACTAGTTCTTGGGAGAAATTGGAGAAGGATCCCTGCAATGAATACTGGCTACCCTTTAGTGAAGCTGAATCTCGTTAGTGCATGGACAGGATGCACATACTGCATTAGTACACTCTCTTTTTCTAGAAAGGTTTCTATAAACCTTGCAATTATGTGAGCTTCAGATAATCTGTCTGATGAAAAACTATGTCAGTGCAATCTAGTTTGTATTAAGAGAGAAAATTTGTCTCTCTTGACTGTGAACAGAGGCTGAGACAGCTCTTGAAGTATTTTGAATGTACTCTCTGTCTTTTCAAGCACTGCTTGAAAATTCGGTCGAAAGCCAATGCAAAAGGCTGTCTAATACAAGATGATGCTGTGCTGTTTTGTGGTTTTTCAGTACTGCAACTGAACAAGAGTTTTGATGTATGTGTAACTGCACTAGAACAATATTGTAGATGAGGGGCTTTGGGGGATTAGAGATTATGAGCAGAGGACAGGTAGTTAAGAGTGGAGTTGGTAAACCTATAGACATTAAATAATGAAAGAATACTGAATGATGTGCAGTAATAGAAATCACTGCTACAATTACAAAACTTCACAACATTATAAAGGGAAAGACAAATTCAGAATTAAATGTATTTGCAATGAGTTAAATGTCTTGAAAACTCAGAGAGCTTTCTGTGTAGAACTGAAAATCTGAAAGGGTATTTATGCCTAAGAAGCAGTAAAAAAACCATAACCCAAAAATTTGACCAAAAGATGTGTGAGAAAGGAAGGTAATGAGGTGGCTGGAGAACAACCTGGTTTTGCCAAAAGCAAACCAGAGCATATAATGAAACATGTGAAACACAGCTCTTGAAGAATTGCAAACTCTTAACTGGGAGGGTTGATAATAACTATACTTTTCATCTCTGTGATGTATATGATGCGTAAAGCAGTGAATAAACCAAAACTAAGCAGGCAGAGGTTAATATTTATGGTTGTGGTCTCTTGCCCTTATGCTGCTTTTAGATTGTCTTACTTTTCTTCTTAAAAAAATTATTTTTAATACAAGCTGCAGAATAAAAATATCCACATCATTTATAATAGTTGGGATGTTAGATGACAGAAGTCTGTCCTGTCCAGGTGTGCACAAAATACGCTTCTCAGGAAGGAAAAGGAATGTGTAAACCAAGTTGGACCTAGAGCCCTCTCTGCTGGATGGCAGGGAAACAACACTTCAAACAGGAAAAAATATGAATTTTGATGTAGAAAAGAAAATCTGAGGTTAGTGCAAGAAATCTAGACATAAACCTTAAATCCTACATAGTTGAAGTCTTCCCTAATAAAAGCAGATGGAATAGGATACACTTATTTCATAAAATGGCCTTCTCTTATTAAATTATCAGGTGTATATTTTAATGATAATTCTTCTGTGCAAATATGAGATCTGAGGGGGGAAGAAAAGAATTAACATTTCGTCTTAGAACTTCAGAAAATCCATAATATCTGTGCCAAAGGGGAATATTCCAGTAAAGGATTTTCTAACCATATATAGCCTAGAGGGTGTGGGTGGGTGCTGTGTTTTTGTAGTAATGAACTAAAGAAATTAACACTTACTATAGAAGCTGCAATAATACATGGAAAATATGCCATTCCAAGATGAAGTACTTTTAAAAAAAGACATTTGGCAAGACGTAACACATGTGTTTGTTTTAAAATAAAATATATTTTCCAGTAAGAGGGGAAACCCTATTATAGTAATTAAAGTCCATATTTTGTTCCTAATGTAAAGCCAAACACAGACATTCAGAAATTTTTTTCATTCCATTCGACTAATGGAAACAAGGGAAAGGAGAATTGCAGAGAATAACTGGATTGCTACTTTACTGCCAGCACTAGAAGATCCACTAAAACTGTGTAGCTCCCTGAAGTCCAGTCACTTGGAACTGATTCTGAAGTGTGCGTGAGCACACGTGGGTTTTTTAAGCCCAAAAAATTCTAGTGGAGATAAGAGGGATCAACACTGAATAAACTTGTGAGAAGTGTTGACTCTTCCTTCTTCCATGGTTTTTCAAGATGAGATAGCAGCTGAAGACATTCATGACATATCTGGTCACAGAAACTTCGTTAGGGAAAAAAAATGCAGGCTTTGTGTATGCATTTGGAAACCTCTGAAGTCTCACATGCGTGGAGAACTACAGCGAAACAGCTGCTGATCTTTATTAAACTTGGTTTTCCTTCACTTTCTCTCTAGGGTAGAAGGAGCACATTCTGGAAATGTTCGATGTTTTGTAAAATGTTCATTAGAAGATATTTATTTTCTTTGAGTCGTCATTTCACTTAGGGGTAACAACTTGATTAATGGCATTATAGAGCAGATAGCGTGATGGGGTTGATTTAGGGTATTTCTTCTATTTTTTTTTCAAGTCACAATGATATAACTGCTTGAAAATTTAGATTAAAAATGGTGTAAGAAATGTAGACTAGTAAGATACAGGAAGATTTTGTAATATATTTTTGTTCTGTAAGAATAAGCCCTGAGCTGACTATTTATGAGGAAAAAAACCAAAACAAAACCAAAAAACCCCCAGAAGCAGAAAAGAAGAGCCTGTCTAGGTAACCAAACTAACTGGCATGAATTTATCACATTGTATCACTCCCTAAGTGTTTTGTGAAAGGCAGTTAAGGACATTGTGTAAAGGACTGAATTTGTTCTCTTGAAAAGACAAGAGTAGTGAAAATGTAGACTGAAGGAAGCCTTTTGTATTTATGCCCTTGTTTTCCTTGTTTTTCCTGTTATTTGTTGACCCAGCTAATTGTCATGAGAACATGAACAAAGACATTTAAAAAGTCTTCTTATAGAGATGGTTGTGAAAGTACCTCAGTAGTATTTATTTTCCACAGGTGAATTAATGCAGAAACCCTACATTGCTATTTTTTCCTCTTTAATGCATCTCAAGGTGTTTTCTCAAATATTTTTTTGGATAAGAAACAAGGTATTTTTTATATAGTTGTATCGTAGATGTTGAATATTAGGCAGCTTTCTAATGGATTCTTTATATGTTTATACACACATGCACACACACACACATGCACGCACGTCTTCTTGGTAGAGTAATACGTGCTACCTAACCTCTACTACCATGAGCTTTAGAATATGTTTAAGCTACAGGATAAGCATATTGCAAAGATACAGACCATTCTAGTGCTGAGCTAAGAGAAGCCTCAAAGACACATACAGATCAGCCAGTATTGACTCTGGAGCAGAAGCGTTGCAGGCGGAATGGTGCTAAAGGAGAGTCGCAGTGTGTCTGTGGAGCCAGCAGCCAGGGGCTATAATGTGAAACAAATGCATACATTTCATAGCTCATATAGAGAAGAAACTCATCTGACTTTTCTTCTTATCCCCTAAAGCTGTCAAAGGTCTGATTGTGTCCATCAGTCCTGCCTGGCTGTAGTTACCAAAGCAGAGTAAAACTTCAGCAGCTGGAGGAGTGCTTGATGCTGGTATGCTAAACCCACAGTCATGTTTCTGCTGTAGAGGCACCATCTTTCTTACAGTAGTTTGATGTTACATTTTTGAAGGTGTTTTAGACAGACAGACGTCATTAAAAGCAGCAAATCAGTGGAGTGAATATATGGCTGCTTTCTTCTTCAGCTGTAACTTAACAGTTTTGCAGATGGTACTCTTGGGGTGTTAGGAGACCTTAATTTGTTCTGTGCTGGGATGGAGTTATTGTACTCTACAGGCCTGTCCTCTTATGCCTCAGTAAAACCTTTCCCTAAAATAATTGCTCAATTCTAGATTCTGCTTAATTTTAAATAGCTTTTTTGATGCTTTTACCTGTGCTATGATTTGCTGCAGAATTTTTCTTAAATTAATTATCTCTTGTATAAGTCTATACATGGATTTTGTTTTTATTTTTGTTTTTTCAGGGCATGGCTTTTACCTTGGAGGAGAGGCAACAATTGAATATTCATGGATTATTGCCTCCTTGCTTTCTTGGTCAAGATGCTCAGGTTTATACAATTCTTATGAATTTTGAAAGGCTGACATGTGACCTAGACAGGTAAAGTATGGCGATGAAACTTTATCCTACTTACCAATTCATGAGTCACTTACTTTTTTTTTGTATAGCAGTATAGATGAAATTTTGGGGTTTTTTTCCAGCCATGGTTGTTGATTATTGGGAATCGTCAAGGTAAATACATATTTTTGCTAGAATGCTTTCTTCAAAAATTAACTCCTGCTTTAAAATTGTAATCTTCCAGAGCTGTTCACATGAACTTACTTTGATAACCAAATGATACAAAGGTCATCAGAAACGAATGAACTCATGTGAAACTAAAAGTTGGTAATCACTTTACATGCATAGAGGTACATACGTGTTAAAACATACAAAACTTATAAAACGTTATAAAACTAATATGTAACATAGTATTCCTCTGCTTAGGTTTTTTTAAGGAAAAAATCTGTGGAGGGCTTTAAACATTTATGAGTACTAAATTTTTTTCCTAAATTTTTATTTTATGGATCCTAGAACAAAACAGTGTCTTCATTTCTTCTTCCTGTGCCTTGCTTTTCTCTGTTGTGGGATGTCTTGTTATCTCTGTAATACATGGCCTCTAGGCACCCATCTGTTGGTGACAAGGCTTTTTTATGATTTGAAGTTGCCACAACCTTTGTTTTGTATGGAGTCAGAATAGGATAAGGACAGCTTTCCTTGCAGGTGAAGAGCTTGCAATTGTGGTATCTTCTGTAGGTTAACTATTCTCAGGAGGGCCATTATCAGTTATTATCACAGAGTAGTAGCTTCTCAGGCCAGAATGTTTTTTTCAGTCTGAGTGCTGGCGTATAGCAAAGTGTAAAATTTCATGAAGCCCCCTGATTCCACCATTGATGTTACCATAGGAAAAAACTTTCTCTGTCCTTCTGTCCCCATCTCCTCCTTAACTCTGCCTTGAGGCAGTCTCTTCATGATACAGCTAGTTGTTGCATGTGTTTCAGGACGTTTAAGGCAGTTTCAACTGCTTGTTTCTGCTTGAAATGCTGGAATTTCTCTTCACCTATAGCTTCAAAAACCAGAACAAAAAAGGTCTTTACCCCATTGTTGTATGTGTTTTTTAACTAGTAAAGAAATTTTGCTCCTACTTTAGGTCATAAGAGAAAAGCACTCGTGTTTCTCAAAACATCGCAGATAGAATGTCACAGGTCTAGCTATGCAATAGTCAAAGGGAGATTAGCAGTATTTCCAAATCTTAATTCTTAATTTTTTTAGCAAAAAATTGTGGATATTCAAGTGGCTTTTTGACAAAATGAAAAATTTCTTCAGGAAATGAAGAAAGAATTAATTTATCACTTTTAAATGACAGTATTAAAACTTTGAATGTCATGCCTTTTGAACTGCAATAAAACACTGTATACTGAAATTTTGATTGCAGTGGGAATAATGAAATAAAATAACTGTCTCCAAATATTGTGGGAATACTTTGCAGCTATCTTTATTATGTCAAAAGAAAGGAAAGAGAAATCTGTCTGTCTTGGGGGTGGGGGAGGAGATTTTTTTTTGAAGTATAACTAATCCATGTATGATAGACACAAATAATACAAAAGAATAAAGAAATATAATATTGTTACAAATAAATGTAAAGACAAGGTTTTCCAGAAGCTATTTGCTTCAGAGAATATTTTTCCAAAACTGCTGCTGTTAAACTTAAGATCTGTAAATACTTAATTAAACAAAAACTAGATGTCATTCTTTCCCACCTATGAGTCTTCTTTGACGTATTCTCTTTTCCAAATACATAGCTCGGTAAGGAAGAAATTTGTTTCCTGCTCCTGTGACCAGACATCTGTAAAACAGAAGTGCTAACATTAAATTATTCCATCCATGTGTCTTGAGCATTAGACTGTAGCTTGCCATTTTATACCATAAAGCCAGTTTTTATTATGATGCCTGCTTTAGTATAAAGGTTGTATTGTACTGCACAGCTTTGCAGTACAAATTTATTCTTGTTAATTTGGTTTTAGTGATGCAGTTCAACTGAGAAAACTAGCAAGTCTTTAGTTTACAGAAATAGCTTGAAACAATTACAAGTTAGGCTTTCTTCTCACTAACGTGTCTACTAGTCAGAATACTTCAATTAAGATTTTAGTAATTAACATATTAAAAAAGTGAATAGCGATGTTTATTTCTCAGTTTTATTCTGTTGTGTGTGTCTGTGCTGTTTTCTCAGCTGTAATTTTTGGTCCAGGTATTTGAATCTTCTCCTTCCCCTCACAGTGTGAATAAACATTGCGGCCCCGTTTGTAGTGCTGGATAAGCTGTGGTGGGATCTACATCCATGGGAGATATTCAAAACCTGACTGAACATGGTCCTGGGCAAACTGCTCCTGTTGACTCTGCTGTGAGCAGGGACTCAGATTAGGCAATCTCCAGAGGTCCCTTCCAACCTGAGCTAGTGTATGCTTTCGTAATGCAAGTCCTTAGTGCTTAAGAAATAAACTTTCAGGGATAATCTTGGATGAATGCAAATTTGTGTAAATTAAGTCAGGTTGTCCCTTAGGAATATTAAATTATGTAAATCCACAAGTACCCTCCAAACAAAATTGTTTCTTTAAGAAATCATATTTATACTCTGAACACCTAGCAGATCTAAATTGACTATTCATGCCATGCTGTGTTTTGATAAACAAGTATTTTCCTGACGTGTTATTGGGGCTTTATATAGCTGTGTGCTATTTTTTATCAAAATAAAATTGTGTTCTATGCATAGGTCTACATTTAAGACCACTGATGGAAAGACTTGGTAACATTTGCATGGAGAAGATACTTCCTTTCAAGGCTGTCAACACTGACATCTTGGGCTCCTTTGCAGATAAAATGCTTCTGTGTGTGCAAAGAGTTGCATGTACAAAATGTGATTTTCAGGTGGTTTATAAGTCAAGTGTCTGACAATTTCATTGGAGTAAAGAATTTTACGTCAGTAAAGAGCCTGCTTGGAGAACATGTGCATTACATGTGTGTGAGCTCAATCGTCAAGGCAATATGTGAAATCTGGTCTCCTATATTTATACTTGTATGAAAGAATTTTAAAGAAGAATGACTGTGATCTTACCACAATTACTCCTTGAATCTCTTCACTGATGAAGAATGTCAGAAGACTTTGGCTATTTTAATTGGAACTTGAAATCTCAAGTGCTCCCTGTAAAGGCAGGTGCTCAAGGACAATCTTGTATAAGAGCATGCAGTTATTCTCTTCTACTGAGTGTCAATGTCCTAATTCCAGAAGAGCCCCCATGTTTCTTGCAGTATGCATCTGGCATAGTCTTTGCTCCCATAGAAACAGTGCTTGAAAAGAGATGAAGGGAGGCTGTTGTTCTCCTTCTAGAGCTTGGCAGTGAGTGTATACCAGTGTGGTTTACATCCAAATACAGAAGATTAAGTACAAGCATTTAGATATTGCAGAGGTGGAAGCTGTTAAATACCTTAGGCAGAAGGGTATCATCTGATGAAACATAAATGCTATGGATGACAGGATCTTACATTGGCAGGATTGCCCCGGTTTTGCTTGGAAAGGGTGTAGGTAAATTCATAAAGCTAATTTGATAGATAGTACCATGGCATGACATGTTTGGCACAGCTGAAATGCCTTTGTGAACTTGTAGCATGAAATTGTTGTACTCTGAAATACCAAGAGTTCATACACAAAATGAACGTGGAAAAGCACCAAATCAATTGCCTGGTATGCTTGGCAAAAGGGACACCAATCAGAGGAAAAAATTCTATTCCTCTAACTTAATTTGGAAAAGCTGTGATGGATTCTGCAAGTAATTTAATTTTTTTTCTCCTCTGTATGTTCTTAATTGTCTTTCTTCTTGCTCTGTATTGATACTGAAATTGTTGCTCCTGGCACAGTGACATCTTCTGCCTGAGCTTTTCTTTCTTCAAAGAGTCACACTGTAAAATGTTATACTGGATGTGTTAACATTAGGAGAGGGTCCATCAAATCACTTTTCCAGAGAATGCAGTCTTATTTTGTTTTTTTCTTAAAGTTCCCTGTCTTTAATGAATTTCTGTATAGATACTGATGGTACAGAGTAATGGAGCTAAGTGTCTTACACAGATTAAAAATAATAGCTTTTCTTCCCACCTTCTGTATTTACTCTCATATTTTTCAAGACAAGAGTGAAAAAATTGGGGTTTGTTCTGTTTTCACCTTTCCATTTTGCCTTGTAAAGTGCATGCCAGTGATAGTTGGGCCAATTATCCTAAGAAATCATCAGTTACTTTCCGGTAGTTATATCAGTTTTCTTTTGGGTTTTGGATGATATGTGGTTTATATCCTTTTGCTGCTACTGTATTTTATTCCCTTCATAATGGCAGACTAATATGAAACATTCTTAGGTGAAGTAAAGGCAAGGGGGGAAAAGTGACACACTGAAATTTGAATGCTTGGCAGTCTCCTCTGTCTGACTTGCCAGACCTTGGGTTTTGTCCTCTGAAACTCTTCCCTGAAATCTTCGTTCAAGACTCCTTGCCTGAGGACAGATAATATTTTTCTCTCTTTTTATAGCACAGATGATTGTTCTCAGTGTTTTATTGCAGGTTTTCATTATGTTTTCAATTAAACGTGGACTTCAGTAAAAGATTCCATTAAATACTGAATTTTAAATATATTTTTTAAACACAATGCTGAAAAACACTTCATGCTTTTAGTTGTATAGATACTTTGATGTTGCTAAAAGATGCATACTTGTTGTCTAATGCATTATAACCAACCCCACATTGAGGATGCAGCATTTTTGGTTTTCCCTTTAGAAAGAATTTTTGAGAAATTTGATATCTCTAACTAAGCAAATTATGATGCTGAGAAGGAAGACATATATATTCCACTGAAAAGTAATCTTCTGATAAAAATTGCACTTCTTTAATTTGTAATAATATTTCTTATACTGATCAAATGTAATATTTGAAAATATAAGTAGTATGCAGTTACTACTTTTGCAAGCTGTTCAGCATATCCTGAATATAAAATTGGCATGATAAATACAAATAAGAAAATAAACCCCCAGTTTAATGCTATAGGACAGTAAAAATAAAGTGGAGAGTTATAACAGTCAGTTTTTTGACTTGAAGCCCCTGAGGAAGCCCTTTGCTAAGCTTTTAGTTTCTTTTGTAAAAAATTTCCTCACCTTGTTTAAAATCTAGGCTTGATCTGAGTATAAGAAAGGATGATGAGAAGGTATTTTATTCTCTTAAGTAGCCACACCTCATTTTAAAAGAAAGTGATAAAAAATATAGAATACTGCAACTGCTTCGGAATGGTGCTGTGGCTCACATGGTGCTTGCAGTGTCTAGTATAGAGTGGGGGCCAAAAATATGCATGATATTCTCTAACATCACTTTAAATGTTCTCTGGAAACAAAATTATTGTCTTCATCTGTATTCACAACTACATGTGCATGAACTTGTATTTCAAGATAAATGTTGGGATAGTCATCCTTAGGAGAAAGGTTTTAATAAAGAAAATGCTCTGAGAATTCAAGGACATTGAGAGATACGCTAGATCATAATGAAATACTGGGAAAATGAAAGGCTATAGGGAAATGTAGTAATATGAAAGAAAATTAGTATGTATGTATGTATATTTGTAGCTGAGAACTACAAGAGCAGGATACAATTTAACCTTGGAGAACATTCAATACTAATGTGTATGATGGAAGGTGGTTCTGATTGCCTCATAGTGATGGTATTTAGAGAACAACTGCAACTTTTTGGTTTCTAGATCTTTATCTGTTTAGGGTCTAAAATACCCTTCATGACACAAGGGAAGGGTTATTGTTTCGCCTCACTTCTGTCACCTCATTACAGTCACCAGCTGCCAAACTGGCTTCACTGGCCTTGCTTACAGTGCTCGTTAAAGGTTTACATAACTGATCCCAAAAGAAGTGCTTCCCTGATATACAGGGATATGCGAGCTAAGCTTGAATGGTATGCATTCAGATTTAGTAAGCTGTTCTTTGTCAGATGGTTACCTGACTATATTTACATCTTCCTAAAGAATTAATTAGATTTATACGGGCATATGATGCCTAAGTATGCAGAAGGAAAGTTCATATGAATAATATTTAAGTACCCAAACCTCTAGGCTTTTGCAATGAATGTGTTCTATATGAATCCTCAATACTTGTGTAATAAAATGATGGGCATGTTAAACTTTTTGAGTGTAAGTAATCAGTAATCCATTGCAAATTAAAAAAACCCTACATAAATTGTATATATTAGTTAAAGATTTTGTGTAAGCCTATTGGTGTAGAAGACTACTTAATTTCTACAGTAATACTTAATATTGCTAAAACTAGTGAATAGACAGGTAAAGTTTAAGATCACTAAATTCCTAAATTTTAAGTGTTCACAAAGTGACAGAGTCATACCTATATGAACTAGTATAACTTGAAGTCACTCATACACTCATATCATTTGTCACACTCAGCATTGCAATTTGGCTTCCTGATTGCTATCTTGAAACAGTAATGTAATTATTCAGTGTAACTGTGACGGTAGTCAAAAGTAGATCAAGCTAAACATGAACTTTTTTTCACTCTCATTTATATGATTCTTTTTTTCTCATTGGTTTTCTTTTTAAATAAATGTAGAACGTCTTCAAAATTGGTTTTAGTTAGGAGATATAACATTGCAGATTTCATGTCAAACATACGCTTAAGGGATGAAAGGCCGTGTGTGTATGCTTTGTTTTCAAAAGCTTTGTTTTTCAGTATTTATTTGAAGTCTTAGTCTGGATTTAAGATAAATTTCTATAGAGGAAAGAGCATGCAAAGCTTTATGTTTTTAGTTCTGTTTTCTATGGGCAAGTGAGTAAGCTTGTTTAAGTTATATTTAATGCTTGTCTCATTTCAAGTGGAACAACTGATATACACAGATAAGGTTCTGACAGACCAAATCCTCAATTGCAGCACAGTGTTTTATACCTGAGAAGGATTAGCTTCCTGAGTGTGTAGAGTTTGACAACTGTGTGATGGTTTCAGGTTCTTCGTCTCAACCAGTTTGTTGTCTTTTCTGTCTGAACCATTCATGCAATTAAGACAAGGAGGAATTTAAATACTTTCAATAAAATGGAGGCTATTATAGAACAAACATAATTTTAATTATCCAGACACCTCTGTATTTCTAAATCTACTTCATATGTTCCCTTGATGTCTGTCTAATTGTATGTAATTCTCCACAGATACATGCTACTAATGAGTCTTCAGGATCGCAATGAAAAGCTTTTCTATAAAGTGCTGTCTTCTGACATTGAAAGGTTCATGCCTATTGTTTATACTCCCACTGTGGGACTGGCTTGCCAACAATATGGTTTAGCATTCCGGAGGCCAAGGTATGTAAGTTTATACTTCAAATAAAAGTTGTAAATTGTATCTTATTTTCCTCTTGGCAGATTTCTGCAGGGCTTTTCTAACAGCTGAATGTAAGCCAAAACTGCAAAAATTGAGATAATTCAAGCTACACTTTTGGTCGACATTAAACAATAATTTGTGCATTTCTTATCTGCATTAAGAAGGCAAATGGTTGGTTTAATTGCCTTAAAACATGAATATATTTTTAATATTATTAACTGACTGTTTTAGAATCCCAGCTGCATATTAGAAGACTGGAGAAGAATGGAACCTTAGTTTTAGAGTTGTCTTAGAAACTTGAAAAGCACAGACTTTTGCCTATATAAATGTTTATGTTATTGGTATTTTATACATACACACACAAACACATATATATATATATAAAACCAATATTTATACAAACTAAGGATGCATTACATATGTATCTACTGATATCTTAAAAATTATCAAAAATCATCAAAGTGCCTGTTTCACTGCTTAATAATTTCTTGCTTCATAGGTTGGTTACTGGAGTGCTTTTATTCTGTAAACAATATGTGTATTTATAGAATGATGAGGATGAACGGTGGATACGAGGTATGAAAGAAGGATAGACACTTCTGTTTCACTCTGCCTCTTGAACATCAACTCACAGAGTCTGAGATTTATGGTGGTTGCTGTTTGAGAACATTGTGTATATCACTGCCTTCAAGTGCAAACTGGAACAACATTTTGGAGCCTTCTGCAGAATTTTCTGGCAAAGAAAGAGATAAATGAGCTGCATGTGCATAGCTCTGTTAACAGAAATAGGTTTTTTACAGTCAAGGCACTGATCAAAAGTAAGAAGCTTGCAAGATGTAAGGGAACAAATCACTGCTCACAAACTCTTCAGCAGGAGATATTTGAGAGGGACTTATGGCTTCAAGGTTTTGTTGTTAATGTGAAAATCA
This sequence comes from Callaeas wilsoni, assembly GCA_013398955.1. Classification (NCBI taxonomy): domain Eukaryota; kingdom Metazoa; phylum Chordata; class Aves; order Passeriformes; family Callaeidae; genus Callaeas; species Callaeas wilsoni. Next base: position 115,970 of record VWPU01015739.1, on the reverse strand, counting down.
TTTTGGCCTTGTGACTGACAGAATGAGTCAGGACCATCTGGTCAACTGCAGAAAACAAGAAATCCCACTTCTGTGCACATTAAAAAATTCAAAAATACCTCAAGAATGCTTATTTAAACCTATTTAATGATCCGTGGCTTTTAGGTGCCTCCCTTAGTAAGAGAAGTCATTTCCTTTTTCCCCTCAGTATTTACCACCATGGTGATTTTATTGGCCTTCCAGGACGTGCTAAATGTATCTGGAAATTAAGTCTTTGCTTACACTGGTCTCATTACCCCTCATTTTCATATTCATTGCCATATACAATATTTCACACAGAGCACCTCTGCCCATGCACATACTTTTCCCTTTCTCCCTAGACGCGTGAAGCATCTGTGGAGAAAAACACATGGTTGAATTAGTCATGGAATTGTTAAGGTTTCAAAAGACCTCCAAGGTCATTGAGTCCAACTTTTGACTGAACACCATGTCAACTAAACTATAGCACTAAGTGCCACATCCAGTCATTTCTTGAACACCTTCAGGGATGGCGACTCCCCCCTGTCCCTGGACAGCTCATTCCAATGCTTAACCACCTTTTCAGTGAAGAAATTCTTCCTGATGTCCAGCCTGAAATTCCCTGGCACAGCTTGAGACTATTTCCTCTTATCCTGTCATTAGTTGCCTGGGAGAAGAGGCCAACCCCCACCTGGCTACAGCCTCCTTTCAGCCAGTCATAGAGAGTGGTAAGGTCACCCTGAGCCTCCTCAGGGCTCAACAACCCCTGTTCCCTCAGCCACTCCTCCCAGGGCTTGTGCTCCAGACCCTTCACCAGCTCTTTTGCCCTTCTCTGGACATGCTCCAGCACCTCAATGTCTCTTTTGCAGCAGGGTTGGCACTAGATGGTCTTTAAGGTCCTTTACAACCCAAACCATTCTGTGGTTCTATGATCTTTGAGAGACTCTTTCCTGCTTAAGAGAAATATCTACAATGCAATCTTCCACAGCGCCATTACAGAGGGGTTTTTTTCCTAAGAAAAACCTTTCCTAAATTATTCCAAAACCAACTATGCAAAGCAACTGATATAATTTAGTTTGAAATTGCATTCTAGACCATTACTCATTTAGCATTAAGCCTTATATGCCAGCATACCTCATAAACAGCATCCTCCATGAGATGGATGGAGAAGAAAAAATAAACATTAAATTTAATATGCAGAAGGTGAAAAGGAGTAAAAGATGCAAGATTTAGTCCAGGCTATACGATCTAACAATTTTAATTGATTTTTTTTTCAAGAAGTTGCAAGCAAGGAAAAAGGTATAATCTGATCATACCTTAAAAAAGGAGTATTCTCATCTGTAAGAACTGCGTGTATCTGCTTTATGCTGACTCATATGTAAGGGCTGTCTTTATGGACGAGTAACTGTTTTTCTTTCACAATGTTCTTTTATTTCAGAATATTTTTAATACTGGCTCTTCCCACAGCCCAGAAATGTTTGATATTTCATAGTTTAATACAGATCCCGTTGGAAACACACTTGGAGATAAATAAGTTAAAAATTACCCAGTTGCTGCAGATCATATTTATCTCACTGCAGTTTGTAAAGCAGTGTCATATTTAGTTTACATTTGTAAGGATTTTTTCCAGTATTCAATATTCAGTTATACTTCTTTACATTGTGAAATGAGTTCAAAGCCCCTGGCTGACAAGTTCTCTCTTGAGGCAAGGAACAACAAAAATTAATTTAGAGTTCAAAAAATAGGTGTCTCATGGAATCATTAAATGAGATCATCTTCTGTGACTCCCTTATGTGTTTTTAGAAGACTTTATGGGCTCACATGATGTGCTTACAGTCACAGAAGGACTCTGTGGCTCAGGAAAAGATTTTCATCCTGAAGCAATATTTTGCAATTTTAGAATAAACATTTACGGCTGACCAGCTAACCATCTGATTAAGCATAATTTCTCAAGAGAACCAGCTGCAAAGTAACTTGACTCACTAGTTTGAAGCTCATCTGTATAACTGACATTTATTTGTAAAATTCAGACAACTCAAGATTGCATTTCCTGCTCTGAGTATTCAGCGTTAAATCTACCAGTTTAATGAATAAGAATGTTATTGTAGAAATAAACAGTACAGATCTGATAGCACATTGGTAACGTGATTTTTTTGTGGGTGCACTGGTGTTTGGCCAGTGTCAAACACATGACAGACCTGTAAAGATAGAAGCTTTACTTATGCTGGGAATATAATGGGGTTCTGCTTTTATTGTAATGCTCAGGCTATCATTAAAAGCATTATCTCAGAATCTCTACTAGGTCACTTCTTGGCTCAGAATTTCTATCCATCATTTAAATTCCTAAAGTAAAAAATTCTTCAGTTGCACAAGGCATGTACATACATATGACAGCTTTTGATTGCTTACCAAGAAACAATCTATTTCTGTAAATAGATTTCTGAAATAGAACAGTTCTTTCATCCAACAAGAATAAATATGGGAAAGTTCAATGGAAATTTCCTCTAAGAATCCAAAATTGACTTTTTACGTTGTATAGAGAACACCCAGGAGTTTAAGATTCTTGTGTAAACTCACCATTCAGAGAAGGGCAGTATAATTGCCAAGTACTGCTATGCTGAAGGCTTTGGACGTTGTTAAAATGTTAGGTGACTGTTTATACATTGCCATTCCTAGAAGGAAAGGCCATTTTGAACAGAATATGATCAGAGCAAACCCTGGTAGCCGATGCAGCTACACAGGCATGGCAGAGTTCTCTGAATTAACAGAGAATTCTGTCAGTCACAAACTGACTAGGAACCATTTTTAAAGCAGCTCTCTTGGATCTGATACAGTCTCTTAAAAGGCAAAGTATGTCAACTTTGAAATTATTTACCAGATTTCCTCCTCACTGAAGTGCGTGACTGACTCAGCACATACGAATTTGAGACTTAGTCCTTTCCATTCCTTATATTTCTCAAAAAGCATGTATTTATTTAGATTTATTTTATGTATTTACATTCACAATAATTCACATGCACGGTATTGAATGCATATGTTGCAAATATGAGGTCTTTTTTTGTTGACAAATGTTTACATGCTGAGATTGCCAGCTGCAAGATAGCATCGCTTTTTAATAAAGAAAAGAAATTAGAGAAGAGGGAAATATTTATTTCCTGTGACAAAACATGGAAAATGTTTTTTGACCTTGTAATCAGAAGTTGCAGTCTGCTTGCCAGCACAAGGTTGATCCTGTGGTACATTTAATAATCTTTTTGTGGTTTTTAATGAGGCTTTTATTGGAATTACTTTTCTTAATTCCAATGGATGTCTGTGGCATCCAAGACTCTTCAGAAACCAGATTTGGCTTACTGGAGGCCAGAAACTTGTCAAGTACTCCTGGATCACATGAGCCTTGAAAGTTCAGTTCCTGGAACTTTTGTGTGACTCTGTCTCTCCTTCTGGTGTGTGATGTTTCCTTGATTGAGACTACTAGAATGTCTGGATTTATTTCACATAACTTTTTCACCAGTATAACAGCTCCCTTAGATTTTTCCAGCACATCTAGATGTTTTTTCCTCCCCTAGAAATGCATATATATGTATACATATGTGTATTTAGGGACTTTATTAATCTGATTGTTGCATGCATAATTATCTTAGTATCTTCATTTAGTTAGAAGTGATTACTGTGTAACACAAAATTCTATTAAAAGGTGTAACAATGCACTAGTTTCACAGTTATTCTCTCTAGTATTTTCTTCACTGAAAACCATGCAGAATTTTAATCTCTAAGTGAAAAAAAAGGAAATGTGGAGGCTTTTTAACCAACCTCTTATAAGGTCTTGACTGTTAGGACAGCATTTGAAATCAAAATGTTTTGCAATAAAGACATAAAGAACGTCAAAATGCTTCTTTGAAAATAGACCATTGGAATTCTGTTCTGCAGAAGGACCTGGTGTGCGTATTAACAACATGGTTGGGGTGGTAAGTTATTTTGTAACATTTCGACAGAAAATTAGCATAGCTATAGCATTTCTGCTAATTTTAGACAATCTTTCTCTTAAGGGCTTCTAAAGCCTGATGATGATGGCAGTTGCAACTCCTCACTCAGCACTTTTGAAATACATATTGCTCATTTCTCACCGTTGTCTTTTGTGAAGATGACAACTGTTGACATGTTCCAGGCAACTTTTTTCTCTTTCCTTTTTTTCTTTTTCCTGTGTATAGTCTTGCCGTTGAGTTCATGACATCCATTAATTTTACTTTCTGGCATGATTCTGATCTGCTGTTACCTCCATCAAGCTAAAACTTTGCTTAGCATGCTGTTGCTTCCTTGGCTTGAAGATAAGGCTAATAGAATTGTCCCAGCAAAACATTTGCCCTGCTCTGAAAAGTTGGAAAAGGAGAATTAGCACAATGTGAGAGTGTTGAATTCCTCTCTTCTCTTGGGCTGCCTTTTAGACTGGATTGTGCCCAAGGTGTATTTAACTTGGTCTGTCAGCAGACAGTAATGCTGCTGCAGGGAAAGGTATGAGGATCTTGCATGGAAGATGTCTGTGGGCCTCATTTTGGTCTTAGAGTATTTTGTAAACATTAAGCCAGTTTCTCATGTAAGAAATTATTGAAGGAAAAAAAGTTATGTCTTGATTTTTGAAAACATTATATTCTTTATATGCATGTAGTCATCTGGTCTCTCTAGAACTGTTAAATTCATGGCTTTTCATAATATTTTGGCAATAGGTTTCACCACTTAGGTACAGTTTGAATTTTCATCTTTTTATTAAACTTTCACCTCAGAATAAAATCATGAATGATTAGCCTGTGCCAAACTGAGAATAGATAGTCCTGACTTAGCATTATGAAATATAACATCCTCCATGTGGTGAGGTTTTTTGTATGTACTTGGTGTAGGTATAACCTACAGCAGTACTTGAAGGGGATGGTATTTACAGAAGTAGCACTTAGAGTTGTTCTTCCATTTAGTCTTGTCTGAGTTGGAGCTTTATCTATTATTAGCCTCTTCCTGCTCTCATAAACTTAATACATGATTTCTTCTGGAGGTAGTATTTCAAGGACTTTTTGATCATGGTCATAAAAGCTTTATCCTAAAGCACATCACAAGCATGGAATTTCTGGCTTTCGGACCTAAGTTTGTAGGTGCATTGCTCTGTTTTTTCTGGATGGAGTACATATTGGCTGTGAGCAGGAGGAAATGAAGCCATCTCTTCTCAAAACATGACTCTAAAAATGTTTGGCAGCAGTCAATGTTTGGTCATTCTTAACACAGTCTTCTAAGGAAGACAGCTAGCAAGACTCAGTGCTCTTCTACAGATGTCCTTGGTGGTTTCTGAGCAAGAGGGCCAAAACTAAAGTACTGGCCATGCCTTTCTTTTCCTTTGTTGTCTTCCTTCACAGAGCCCTGGATATTTCCAGGGGATCCCTGTCCTCATTTGGCTTGTACTGTTATTTTTTAATAATTTCTACTATCTGTTGTGTGAGGTTAGAACTAAATGTTCTCCCTTCTCCACAAATTTGGGGGAATCAAATTTATCTTTTCAAGGGCATCTGCACTTTGAGCTAATGGGACCTTACTTCTGTGAGTTTTGGCATATGATTATCTTCCTCATTTCCTTATATCCTACTGAGACTTTCCTCTGAAACAAAGAAGTTTCATACAGATGCTTTTCACTAAATGGGAAAGACAGTTTGTGTGACAGTTATTAATGCAGTATTTATTAGAACCTTCTTGTTTCCTTTACTAAAGCAGTCATCTTGTGGATCTACGTGCAGAAGACTGCACAGAAAGTACATGATCCCAAGTTAAATGTCTTTACTCTGACTAATCTCTTCTTTTTAGTGCCAATAACACATAAAAGGTGGGCTATATCCTTTTCAACAAATAAACTATGTATCTGGATTTTAAAACATAGGTATTATTTTGGCATGGTACAGTTTCATATCAAGAACTATGACTTATATAATATATAACCATGTTACTCTTCAATGTCTTCCTCTTTTCCTGAATTTTTAGGGAGATTTTGACTCTATGCCAGCCTGCAATACTGCCTTCTGGTTACAAGCTCCCTGATTTCCCAAAGCAGTACATTCCTTAATGAAATGTACTTTAAGGGCAGAGATTTTATTTAGATTTCACACCTCTACTTGGCCAAAGATTCCACTGGCAACACTAACGTATCAGGTCATACAGTACAGGGAGAGGTCTACTCATTAGCTCTGTCCAACTCTATACAAGCCATATTTATCTACTAAAATTTTCCCCTCATGAAACAGCCTCTGTCAACCTGACAGGTTTGTAGAGTTTCCTAATTGTCAACATCATTTGACCCACAAAGCAAACTTTTTAAGAGTAACTTCCTTTCAATAAGAGAACTTTAACTTTCCTTAGTTCAACACCTTTTCAAGGACAGCCTATCAAATCCCACGCAGTGTCTGCATCCTTCGTTTTGTACAAAATGATCAGTACAGTTCCTCCCTTCTGCCTTGAGTGGCCTTGGGACACCCTGAAGTTGTAGCTCGCTCTTGACAGTAGTTTGCATATTGTATGCATTTCCATGGACTGGGATTCTGCACTATTCTAGTACTCATTTAGGACAACCCAGACAGTGAAAGCTTGTGCCAAATGAACAGACAGACGACTGCAATAGACAACAAACAACTTGCAGCTCATTGCTTGGGAAGTGCTAAGAAAAACATGTGGGCATCTTTATCCCTTCCTAAGGCTATGCTGTGGAAGGGAAAGAGCTTGCTTCCAGATATCAGTGGGATAAAAAATAAGTGGTGTTACTGCATGTGTTTACAATTAGGTATCACCAGCAGTAGGGATTTTATGCATTGGTAACATGAGCTTGTAGCAGAGAACTGTTATAGTCAACTGATAAACATCTAGTACAGGTTTTGGTTTTGTTGTTGGTTGGATTTTTTTTAATACTAAGATCTTATTAGAGATAGAGGAATCCTACAGTCTCCTTCTATTCAAAGAGTTTTCCATGTCCCCAGTAATTCCCGATGTTATCATCTGATACTGCAAAACAAGGTACCAGTAGTATTCAGATGAGATGCCAGTGATTTAGAAGCATTACGTTGCTTTATTGGCTCATTCTGTACATATCCCAGCCCATGCCCAGAGGATGTTTTCCTTTGGGGGTGTGCTTACGCTGGAGTTTCTCCAGCTCCCGTTTTCTGTACATTTGTTGCACGTCCTTCGGCACCACGCAAATCCCCTGCTTACACATTCAGCAGCTTCTCTGTTTTAAATACTCTCATTACTCAGCAGTCCAACACTGTCTCATTGTTGCATTTCCAATACAAGATATTCAGTAGCTTTTAAAAAAACCCCTACAGTAATTCCTGTAACTGTATTAAGGGAAGTCTGAAAGAGGAAGGAAAAACCCTAGCAAAATCACTGTAACTTTGCAGTAGCTTGGCTATTCTAACATCTTAGTTTTCTGTGTCTGTCTACAAGCTTTCTAAATAGATAGTCAAGTCTTAAAATGAAAAATGAAAAAATTAAAAGTGAAGACAAGGCATAAATATTTTCAGCCTTTATAAGTATAACAAATGGGATGATTGTGTGTTGTAATATATCTTGTGTTTCTCTATATTTATGGCTAGGTGTTTTGGTCCAGGAGCTTTTTACATGCTACATTTGAGAGAGCCATATGCATAGGAGGCTTCTGAAAAAGACAAGAAAAAAGGTTTTGGGATAGAAGTGGATCCTTTTATTTCTTGCAAGGCCCTTTCATCCTTTTTTAGCAAAGTTTTATAGCTGCCTAAAACTGTTTTCTTATGGGCACAACTCAATAAAAATGTCAGCAGTGCTAATTATAATAAATTTAAAAGTAAAAAGACTAGGTAATAATAACTTTACTGAATCTATTGTAGAGTAGCAGTAACATCATGTAATTTGCAGCTGGGTGGAGAAAGGTTTGTGAGGCATCTGACGTCCTGAGCACTGCACTTTGAGTTAAGTGGTGGCACGGAATGTCAGATCTGCTTCTTTGGCTAATGGGTATTAGGTGATTAAGCCACATACAGGAAACACAGTATCTTTTAGAAAATGGTGGGTAAGGGCCTGCTGGGAGCATAGATCAAATAGATAAATGTGTGTAAACCAAACAAAGCAAGTCTTTTTTGTAAGAAAAGCAAGGACTTCCAGCTATAGGCAGACAGTGATATGGAACTCTTAAATCAACTGGCATAAGGGAACTGTTTACTGGGAAATACAAAAAAAAAAAGAAAGCTTCAATTTGTATTGAATGAGAACCCATGCCTTTGGCTCAAAGATGGTCAAAAGCCAGTTCTCATTTTTGCTTCTTCATTCCCAACTACATTTAACATGAATTTTTGTTTAGTCTTAAGGAAGAAGGGAGTTTAGGGGTTCTCACAACTTTATTTTAGTACTCTAGTATACTGAAATTAACTATTGTTTTTGGCATTCTGGTGGAATTTTCCATCTGAAGGAAGAGCTTCCTGTTCCTGAGATGAAGCTCTAATGTAGCTTACAGAGACACAGCAGCACATTTCCATTTCAGAAATGCACAATATTATGACTACTTTTTTATATCAGAGGGTATATTTGGTTTCTTTTAACTTTTCTCTTAAAGTTCTTTAGATTTATTCTAAGCACATATGAATGTACAGGTTTGCTGCACTGTATTTTGAGGGTCAGGTTGTTCGTATGGCCTGTTTTAGGCAACAGTATCTCTGAGAGTTTCCCTTGGTCATCCACAAGGAGCTTCTTAAACTTGACGCTTAGATATTTATCTCTGGCAGGGAAAATACAGAACATGGTTTGCTTTCTGTTCAGTTAATTAATGGAGTTTTATTTGTTTGTTTGTTTTTTGTTTTTTGTTTTTTTTGTGAATAAGTAGTTTATGAGCATAGGGAACTTGTCATTCTCAAGAAAATAGTGTGTTTAAAAAGATTTCCATTCTGCCTCATTTCCATTTGCTGCAAGCAACGTGCCTGTTTCTACTTTTACTTTGCCACCTAACATACAATGTAGCAATGCTCCAGTTCATGCATTGAAATTAGACACTTCTTGGGGGTGGTTGTAGTGTCAGACATTTGATGAATGGGTGGTACACCACATTCAATCTTACAGTGAAACAAATGTCATCTTTGAAGGATGACATAAAATATGGCATGTAGACTTCCAAAGGCAATGTCCGCAGAAAACTTTGTGTGCTTTCTGACACTGGACTCGAGCCTTCGATTCCCTTGAAGAGGCTGGAAGCTCCCTGATGATGTTTCAGAAACACTTCTATGGTGATTGCTAGATGATGCTTTTTGAATACTGCATCACCCCATAGGACTGGCTCCAAGGCTCCTGGCTAGGTCCGTTCCGTATCCTGTGCTTTGCTTCCTGTATGTGTGTAGTGAAGACCAGCAATATGAGGTTGTGTTAGCTGGTATCATTGCGTGCTCCGTTTTTTTCCCAAAGTGTTGATCCTGACTTTATGAAATGAAAAATTTTACACAGGGTCATGACTGAATTTTTATAAAAAGGAGGGAAAGTATAAGACTATTGGCCTCTAATGGACAAGGTTAATTTTTATCACAGTGGGCCAGATACATTCCAGATGTTCAATGTTCAAAATGTTTCCTTGGGGTTCCATCTATTATAATTCTTTTCTCAAATTTTATGATAAAGGCTTCCAGTAATTTTTAATTGAGTCAGAAAATCTTTTTTTTTTTTTCTTAAATATATTCAATTCCCTATAATTAAAAACACTTTGTACAGGTAATGTACCTTTCCTGGGTTTTGCTGGAAAAATTTTAATGCTTTTTCTGTGAGTGAATTTCAGAAAACTACTAGTATGTTGGAACTTTGTTAACATCAGATAACATAAATCTTGAGGATAATCATGTTGCTTCTCTGTTTCTCTGTCTGAGATAGAGCTGTACATGCAGCTTTTTTCCCCCCATGTTAAAAGTTGTTGTTATTGAACACAGTACTAAAAATTTGATCTGTCTCATACATTCATTCATGCTGTAAATTTAACAGGAAGTACAGAAATAGTGCTGCTGATCAGGTTTTTTACATTTTTAAAAATGTGAAAATGGTAAATGGAGATTTGTACTTTTTCAGAGTGTTCATTTTCAGCAGTTAGAATCAGCTCTACAAATGGAAAATAGTGTCTCATTTCAGAAGTGACTTTTTCATTGAAGTGGAAGTTGGGTAGGATATGCCATAAGAAGCAGCATTTTTTAATAAGTCTTCACTTTTGTCCCAGCTAATAGTTACTGAGAGCAAATTATGGCAATTTAAAGGTCAATGAAAACTGGCCTTAAAGGACGTTATTGTCTAAATACGGGAAATTTTCCATACTCCAGTGAGCCAAGGCAGCGCAAGTTGTTGAAGTAAATAGAAGGACAGTGATCTCACTTGTTTGAGTATTTCACAGTTTAAATAGCATTTAAAAGTATTTTTAGAAAAACATCACTAGCATTGCAACATTCCTAGTAGATAACATGGTTGATGTTGTTTGTAGATGGCTTTCTACGCAGTTAACATTAGCATAAAATAATACAAATATGACAGCTATTGAAGCAGAATAGTAGGTTATTTTTTGTCTTAAAAATGAATGGGTCTGGCTCTGGTAAACCATTCTCTCATTCACAGTCTTCAAAAAGTTCTATTTGTGTCCATTAGAGTGTAAGTAATTAAGTTATTTATTGAGCAACTGTCAGAGGAATTTAAGTAGCTTCTGGAGCAAAAGAGCTCCAGTGCTTAAACCATAGTATTTTGCAAAGTCCGCCTTTTCCTTTGCAAACAAACACATCCCATTGAATTGCTGTTGTGTGGTTAAACAGCAATACATAGAAGCTGATTGTCTAGATGAGTGATACTTTAGGAATATATATCAACAAATTCATGTTTAAGAAGTAACCATAAAGATATAATCTGATCTACTCTTTTGCTGTATGAAAAGGATGCATCATTAGTTTGAACATTCAGACCACAAAATGCTGTGCAATTAAAGGAGGTCAGGCACTAATTGAAAAACAGTGTTAGATATCTAGATATACAGTAAAGAGTATTTTATATGAGTGATGCAAAACATCTGCAATTACTAAGTCCATGAAGTGTTTACTATGAAGTATTTTTAGTACAGTTTGAGGTGAGCATTATGGTTTCCAAAATTAAGTAGAGATTTTTTGATTATTAGTGAAGTGTCAAGCTATAATTACTCTTGGTACCATGTAAAATTTGTTTTAAAGTTTTCCAGTGTAAGGCTTGTAATGTTGTTACTCAGATTATTTTTACAATGTAATGTTTTTTTAGGTTGAATGAGAGCAGTTGAGGAATTACTTCATTGGATTGCTTTTTATTGTACAAAAGCCTTGACTTCTCTGCCCACTTCTGAGTTTATCTGCTGGGCATTTTACAGAGTAAAAGCAGAATGTTTCAAGAAAAAAAGATTATTTTTTGCAAAAATGTATATACGCTCAAATTCATAATGTAGAGATTACATGCTTTGGTAGCAAGAATAGGCATCTCAAGGGGCTGAAGAAGTCCAGACTTTTTGGAGAAAAGTAGTAAGACAGGACTGATGCAGTTTTCGTCTCTGTTCCTTTGTCATTTGCCTTCAGTCTGTACTGCTGTGGGCAGCTTGTAATTTTTTTTCCGCTCTCACCTGCTCTATTGTGTTACAAGTTAGAAAATGTATGCTGTATGCAAGCTCTGGAGCCTGTTTCAGGTGGAGAAGGGCAGATGGGGCAATGTCTGTGTGATGTGGCCCCTGCCTGCAGGTGTATCAGGAGTGTTACAGTGAGTTCCATAACTCACTATGTTGCAAATTGAGCCCCTGGTTCCCTGCTTCCCTAATCCCACATGGGGTGGAAGAGGGAATGTGCTGAGACCTGAAGTCAGGTTTCTGAGTAAACCCAAGATGTGGGCAAAGGGAGTTTTATGTGGAAGTTCCTGGAACCCATGGGGTTGTTTGAACCAGCTCTTCTGACTGAGTGCCACCTGCATGAGCCTCTTTGAAGCACACAGTGTCCATTGTCAAAGGAGCAAGGCAGAGCCATGGACTCTAGTTGAAGATGTTGGGCAGGCTTGAGCATAGTGTGGATACTGTATTTACTTCTGGCAGCATCTGGAGCACTGCAGCGTGCTGGGGCTTGCATCAGAAAAAATGTAACTATCTATGCTAGTTGTATTTTTTAATTATTTCGGGGTTTTTGTTTTAATTTCTATCATCATCATTTATTTTTAAATAATGTTTTAACATCTGTACTAAAAGATTTTCCCAGCATCTGAATCTTTGAATCACTAGGTTTTATTTCTCCAAACTCTATCCTTTCTTTTCTGAAACCTCATTCCCCTGAGGTCATCTTTTCAAATGCCAGGCTTACAGCTGCTGTCTTTCAGGTTAACTTTATCACTTTTCTGCTCTAAAGGCTAATTCACATTGGATACTGTACGGTTCTGTAAGTGGCCCAAACTTAATTCTCTCTTCTCTGTAGATGTTATTTTTAACTGTAGTAACTATTGGAGCATGATACTCACTAACAGGGATTGATGAGCAGCTTTGATGGACTTGGGCATGTGAAAGAGTGTTACAGAGGCTATCAACACTGGATAAAAACTATCATGAAACAGTGTTTTTCAGAAGGGATTCTTGAAATAAAACTAAATGCTGGTTTGCTCCTGTAGCTGAAGATTGACTGTTCAGACCCCTTGACATTGGCATTTCCCATTTACAGGGATTATTGATGCCTTGTAGAGGCTGATCTGGAACAGAGGCTAGACAGAGTGAAAGGATAAAGGGTAGGTATTTATTGAAAGGCCTTCACAGGGTACACCTTGGGCAGTGCAGGAGTCTCACAGAGACTACACCCAAGATGGGCACAGTCACATGTTTTTCAGACAGATATAAGTTTTGTCTATTTGCATATCAGAGGTTAATTGTCCAATTACAGCTTCAGGCAGTGCAGTCCCATTCTCCTAATTTGCTCTCCCCAACTCACTTTTGTTTATATTTCTCAGGGCCTGAGACAGTGAGGTGTCCTTGATTCTCAGGCCTAGAGAGAAATTGTTGTGTCTGACCAAAATGGGAAAAGCAGTTGCTAACGCTCTATATGGAGTTCAGAGTTATACACTAAAGAATTGCAGGATTACAAATATATGAAAATATAAAGCTAAAATCCTAAGGCATCATTATGAGCACTGTATTTTTCTCTATTTTAATAATTTCTGTACACTCTTGTGCCAAATTGGGCTGAATTTTTATAAAAATATATGAGACTTTCATTATTCTTTTACATATAGCAAACTGGAGTTGGCAGATGCTAGCATCTGTCTTTCAATGTGTTTGAAGTCTTCTACAAAATAACTTTTTATAATCAGCAGTCATTTAAGAAACCTTATACTAAGCATGAAATAACACATAATATTTATAAACTTTTATGTCTTTTCAGGATTAGTATCCTACCCTCATTGTCATTTGTATACTGCTAGAATTTACCTTTTTTATGAACTACATCTTGCTCATATACAGCTCCACAGTTTCAGATTTTTTGGCAGTACCTACTGATCTCTTAATGCTCCTGTCCTATTTCTGAGCTTTGTCTTTGATTTAGTCATTATTTTGCTTCTTACAAACTTTTCTGTTTATATATGGTTTGAATGTGCCACATTTAGAAAATGTAAAGCCCAGGTTTAACACTGATGATTTCAGGCTGACAGTAGCAGCTGCTATTTCAACATCAACTATTTTATATATTGAAAAATGTACCTGTGTATTGCAAAGTAATGAAATTCATCCCTGTACAAAGGGAAAGGTAAAGAAAACAAACAAAGCTGTCCACAGCTGCATTTCTTAAATCAGCCCATCTCTTATATTTATTAGGCCTCTGTGGTCTTGCGATGCAAAGGAACTTGCTATGGTAAGATACCATGAAAACTTTGAGCATCTTTTATATGAAGAAATTAGACCATATTAAACAGTCACAATGGGAAATACAGTGAAAAAAGAGCAGTTCTTTGGGGAGGACATAGGTACTCTTAGTTCCTAGTACAAAGTTTGTATCGTCTTGCTTTTTATGATTTTAAAAATAGGAGGGAATTTCAACATGGACCAGGGAAGTAGTTTACCTCTTTCTTGCCAACTGCAGGAGTTTGGAAGAGTCTACGCTCAGAAATAAACTGAGTCTGGCCCCTGAGATTTTTTTTGTTATTATTATTAACTTGTTGGTTTAGGCTGCCTGAGGAAGTGAAGTCACTTCTACTGTAATTCTATGTAGAGTTCATAATTCAAATAATAGTTTTGAATATGTAGGGTTGCAGGGTTGTGAGAAAAGTTTGAACTTTTTTCATTAAACATGTTTGGCATTTTCTGAGACATGTTAAGATTGCCTCCTGTTGTTATAAGAAGAGGAAAGAAAGGATTATTCTATTACAATGACCCATTTTCCTAAACTGTTCTTTAGTAGAAAATAGACAAATATGTTGCTGGTAGAACATTGCTTCCTCGAAACATAATAAACAAATGCTCCATTTAATTCTGTTGAATTTGTTCTCATAGATCAGGATTTTAATAAAACAGACCCAAATCGTGCTGTAGAATGACCTCAAGATAACCAGTAAAATTTGCTACCATGTAGTGAGCTCAGTGATCCAAAATAGATCCACCCTTCATTGAGCGGATCTTGATGTCCCCATGTGGGCTCTCCCCCTCACTCTCCAGTCTTACTGCTGGTGTGATGAGAAGAAAGGAAGCATAGTTACTTCTTTGCCTAATTATTCCTCTGCTGCAGTTTCATACATTTCCTGGCTAGCTGAAGTGGGTGTCAGTAGCAGTGCTTGCTTTGCCTGGGCTGGTATAAACCAGTGCTCAGCTGAGGGCTGGCTGGGCCAAACTGGCTCTAGATGAGCACTTCTGCATGTGTGCTTAGGCAAGTTCTGTGTTGGTCTGCACTGTGCTGTGTTCAAAATGAACACTTTAATTAGAAGACTGATCTTAGGCTGCAAGCTTCAGGTCAATTTTGGTGATTGGTCTTCTTTCCCTGCTAGAAAAGATAACGTTCATAACCAAAGTACCAGTTATAATAGAAAGGATCACACTGTGTTGTAAAACCTACAGCTGCTTTTCCAGTGAGCTTGCCAACCTGGACTGCTCTGAAAGTGTGCAAGAGAATTTAATCCTGCTTCCCTATGAGTTGCGTTTCTTCTTAGAAATGTGAATATGTGCATGCTGAAAAACAAGCAGCATATTCCTCCCTGTGAGAACTTCTTCTCGACTTGGACGGTTGGGATGGCTATAAACGAGAGATCTCTGTAGTTAGGTTTTAGAGTGTGTAGTTTATTTATGAAGGGCGTGGGTATAGTGGCCTTGCTTGGAGCTGCCAGCCGCAGGTCCAAGCAGGTTAGAAAAGTAGAAGAGCAAGAGAAGCAAAGGTAAGAGCAAGAGAGAGTAAGGGCAAGAAGAAGTAGTGGAAGTTGTAGAAGGAGAGGAGAAGTGGGCTAAGAGACCCAAGTGATCGTTTACAATACAATGTATCTTCTTCTGTGTTAAATATTCTAATTTCTAGTAACCAATCTAGAACAAGATACAAATCCTATAGTATTTACATACAGCCTATAAGAATTGTTACATTACCATACTGTGTTACATTTTAAACTCTAGAAACTACTCCTTGGGACCCTGCTGCCAAGCCAGTAGGGTCTGCTCTGACCCTTGGACTTGTCAGCAGGCAGAGGGTATTGTTCAATCAGAGAGGGGATTACCTTCTGCCGGCCATCCCATTGTTTTCCAGTTGTTCAGTAACTAAGGCTTGGTATCTCAAAGCTTGCTTTCATTTCAATCTCACTTACAGTTTCTCTATTCTCAGCATCTTTTGCTAGACAATCATATTTATACGGCTTTCCTGTTCCATCTTCCCCAACACTCCCCATAACATTTTCCCTGTATCTTGCTTCTTTCTCCATGTGATTTTATTTATTACTTGTCTATCTGCTTTAGCAGCCCCATCCTGAAGTGCTTTGTCAGACAGGTGCACATCCTGCAGGCCATCTCTTCCTTGTCCAGCAGAGCAGGGTGTGTGTCACTGGCGTGATAAAGTTTTATAATAACTTTATACCCAAATTGATAATTCAGTCATATTTCTGGATTGAAATCTATATAGAACTGAATCCACTTTAAATCATCTAGCTTGCCCCATGCTTCATTCTTCTGGTAGCTGTGCTATGACAGCCCAAAAATAACTATATAATGTCTGCTAGGTAGAAAAATTGCTAGCTACCTTTTCAGCTTGTCAGCTCTCTCCCACTTAAAATAACGTTATGCAGTTGGTACTTTCCCTGGCTATAGCATGACCTCATGGAAAAGAAAAGAAACAACGTACTGCTACCTTTTGATGGCTGTCTGCAGGTAGAACTGCCAGTGAATTCAGTCCCAGTAGCACAGGCTGAGTGTTCTTGTGGCTGACACTTTGTGAACCAGGGTTCCTCTTACCAACCTGGCGTATCTACTTGCAGAGAATACCTTACAGGAGAAAAGTGCTTTAGTTAAAGAAATGAAGGATGAGAAAAAGAGATCCAGTTAAAAGGGTAAAAAAATTCTTATCTCTCATTCTGTTCCCTTAAATCTATTAGCATCTTCTTGGTCAGGCCAGTGTGTCCAGAAATGTTTTACTAAACTACAGAAAGAATGGAGGGAAAGGGAGAAAGAGGGGAGTGAAATGCTTTTGACATCACTATTTACACTTCAGCCTCTATTTTCCATTGTGCCTTGAATCTGATCCTGCTTGAACAGATTTCTGAAATACGCTCTCAATACTTATTCAAAGGTCCTTACAAATGTTCTAACAAAATTCCTTCTGGAGCAGCCACCCTGCCTTTATTTTCCTCTGCTGGGGAATTTATTCCATGGTGACCTCTCTCCCTAGCGTGCAAGGAAGAGGTCATTTAGGCACACTGGGCTGGACTCTGACTCTTTAGAAAATCAATATGAAGTCTTGCTTCATTTAACACGAATCTATTAGGTTGGTGTAAATTGGAGAATGGAGACAAGGAGAGGAGTGATCCCACAAGGTTGCTTTCTTCCAGCACTCCATGCGTGCTTTCACACACTCATCTGTCACAGCTGTCTGTCTCTGAGGCTAGCAATTTGGATAAGATGTACTTTATGATTTAACACTTCACAGGCTGTTTTATAAAATTACTCATGGTACAATACATCAGAAAGGAAGCATAATTTATTTTTCTTTGCTATTTTATGGCATTTCACTGTAAGTAACATCTTTTTTCAGGTAGCTGTCTCACAAATAGATATGCTTGTGTGCAATAAATACCATAACTTTTCAAAAGTATTGTAAAATTAACCGTCCCATCCCTGGGGACCTGTCGCTTCCACTGGGATGGAGGAATTAATTTGCTGACAGATGCTACTTATTAAGAAACAACGGAGATACATTAATATCTAGCCTGATGTGTTAGTTCCGAGCATGGGAAGTGGACACAGAAGAAGAACTAATTAGAATTGCCAGGATGAGAGAATTTCTAGTTCTAGGGGAAAATGCATTAAGTGAAATACTTTGGTTAATTACAGCATGTCTTACATTGCTTTTTGTCCTAAATAATAAAGAATTTCAGTTGCATATTTTTGACATCAAGGAGGGAAAGAAGACAAATATAAAATTAAATTTAAAATTCAATATAAAAATATACATCACATGGTAATTTATATATAAACATATCATCTAATATGTTTGAATATATAAACATATGAAATTAAATATAATGTTCAGACTAATTATGCTATTTTGGTTAGTATACATTTAATGCTTCAAGGGATTTTTTTGCTTGACTTGGTATATCTGCACTCCTATCTGGCAAGCATTTTCCTGATTTATTAGTTTTATTTAGACCTATATGTCCCACTTGTATGAATATGGTCATATTCTGTTAGACATAGATTTCAATTATTTTTTCAATAATTTTCTCTAATTTTTACTTTAAAATTTTTATAATAGGCAAGGGGAAATGCTTTAGAATAATTGTAGAAGACAATGCCTTATACTTACTAATGCAAAATGTAAATACAAGAAGGCTTCTTTGGCATGTGCTTCTTCATTGATGTTTTCTTTGTGGATTTTGAGAGATTACATTTAAGTGCATTCATGGGTTTTGAGAGATAGCATTTTTCCACTATCTCACATGAGAAAAGTAGATAAGAAATGGAATTAAATGAACTCTGTGTGGTCTATCTACCTGTCCAGTAAAATAAATGAAGAATGAAATGCTGAATAGGAAAATAAGATACTATATCAATTTTGCTTATGTAATAAACAGAAAATGAATTGAGAATTACACTTTTCTATCATTTTGTTTTAAAATCTTTTGTACTGGTGGAATTTAAGGCCAATTTTCCAACACACTGTGGAGTAAAGATTTGGTCTGTTCAGTATAGAGGATCTTCTCACACTGTCGAGAAGAAAATTTCCCACTTTTGTAACTCAAACAGGCAATCTAATGAAATAGGGAGACTGTTTTCTAAAGACATAACTGAATGCTCCTGATTTATTTTATGTAATTATAATATCTGGGTTATTTCAGGTTTTGTTCAGAGTTTAAAGCTTCAGCCTATTCTTATTTGTAAATGTTAGGATTGCTGGGGCAGTAGTGATCACTGTCCTAAGAGGAACTCATTTGGTGGTCAGGGACAACTAATGAACACATTTGAACAGATCAAGTGCTGACTGAGTTGGTTTCAGAAAGGACTCTTACAGGTTCTCTCTGCTCAGTAAAGCTTTACTGAGTTACTTATTATCTGACTTCTAAATCCAGATGATTAATGTACTTATTCATACAAAATTAAGCTCTTATTATCAAACTGAATTTATGTATGTTGGAAACACATTTGCACAGATTTAATGTATTATTTAATTCAATTATACTTACTTCATTTATATTACATTTATTTATAATTATTTCGTTACCTGTTTATATGAAAAATTTTTTTTTATTTGCAGAGGTCTTTTTATTTCTATCCATGACCGGGGTCACATTGCTACAATGCTTAAATCCTGGCCAGAAAGTGTCATCAAGGTAAGTCCAGGTTTAGTTGCATAACAAAGCTGATGCTGTTTTGTACCCAAGATGACTTGGTTAGGATATTTTTTATAAGCTTTTTATCAGTTTAGATTTTGATGATTCTTTAATTCAGTTTTCAAACAGAAAGAACACTGTTACTGCCAAAGTTTGAGGCATTTAAACACTTTTTTAGCTATAGGCATCCTTTACTGATTAATTGGTCAATTACATTGAATGTTATGGTAAAGAAACCCCTGAATGCTTTTTCTGCGTTTCAGGAAATCACGAATGGTTGAGGTAGGAAGGCGCTTCTAGAGATCATCTAGGCCATCCTCCTGCTCAAACAAGGTCAGCCAGGACAGGTTACTCAGGGCTATGTCCAGCCTTTGAGTTTTGAGTATCTCGAAGGGTAGAGACCCCACAAGATCAGTTGGCAACCCCATTCTAGGGTTTGAGTTCACAGTTCTCCACTTATGGTGCTTCATGATCTCTCTCACAAAAAATAATTAAATTTCCAGCTAGAATGGCTTGTCACCAAGTATGACAAGGAGATTATTGTGTTGTCAGCTGTTTGCCATACTGAGCACTTCTCTCCTTTACTATGAAAAGCCTTTCTTATTAGCACAGACAGTTTTTGGGGTTTACTAAGTTACTGTATCTCTGTCAATGAAAACACATGCTTCCTGATATGTATAAGTATGATGGATCGTGTTATTTGCTCGAGGGAAGAAGACATACATCTTTGAAGGGTAAGAACCAGGTGGTTGTAGACAGCCCTGACAAAGGCCAGTAGGAATGGCTGGCTCTGGTTCTGCTGAAAACAGACATGACAAAACCCAGGAGTTTGTGGTTCTTCTTTTTTTGTGGATAACTTCCTTTCCCTTCCTATTCTGTTTTCATATTGTTGACAGAAAAATGTGAGAGGGAACAATGCCAGTTCTCTTGTAATGTAATACTAAATACCTCTCTTGTGTATTCTTAAAAGTTTTATATGAAAGTCCCATTTACAGTGAAGCAAGAATCTAAAATCGTGTAAGAAAACCACAGTAAAATACAATAAAACAATTTTTCACTTTTGTTGTACTATTGATTTTTTTGCACCTGTTACAGTTTTTACTGTATGCAAAATAAAAAATGATGGTAAGAAAATAATGAAATACTTAGTACATAGAAGCAGGGAAGTGATTTTTACAGTGCCTTTCTTTCTTCCTGCAGGCTATTGTGGTGACCGATGGTGAACGTATTCTTGGTCTTGGAGACCTTGGTTGTTATGGAATGGGCATTCCCGTTGGTAAACTGGCACTTTATACAGCATGTGGAGGAGTGAAACCTCATGAGTGTCTACCAGTGATGTTGGATGTGGGAACAGATAATGAGGTAAATCCTTTTCTGAGGTGTAGTGAGGGGGTTTTGTTATAATATTGCTTTGATTCTGTGCTAACTAAAAAGTTGTAAGGAAAATGTCTCATCCTAATATACAGTGTAGATATACTCATCCTAATGTGCAGTGTAGACTGTTTTGTAGGGTTTAAGTAATTAAGGATGCTGTTGTCTCTAAAAATGTGCTGCATACATTGTACATGTTAAAATGTGGTATAGGAAATTTGGTCCCAAGAAGTAGAGGATGATAGAGTTTAAAATATAATTTAAGGCAGCATTCTTTCTCCACTTCTGTCACAGAATTTCTCTGCAGTGATTTCAGATGTGAAGTCTGAATTCAGATTCATAATAACTGTGCCCCTCCTTTTAGGGAACTGCTTGAGGCTGTAGTCTAATCTGTATTGGCAAGGTGTGTCTACGTACTTCAGTTGTACCTTCCCTTTAGTTATAAAAAGCACTGTAGTGCTATAAATTTTCCCCAAGTGAGGTTCTAGTGCTTCAGGTAGGTGGACCTTACACTCTTTAACTTGGATTCTCGTTTGTGTGAAGTACAGAGATGTAAACTTGTTGAAAATTGGCTCTCTTCTTTCCAGTACTCTTGGGATTACTGATTAATTACTTGACTCTGATCTTCCCTTTTTTTTTCGTCTCAAAGAATATTTGAATACTTGAGGACTCTGAATGATGTCAAATTAAAAAGAGAACCACCTGCAATGCATTTATGCTTTTGTAGAAGTAAACAAGTTGTATTATAAATGATACAAGTGTTAAACTTTATACATGACGAATTTATCAGAGATTTATATGTATTATATTTAAACAGAGCATTCCTGCACCAGTAAATTTAGCTGGGGCTTCTGGATTGTTGGGTTGGGTGTGTGCATCTTCAGTTTTATACACACACCCTCACCCCTTCCCCAGTGGGGTCATTTAGACAATGCATCATGAAAGCATTACTGAACGAGAAGTGTCTGCTCCTCCTCTCTGTCCCCCCAGAGCCCCCTTCTAGAAGAGGACAGACTTTCTTGTGAGATGTATCTGAACACTGTAGCAAGTAGCCGTATCAAATCACATACAAGTTTCATTAGCTATAAAATATTTTTATTTTTGGTTTGAGCATCTGGGCCAGTTTTGTAATTTATTAATGAGTGTTTCTAGGCAGTTAATTGCACCAGCTACTTCTGACACCTCAACAGGCTTTTCATTTTGCTTTTATGCTTGTGTTTCATTGTAATTTTAAATTTTTTGTGGCATATTATTTGCTTGAACGATGTCAAACATCTGTATATACACACAGCAAGAGCAAAACTGGCTTATCCTTGCTAGCAGCCCAACTTTCATGTCCCTGTTCTTGTGAGAAAGCATTGAGTTCAATGTGTATGAAGGAATGGCACACACAAAGTATTACAATGTGCATAAAATTTGTGTGACCTGAAATTTGTTGATGCTTGGAAATACCTTCTGATCAGGAGGATGCCTTTTGTTTTTTCATTTTGGGATACAGCTTCTTATATTAGAACCATAGGGAATGAGACCTCTGAATTCTGTTCTTGGGGTGTGAACAGGTGAGACTTTGTTGCTGTGCTCCCTTAACTGATCAGACTCAATGGGCCTGATAGCATGCATTAATGGGAGCTTGGATGTAGCTCCCAGGCTCCTTTAGTCAAAGTCAGGGATCCTGGGGCACCATCTCTCTTAATTTCTTCCCGCAACACCCTCCCTCTCACCCAGTAGCACATTCCTGTTCCCTCCTTAACACTTACGTTCATGTAACCAGGTGATGAGTCACTATAGAGAACAGAAATTATCAAAAATCATCCACATTTCGCTGGCTAAGCTGATTATATTAGGCCAAGCTGACATGGAGTTTCATTGCAATTCTTTATCTTAAAAGTTAAACCTCTTGAACAAATAAGTGTATTTTTAGGCTATATTTTCTTAGTCTAGTGAGGATTTTCCATAATAAGACAGAGTAGAAATCACTCTCACAACTTGAGCACATACAAATAATAATTACGCTGAACATATTTTTTGCAATGTGCAGATGTTTTCCATTTAGATTAGTTGCTTCTCCCATTCTGTGGGGGCCTCCCTGCTTTAAAGGAAGTTTTAAAAAATGTACTTTTGGCAACTATAATGCGGTGGTGCACAACCTGCAAATTCTCCAGAAAGATTAATTTTACTCTAAAGCAGATTGCAAAAAAAACCCCCTTCACAAGCTCTCATCGTGTATTGTTTTGTTGTGTACAGAACTCAAAACACTAACTTGGAGGAGCAACTCACCCAAGTTGAGATGGTTATTAAAGTCCTTGTTACTGTTAGCTTTAGCAGAGGTATTTTCACCTAGGGTATTATCCTGTTACTCATAAAATCAAGGAAAGAAAAGAGAAGCAAGTAGAGCATTTTTATACAATTGCCTAGATAATAAGCAAGAGAAATGGAAATTGCTTATTTGTGGGTAAAAAATTGACCTAGCGTAAAGTCCCGTGTGACGAAGCTAGTAAATGGTTCCATGTAGTCGGTGTGGGACTGACTGTCCAAAAGAAGCAGTGTTGACTCCTGCCAAAAATAATAGGCCTGTTTTGTAAGGTATTGACAAGGCAAGTAATTACTGAGGAACATTTTTATTCAAAGCATTTAAAATATATCTTGGAGTACTGCTAGTTATTTACTCATGGCAATCTCGCTAAAAGTTATGCCTTACCAGTAGACATGTATTTTTTTAGGTGTGAGGGTGGTGCTTCTTAGGTGGGATTTCAATAGAAGTAAAACACACTCAGGCATTAGTCTGAGTGCTGATATGAAAGTGTTGTTGGGAATCCCCAGGTGGTATGATCTCTGGATCCTGAGTGTTCATCTAATGTTGCAGAGATACATATTAAATTACCTTGCAATGGTTAAAGAAATAGACTCTAGAAGAAAAATGAACAGTTGTCAAGATACACACAGCTGCAATTTAGTGGAGACCTACCTGAAACACATGTTCAGCATTGGAAGAGGGATGGTTTAAGGATGATGGAAATAATCAAGCTGGATCAAAGGGAAATATTTAAACATCAAAATTTGAGTGATGATTGTTTTCTACCTAAAAGATGTGAATAAACTCACAAATTTAACAATGTTGAGACAGGCCTTGTTGGTTAAAAATCAATCTTGCAGGGGTGTGAAAACTGCCAGTTTAATAAAACCAACCAATCAGCAAGGCCTAGTAATAGAAACCAAGGTCAAAAACTATCTTTATAGGCAGTAAAAAAAGCAAAAGACACGAAAGAAAAGTAACTTAATGAAAATAATTATGAATAATAAGAATTAGGTTTTCTGTTTTTCCTGATGCTTTTCCTTAGTGATGCGTGCATCATCAGTGATACATATGGAAGTACTAGATTGTCACTATAAATATGGTAGATACTTCTTAAATGTAAGTTTTATGTATCTTGGCAGGAAGTCCTATTTCCCATTTTATTAACAGCAAATGAATATGTTGAAAAATCTTTAGAAGTTTGTCAAGATCCTTAAATCAGAATGTCCAAATAATGCTTTGTCAGTTCTTTTTAAAAAAAAAAAAAATTTGGTAAAAGCTTTGCGTAGGAAGTACTAGTTTTTTCTTCGATATATCTGGGATGAATTGAAAAAATCAGGAAAATTGCATTAAAGGTAAGGCTCTTATTGAAACTACAGTGATCCTGGTCTAATGACCTTTTACAGATTTTTGGTTGACTTATTTCTTATCTTTGAAAGACGTTTGAATTCTTACTATTTCTTTTAAGAAACTAGACCAAGGAAAAAGCAAAGCAGTCCTCCCGTGTTACTGGAGAAAATGCAATTTAAAATATGTATTTCTGTCAGGTATAATAAAATACTTGTGGGCTTATGATATCTCAGGGTTTTTTTCAGCCCTGTGATGTTTAATATCTTTATCAGTGACTTGGAGGCAATATTTTTATTTTTCAAGGGTCACAAAAGAGACATGGTTAAGTTAAAGTCCTATTATCCAGACAGACGAGTAATGAAATCTAGCAAGACTGATGGCTTCTGTTATTTAGAAGTCAAACCAATGGTGAAAAGGTTTCTTTTGACCATAAAAATTTTAATCTATTACTGGATGCTTGGCAGAGGAATGAGAACTGTGTTTATTTGATACCTTAGAATGGAAGCTCTGACAAGTTCATGGCTGCCAGACCAATTCTAAACTGATCACGTGTGTAAATTCAATACTGGCAATGGCCAGTTGTGGGAGATTTGGAAAGACTGTGTGTTAGCATTTAAACTTAAACCGTTTACCATAAATTTCAGTGTAGGTAGAAGGCATTCAACTCTTTCAAACAGTAAGTTCACATAATGTGGAAGAGCCAAGACAGCTTGCATTGAAAGGACTTTTTACACAGGCAGTTTCTAGCAGAAGACATCGTGGAGCACCGGGACAATGCCACTTGGATTGCCCAGGGGTCAGAAGTCATTCCAGCTGCAGCTGCAATGGCTGCAAGGAAGCTGGACACACAGCCATTCTCTTGCCCTGTGTAGACATAGCTAAAAAGCTTGATTGGTCACACATACATGACCTTAATGTGCAGATGAATCATGATGGCCAGTTTGCTTTTAAAAAATGTGTATCTGAATTGTTTTTATTCGTATAACTGTTGGTCTCTTCTCCAAAGTAGTAAGAGAGAGGATGAGAGAAAACGGCCTCAAGCTGCACAGTAGTTTTAGACTGGATATTAGGAACAATTTCTTCACAGAAAGGGTTGGTAAACATTGGAACAGACTGCCCAGGGAAGTGGTAGAGTCTCCATCCTTGGAGGTATTTAAAAGCTTTGTAGCTGTGGTGCATAGACACATAGTTTAGTGCTGGACTTGGCAGTGCTGGGTTAATACTTGGACTCATTGATCTTATAGGTATTTTCCAACCTAAGTAATTCTATGAATCTATGATTTAAGCACTGAAAAGTGCACGACAGAGAGAAATATGCAGGGCAGCTGCTAGGGCAGCTACTCCTTCATCTGCGACAGTTCAGGGACTTGTGGGCTGCTATTTCAAGTTGTTTCCTGCATGCTTGATTTGGAATAATTTTTTCTCTTAACTTACTAAAATATTGAAATGCAGGAATGTGATGGTTCTCACAGTTGCCCTAAATAGGTCAATGAGCGTGCCTGGGCTGGCAGTCGGGACTCCTCTGGAGGAATGACCGGCATCTGTGCTGGAATATGCAATCCAGAAAAGCTGAGATGCAAATTCAAGCTCAATTTTTCAGCTAGTCAGCTTTCTGTATTTCCCCAAATTATTTCCAATTGCTGTAAGAATTAGTACCAGCCTTCTAAGATTCACATTCTTGAAGAATACCTACACATAAATGTGCAAATGAAAACTGTTGAGAAAACAGGAACAAACTTGCTTTTATTACTCATATTTCAACCAAAATAGAAACCTGGACAGTAGAAAACTGATTATAGAGGAAACCTGCATTTTCATGCCTTATCGATCTAAAGATATAAATGTGTCAAGTAAATAATTTAAATTATTCATGCTGCAGGGACTTCTAAATAAAAGACAATCACAATTTGAATTCATATGTAGAGTAGCAGCACTTCTACACTTTTTAAAAAATGTAGTAAATATGTAATGGGAATGATTATGCTCTTTGATTTTAAAAAGGTCCTGTTAACTTCCCCTTGAATGATGATTGTTGGAACTGGAGACAAGATTTCAGTGACAGTTTTACTGTAAAATAGTAGTAACATTTCCTGAATTCTATGAATAGAGCTTGGTCCTGTCTGTATAAAAAGAGTCTATTTTTTTATCTGGTGCATATATGAGAATCTAATTTCCAGGTTATATTCTCCAGTGTGTTCCCTAGTAGTTTTGCATATTTCTGCAATACAAATGACACTATGTGTGATCAAAACAGGTTTCCAGATGTGCAGCTTTTCATTTAGTTATGTTAAAATGTTATTTACCAAATTAACCTGGCTGATGGAAAGAGGCTTTTTTACATATTCCACAAAACAGTCAGGCCAAGGAAGGTGCTCAGAAGTAATGCTGTGGCCCAGCGGTGCTGAGTTCCAGGTATGAATATTTGTAAGACTATCGATGAAGTCAATATTCTGTGGGTTTTTTATTTTTTGGTTGCTGCCTGTCTGTACCAGTCTGGTAGGAGATAATTGCACTTTCCTTTACCAGCTGAGTTTTATTTTACATGGGGATTTTTTTCCCCCTTAGACCTTGCTGCTGTACTGCCTTACCTGCTAGTGTACAGGCAGCACTTGAGCAAAGGAGAAAATAGATGACCATTCCTTTCTCTTCCCCTTTCTGGACTTCCAGCTGGCAAGAAAATAGTGTGATTGGATACTACTTTTCCTAGAGTCAATGTCATGACCAATATTTTCTATTTTCTTTTCAGTGTTGAGAAGTATTGGAAAGTAAAGTAATTCCTGAATTAAAAGTCCTGTCTAGCCCATTGTGAAGGAGAAAAAACCCCATACTGTTTTATTTTGTCAGAATTGGTAGTCTCCTTTTAAATATATTCAGTTATTTGAAGTGGACTGAGTTTGTGTTAGAAGAGGGAATGGACAAGTACATCTGATTTTATAGATGCATGTTCTAAACTTCAGGGGTTTAGTGTCATCTTTCCAGTGTGTTTCAAAAGATCCACCTCTAAAGTAAATATGGCATCATCAATCACTCCTAAACATGCTTTATTTAAATAGCAGGGACACCTGGAACTGTGCCAGCATCCATATTACACTTGCAGACCTAAAGAATGATCTGGGGAAGGGATGGTACTTACAAGAGCCACCATTTTCCCTCAGTGCAGGGACTGGTGGGTGACATGTTTGAGTGGATCACAAGTATCTGACAGCTGATGTTCTTCAGTAACTTTTGAGAGTTTTCCTTTTCTTGCTCCGTAATGCTCTTATTGAATAGCTACAATATGTCTGGTAATACATTCACAACTTGAAAATTTCATAAGTTATTTTTACTCAGTGTTTTAACTCAGATGTGTTGAGAATTTGTAAGTGTAGTAATAAATCTAGATTTACCCAAGATAGTGTGATTTCCAGTGTATTTCAGTCTTCTAAAGATAGCCTCTTGGAGTTTGTCTTCTGTTTTTTCCCTAGCCTTCTGCAATTTTTTAATTACTGTTTCTTCTGTATCTTTTGTCTTACTATGTATTTCCATGGTTATATTAAACCTTCAGGAAGACTGTGTACAAATGTCTTCTGCTTCCTAGGGGATGCATTCTACTAATGATGTATTAAGGGAGCTGAAACACAAAACGTTGCCTACCCCTTTTATGAAGTAATTGCGCCCAGAGGGGAACAGCATTTCCCACAGTATTTAGAGCTGTTAAAAGTTTTGACTTATTTGCAAATGTAGAAGATAATTTGCTATTCTTTACCATGGTGTTCCCAGGGGAACATATTGCATTTCCTCTCTTGTTTTCATTTAGCTGATTTTCTCATATTTTGTTAGGCATACATCAGCAGCTGTGGGTACCAGCATTTTTACCAATAAAACTCAAATATAAATGGGCTTAGATTTTAAACATTTATTCTCTTCAAATATTTTTCTTCGTTTCCGAATGCGTGCACTATGGGCATTTTCTTCAAAGTTGCAGTTACTTGTAATGGCCTTTGTTCTTTACCATTGCGGTAGAAAGGCATTCTGTGTTTACATTACTACTGTTACGGTGCTCATCTTCTTTTGCCCTAATACAGGGATGAAAAATACCTTGATCCTCATTTCCTGTCAGTAGCAAAAATATTTACAGTCTTTTCTAAATAAATAAAAAAACAATGGGGAAAGATTTTTATTTTCACCAGCGACTTACAGTTGTTACTGTACAACAAAAGGTTACTGCAATTTTAAAAATTCATCCAGTTGTTCTAGTATAATTAAATTAAAGGAGACTTTCAAGTACATATTATCTTTTTAATGTGCATGTTTTATAAAATAATATATTGTTATATATTTCAGTGCCAGACTTACATCCACCATCATTCTAAATTGCCTTTCCTAAAGTTCTTTCATGCTTTCATAAAATACTACAGATGTGGTTGCAGTCTTATTGTAACCATCCAGCCTGTCCAGTAAACCCAAATCTAGACTTTTCTAGTACACTCACTTAGGCAGCAATGTTTGTGTGTCTTTCTTTCACATGCTTAAGATTCACTGGAATGGACAGTTATAATCTTGTGTTTGAATTATTAGTCTTGAGCATCTGGGGCCAAAGCAGGTAAGCTCAGAAAGACTTACAAAGAGATGTGGAGCTTGACAGTCATCTGAACCTAAGCTAATCCTCCTAGGCTAATTTTGTAAGGGCTACAGGTGCTGCTTCTTGTAGAGGAGCTGTCTCAAACCAATCTGATGAATTGTACTTTAAAATGGTTTTTAATCTTTTTTTTTTTTTTTTACTTGTTGACCATAAAAAAGAGCCTAGACTAGTTTAGTTGTAGAACTATACAGTACAGGTTAAGTTAGCTGACATGAATTCATACTCAGTTAGCACTTCACTTGCCTCGCTCTGCATCTGACATGTGGTTACTGTGTGACTCAGAGGAGTAAAACTTGGTGTTGAACTTACATCAACCTCATATTAAACAAACTCTTGTTATCTTTGAGAAGTGTCATTCTACTGCTCTTTGAGAAATGCCATTCCACTGTTTAGTGCGTGAGAAGACCTCAGCAATTGTCTGCTACTTTTGATCCATTATCATCCTTTAAACTTTGTCATTTTGGCTAGGAATACACAGTATTCTTTTTCTGAGACTGTTAATTTATTCTTGTGAAATTTGCTATTTATGATTATTTCTTTTGTGAAATGTTCTATTTCATTAGACCATGGCAAATGTGACAAAGCTAAGTGGTGCCTCAGATTTTCACATTTACCAAACAACTTGTTGGTAATGATTTTTAAGACATGAGAAGTTGAAGAGGGAAGAGTTTTAGAAGAAAGAATGTAGATGGCAACGCAGAATTTAAGTCTTGATTTCAGCTGACATTAGAAAGAATGAGCTGTGTACTGATGTTACTGGCAGTTCTGTCAGTCCATTTAATTTCTTCTTACTTCACTTTTTAGAGCAAAGAGAGCTATGAAAGAGGGCAGAAATTAATATCTGGAAATGCTTATTTTGGATAGCATGCATGAATATCCATAGACTAAATTGGTGGCAGACTGTTTGAAAATACATTGGACATTTCCAATACTTTAAGCTCAGAAGACTCAACAGATAATGTTTGTTTTGGTTGGCTTTCGCAGTAACTGTTGTCAACCTCCTCAGCAATTTCACAGGCAATGGGGAAGACAAGAGAAGGAATGGGCATTAATATAGCTATTATCACAAAAGGTGGGAAAATATGTATTATTTGTGGCTCCACAGAAGACAGCCTAGCGTCTGGAACAAAGCTCGTCATGCCTAAATTGTAAAGGTACTCTTAGAAATGTTGGCCTTGCACTAACAAGTCTATTTTGTGCACAGAAATACTTTTCCTTTTTTTTTACTGGCGATACGACAGATATGTAGCTGAGATGACAGCACCAAAATAATATCAACATACTTTTTTCAGTCCAAGGGACACTATTCATGTGACTTGTTGATGTAGGAAGAGGTCCAACCCAGTTGGCTCTAGTAAAGAAAATGTCTGAGTGTCAGCACAGGAGGCAGGGATGTCAGGGTCAAAGGAAGGACTATGTGGAAGTAGCTTATGAAAGTAAATGAAATAAATAGACACAAGTTTAATGAAACTGCGGAGAGATCACAACAAGTGGTGGAGATTTATAGTTACATGTGAATGGAAAGAAAATGAAAACAAAATATCAGAAATGTTGGTGTAGAAATGAGATATGCTGGTAACCTAGAACAAGATTTTCAGTTCTGTAAATGGTGTCTGTTGATATGTTAAAATTCTGCTCAATTACTTATCTGATGGACTTGAGACACTCTGCTGTCATAATGCATGAGCTGATGCAATATTAGCAAAATCCTCTTTATTAGCAGAATATTAAATATGAGTGAAAAAGGTCTTTAAGGGTTTTTTAAGGCTAACAGTATCTTTGTAATTTTTCAGATGAAGGAAAATTATTAAGATGGCATTCTTCTGAATACTGCTAATTAATAACATTACTGATGTCATCTTCAAAACAATAAGTCTTTGCTCTTTGCTGATTCACTTTGTTGGTGGTTTGCTTTTTGGTTTGGGGATCTTTTGGGTTTTTTTTTCTTTATTTTTGTCTGGTTTTGAAATCTGGATGACTCCTTATATTCAGACATTCCAGCTACCTATCCTAAAAAAAAATTTGTCAATGTAAGTGCATGAACATAAAGGGAATGATGTGTGTTTGTTGCTTTGCAGAAATGGTATAGAAAAGTTTGATGTATTTAAAGTGTTTAACCAGCCCAAGTAGCTGTATCTTGTCACTCTCTTGATTAAGCTAAAAAACGTAATGTATTGAGAGAGCTACAATCTTGCTCACTTTGCAGGAAAAAAGAAAGTATCTCCAGCCTCTCTAAAGCGTTTCACTGAGGCTAGACTTGTTTTTAGAGTACTATATAGGCTACCATGAGTATTGTTTGGGCTCTTCTTAAAAATTATTGTTTGGCCACCTTCTTTGATTTATTATAAACACTTATGGCTGGACCTTCAAGTAGCTTTTAGCATGTTATCCCTCATGTTTTTTTGAGAGCAATAAGCTTTTGAAAGTTTAGTTGCAGTAATCTGTTTGTATAGCTTCCAGTTCCCATTATCCATCAGCTATATTTCAGAGTGTAGCAATGAGGGTATTGTAATATGTTTCTTGATGCATGACAGGACATGTGACTGAGATTTTAGCCATGTAGCTGCTGGGGTTCATGAAGAAGAAATTGTAGTCATTAAATCTGTGATGCCTGTGGGAGGTCACTTGGGTAGGGAGCTTAATGGTTCATCTGAGCCTTATCTGTGATTCAGTAAAAGCTTTTATAGAAAGCAGATATCAGGAGTTTTAGGAGATTTCTTGTGAGATTTCTTCTGAAAATTATATGAATAAAATACATGAGATTTTTCAGATTTCTTTGCTTTCTGACTATTGTTTGTATGTTAAAATATTAGTGATTACATGCAGCACAATGTGCTGAAGTCCTAAACAATGTTGGAATCTTCAGGACTATTGTTTTCTCAATAGGCAAATGATTAAGTTTTTCAAGAAATGCCACTGGCATGCAGACAACCATTTGTTTTCAGTTTTACTGTGTAAAAGAGTTATGCATGCTAAAATTGTGTCTGATGAAATTTTCCTCCAAAACCATGGTTCTGAGTGTCTTCCAAGTTCCAACTCAAATTACAGGCATTTGTGGAATTGGTATTGTCCCTATCCCTGCAGACAGATGTTAACATCAGGAGAGTTCTCTCAGACTGTTAAACATAATGCAGAGTATTTATCTTGCTGTTTTGTTTTGTTTTGTTTTCTAAAAATACACAATGAATTACCCTCTCTGTTCTCCTTATTAACTCTGCTAGCTATGGTTCTGGTAGCAGGTTGAATCGTAGAATCATTTCGGTTTGAAAAGACTTATAAGATCATTGGGTGCCACTGTTAACTCAGCACTGCCAAGTCCACCACTTAACCATGTCCTGAGGTGCCACGTGTACTTTTAAATATTTCCGGGGATGGGGACACAAGCACTTCCCTGGGCAGCCTGTTCTAATGCTTGGGAACCCGTTCTGTAAAGAAGCCTCTGTGTTCCACCCGTGGTGACAGTGCCCTGTTCATACAAAGCATCCCATTATTTTCAGATTGGCACAATTAACACAGAAAATGGATCTTTCTATACTTTTCCTCAGTATTTTTCCAAGATTAGAAATTATTTCCCCTTCATCCTGGTAATCACGTGGCTTAGTTATGAGCTGCTTGCGACAGCTGCTACTTGGTGCATAAGTAAATGTAGATTTAAAAGAAGGACCTGATGAAACCCTATGGTGGTGATACACAAGCATGTTACTAGGAGAACTCTAGTTCTATAAAGATCAGTCTAACAAGAAATTTATTATTTTAGTTTTCCAGCTAACTTTATGTTACAGAAGATGTTGGCACAATTCTTTGCTTAGAGTTGAAAAACCTTTTAGTTTTTCATTTTCTGGTATGAAAAACTGTCAAGCTTTGCTAGCTTTGAAGGCAGTTTTTTTTTCTTCAATTGCAGTACTTTCATAAAAATCATCTAATCCAATCCTCAGGAAAATGCCTTCTTTCCTCCTTATGAACAGCGCATGACTCGTGATGGCCATTCTCTGATACGTACTTCTAATAGTTTTTAGAAGTTAAACTGGTTGAAAATCATCAGTGTAAGCTGTTTGACCTGAAAAAAGGTTCCAATGGCATTTAAATTTCAGGGAAATACCTTTTTTTTTTGCTAGCAAAGTTATACTTGAGGTATGTTTCACTACTCAGCTTTTCCCAGGTCTTCCCTGATTGAAAACTGCCAGAAAGAGCAAGGTGCACAGAGCAGTTTTTGCCAGATTGTCCAAGTAAATTTACTGCAAGAATTTTTAAAATATCAATGGTAACTTACTGAAAAAGCTTTGTCATTGTTGTGTGAATCTCTTTTACTATGTACTGGAAAGGTGAGCAAGTGGAACAAAAGCCAAATTGCTCTGAAAAAGATATAATTCTTCTGATGTCAAATGTATTACTGCTTTAAAAGTTTTTAATTTTTAGTATTCAATATCAAGCATGGCAGTATATGGTTAGCATAGCTGTACTGTGTATTACTTGTCGTTTTCAGAGCCCACCAAGTAAAGAGGTTCAGGTGGCATTATGAATTCCAGATTGTTTGGAAAGGAACTTCTTAGGCATATGCATCATTAATGGACCCCTGGCTGTAACTGGTATTGTGTATTTCAAGTGCTCAGAAATCTTGAATTACACGTAAAAATCGTAAGATAAACTTTCTATAAAAATATAATTTCTGTAAAAGATTTTATAATTCCCAGAATTTTTGAGTTTAGCTATGAGAGTGACTCAGGTTTATCTAGAGACTCACAATAGAAGGCAACACTGCTCTCTGCCCCTGCACCGTCAACAGCCCTCGAGCTTTTCATCCATCACTTGGTTCCAGAAACTGACTTGTGGACACAAGCGAGTCATGTCCCAAACACAAATGCGTTGTCTGACTTGGAAGAGACAGCAGCCTCCTGAAAAATCTGAAAAATTCGGTGCATCTTGCCCCTTGCTGCTGCAACTTTCTGTCTTTGGATTTTGCACTTGGTGCTGCCTTGCTAATGGGGGCTCACATAGCCACACATTTGTGTATCTCAGGTGTGTTTCTAAATGTTGCCCTCAAGTGGCTGGGTGGTCTTTACCTTTGCATGCTCTCTCACAGGAATGAGTGTGACTTCCTGGAAGAGCCCTTCTGGTAGCCATGGCACGGGATGGAGGGATGCAGGCGGATGGTGGCGTGCGAGGGGGCTGGAGGCTTGTGCCCCTGGGCACACAGCCACTGTCTGCCCACAGCACTCGCACACTGGGGCCTTTATTCAGCTCCCCGTACATGCGCCGGAAACATCCCACAGAATGTCCTTGGCACAGCCTGGCTTTGTGCAGTCTCCTTGCTCGGGGATGGGCTGTGGTAATTTCGTAGCGTGTTACAAGATTCCTTCATAAAGCATTCTTTCCAGCCATTAGAGGGATATTTATTTTGTTGTTAAAGTTCGCTGGAGCTGACAGTTTTTCAGCTGGGCAAAGCTGTCTGTATGCGTGGGAAATCACTAGAATATAAGCAATGGGGTTCAGTGAGCATTCCAAGCTACAACGGGTAATTCCTCTTCAGGTTAAGAGATGAGTAAGCTTCCTGAGCAGGAGCAAGCACAGGATGCAAATGTCACACTGACACTTTAAAAACCTTATGAAATTAATAACCAAGTTGGGTTGAATAAATGAAGCCTGTCTTTAAGGAGAGATAATTGAAAAAGTCTAGTCCGGGTGTGCCAATCTGTAGTATCATTATGCATATATGAAAGAGAACATATTCTCTATATTTTTTAGCATAACCTTAAATTCTTTTAAGCAGATTTTCAAACACCGTAACTTCTTTTCTGTTACATTATGATATTGCTTCACCAGAGTTTTCATAAATTTTTTATATTTTGAACTCTCTAAAATTCATAATACTCTTTGCTAATAATTTTATTCCGCAGAAGTTGTTCCTTTCAAGCACTGCATTCAAGATTGATGACAAAGCAGCACTATAAATGTATTATCTTTTAAACTCTTGACTATTGAAGGTCTAGAATTTTTTCTGAACAGACAAGGGACAATTTTCAGTGATGTTTTTAGAATTAAAGGTGGGAAAATAGTAATTATAATATGGTTATATCTTTGTCTCTAAAGAACTGACAGCCACTTGGTTTTGGCAAGGTGAACACAGCTGGGCTCAACTGTTAAAACTCATGTCCAGTGTGTGGGGTTTTTCCTTCTATTTTTTATAGCTGGAATGACCCATTGTGATACTCATTTTTGGCCTATTTTGGGATCTTTTGTGACATCCTGTCCAGTGGAGGATCCCATGGAGGAAACTGAGGGGCAAAGGGAGCTACTGCTCTGTATGCCAGTACCTGTCTTGGGGATATCTAAATAAACTGTTAGCTGAGACTACCAAAGATGAGATCTCCTTCTTCTGGGAGAAACAGAGAATGAGGGTTCATTTTTTGTTGTGCAAGAAGCCCCTTGCTAATGTTTGCAAATGTGTTGACAAAGGTCTGGTGTTTAGATAGGAGGGGCTGTGGTCTCTTAGTGAGTATGTCGTATGGCCAGTGTAATTCAAAGAAAACAAAATTTAAAAAAAAAAATCTTTAGTTCTTTGATTATGCAACTTATTTTTTCAAAGTATTCTACACCCTCAAACCCAATTAGTAGCATTCAACTCACCCGAAATTCACTTAGCGTTTGGAAACACAGAATTTGTTACACATTTTAAGGGCATCATCCTGTATTTCAGACTTCAAAATAAGCTTATTTGAAGAAGAGAAAGGCTTTCTAGTCTAATATAAATTGAAATCTTATACTCTTTTTCTAATGCCGTGAAAAACACTTTGCAGCTGTAAGCAGTTCTTGAAGGACAGAAAATCGTGATTCAGCATGTTAGTGCTTACAAAACAAAAATTTAAATGAATGCAGATTGATTACTGGGTAATGACTATTGATGGAAGCTGAAGCTATGTCCAAAACATTGGCATGTTCCTAACCGGCTAACTGCTTGTATTGGAAAAAGTTTCACATCAAGTGAAATTTCAATCTTGTGGAACAGAAAAAAAAAGTTTGGAATATGCAGCTTTCCTGGTGAACAGAAACCCTCCTGTGCTCACCAGCCCTTCCCCAACTTGTTAAAAGCGAGACAAGAAGGTTACAAAAAGAATTTAGAGTGTATTAATGTTAGAAAATAGGACTTAAAAAGCCGTGGCCTCCCCCTGGTGTTCTTGGTAACTGTGTGCCCTGTTAGACCAATCATGCTCTTAAATGTGTTTAATTTCTGGCATGTGGCATGTCTTTGTCCCAAAGCTTCAGATGTCCCATACAAATATAGTTCTCTTTTAGCTTTATGACTGTGGCTCTAGTGCAAATCATTTCCCATTGTAGAACTGCTGGAGGGTTTGGGAATTTTAATGGCATGCTGCGAAGCATTAATGTACACCAAAAACTGTCTAGGTGGCACTGATTGGTTCTGAACAATCTCTGCTCCATCTTTGTCAGTGGAAAGGCTCGGGGTCTTGCAGATGTTCACCTCCAATTTTCCATGAAGCTGTTCACTAAAGTATGTATCTGTTCCAAAGAAACATCTCAGCGCCAAGTTTGGGAATAAATGACATTTCAGCGTGTTTGTGCTCAACTGATGAAATATTTAAGTGTGCAGTTTTCTGTTTCCACTGGTTTGGCTTTTGTAGCTAAATTATAGCCAGGTGCACAGCTCAGCCTTGCTTGAACTTTGATGGTTTGCTGATCTCTTTACTCTAAGTAAGATGGTATAAACGGTTTGCCTTTTCCTTAAAACCCCCAAAGGTCATTAGAGTTTTAATGTGCTCAGGTGGTGCTTCAAAGAACTTGTTATTTTGCACAGCTAAATCTAAATAGATCTACATGATATTTCCACTACCAGAACTTCAAATAAGCCCTTTATTCCTAGAAAACCCTATTTCTATTAAAGCTTGAATGTACCACATTGGTAAACCTAAATGTTTTAGAACTTTTTTTTTAGAATAAACATGTCTAAAAATACGCTGGCATCAACTTTTTCAGTATCATATAATATGCATAACAAACCCACTAACCTGGAAAAAGAAGAGTTATGTTTTGAGGGAGATTTGATTTCCAAAAGAACAAAAAAAAGTTTAAGCTTTGACAACAAGCTGGGTAACAAAAGAAACCCAAGTCATTGAAGAAAAGTACCTAATCATCATGTCAGTTTGACATACTCGATTGTACAACGGAACTTTTTTTTTTGGTAATCTGTTTTGAAAGCCATGAAATAGTTGGTAGCAAATGTTAATCTCTCAAGATGTGTGAACCCTCTAAAAAAACCCAAGCACCATGGTCCCGGTTTGCATGGTGTTGACCTGAATAAGGGGATAATGTGCTTAAGCAGCTTATTCATTCTTCAGTGCCCTTTGGAAAGTGAGCGGCTCCACAATGGTTTGCCACTCACGGCGCAGACGTGACCACTGTTCTTTTCACTTGCTGAATGTTTCATTCTTTTGTGTCCGCCACGGGTTTCTTCGTACGTTGTTCCAAACAGGACCATAAAGGAACTTTTTGGGGCTATTTCATGTCAAACTGTAACGTTTGTTAAGCAGAATGCACTGAGCTGTAAAGGAATTCTGAACTCTGAGTATATAGCTGGCCAAGCTTTTCATCAGAGATGTGTTGCTGAATTAATTGTCTCTGCTTGTGAGACTTCCCAGGCTAGAGGTTTATACATACTCCAGAAACACTGTAATAGTTGTTTAAAATATTTCACATTAAATTTCAGCATCAAAGATAGGTGAATAAATTCAAGCAGTAGTCCTGTAAATGGAGCTGCTTTGGAGTTCTGAGTTTTAGTATTGACTATAGAATTAAATGCTCACAGACATGAAAAATGCAGAAGTAGCAAAAGGAGTGTAAGAGCCTATGTATGTTTCAAGGCAGACCCATGGCTGGTTTAGCACTTTTTGAACAGAGAAATGTGATGCCTATTTCTCTTGAACTTTCACAGAATCACTGCCCATCTAAACTGCCTTCTTGAAGGAATCAGACTGATTCAGTCTGGCTGCAAAGTATTTTAGAAACGTCTTCAGAATTTAAAAAATAAAGGGACCAAAGATTTTTTTTTCATTTTGAACACTGTTTTATAAAATGAGAAAACAGACATTGCTTAATAAAAAGCTTGTGGAAACTCTTTGAAACAGCAGATCAATTTAGGAAGAAGAATTAGAGAAGTTGGAAAGGGATTAAGTTATTTACTCTGAATTGGACAGTGGAACATGCGGTATCCTTGCACAGGACATGGCATAGCAAAAACCTACTGGCATGGAAAGCTGCAGCAATGGGATTTTCGAAATGAGATTGCTGTTTCTGAGTCCTACCGCGATGTTCCTGACAGAGGCTCCTGAGGCTTGGCAGTTCTTGCCAAGCTCGTGTGCTCGATCTGGTGGGAAGCATGAGACAACTCGTACGGGCTCTCCAAAATTGCCTGAAGATTTCATGCTGTTAAAATGTTAATTTGCACTTCCTGGGAATTCATCTCCCAGATATATAAATTTATCCTTGATTTTTCAGGTTTTCCTGAGGTAGTTTTTAATAACTAGACAAACTCAAAATGGAAATGAAAAAATAATTTCAGAAATGGTTCTTGACTACAAAGTTTGAAGTGATTGTGTAAAAACAAGAAGACTATACAAAAGGGACAATTACTTTGACAGATACCAGATCAAACTCTTGCTAGTTTTTCCTGAAGTATCTAGAATAGGTACAGAATTATTATTTTTATTTTGCTGCTAGAATATTTAGGATCATGTAAATACGCAGGCAAAATTATTTCTGAAAAATACGCTACTTAGACATGAATGCTATAATGTGTCGGTGAAGGGAATAAATAAGATACAGGGTAATGACTTCACCTTCATTTACAAAGTCATTTTAATTTTGGGTTTTATTCGTGTTTGATTTCAAAAAACTGAACTAACAGCTTCTGAATGGCTGTAAGTAATGTATTACAAATTGTTCTGAATTGGTGATTAATTTAGCAAGCTTTAGAAAATTCAGCTTTTAAACCTGCTTGATTTTTTAAAACATTCTAATATTACTTCTTTACTTGTTTGTGGAAGTGGAGAGAAAAGTGAGGGAGAGACAAGCATCTCTATCTATAGATCTGCATCAGGATGCTCCTGGGGAGGCAGAATACCACCAAAGAGTTTAAGTTTCATACTAGTTCAAATCATTCTTTAACAAGGGC
Source organism: Callaeas wilsoni (assembly GCA_013398955.1). Classification (NCBI taxonomy): domain Eukaryota; kingdom Metazoa; phylum Chordata; class Aves; order Passeriformes; family Callaeidae; genus Callaeas; species Callaeas wilsoni. The sequence continues at coordinate 77,099 of VWPU01015739.1, read as the reverse complement.
TTGTGACCCAGAGGAAGTTTTTCAGTTTTACAATGTAAAAAAAACTGAGATGGGAATTTAGGCACTTCTCTAAAATTCCGAAATCAGATTTCTGTTTCCCAGTCTGGATCAGGCTGAGAAAGCTTTCCAGACTTTTTCCTTCGTTTTGCATTCTGAAGACTCTCTCGGAAGGCGAGTTGGTCTGTATTTTTCTTTACAATGTTTTTCTAGTTGAAGCTGATGTATGAAAAATTTCTGCCACCCTGTTGAGTTTGCAAATTGTCTTTGGATGCAAAATGTTTAGTCAATAGTCAATAGTTCTGACCTATTCTGCAAGCTTTTTGGGCATGTGTGGGAGGATTGCACACTACATACAATGGGGAAATTAGCTTATTTGTTTTCAGAGGCATGTGAGAAATAATAGCAGAGTGTCTTTATACCTTAGTTCCTGGGAGAGCCAGTGGAAGTGTGAGACTTGCTGTGGGGAATTGCCGTAGGTGAAGTGGATGGTCAAAAGTGATTGCAAAACATTTCCACCACTTTTAGTAATTATTAAGTTAGAATTTGGAAATACATAAGATATTTTAGTAGTGAAGACATGGAATGATAAAGGCTTAGTGTTTTTATGGACCTAGGGGAAGTCTGGATCATAAAGCTGAAGGAAGAAAAAGTACAAGATTTAAGCACAGACAAATTCAGAAGTCATGTCCAGCTGATGGAACATGGATAGCTGAAGTGAAGAATTCTAGAATCTAAACTGATAATCTAGTAAGTCTGGAAGGAAAAGGGCAAAGACTTGGTTATATTTTGGCATATTCAATTTTATAAAGCAGCACATTTTGTGAGTATCAGCTCAGAAATTATGGGCTCTGGGAGAGATTTGTGAAACATGCTGATAAAATTAAGGAAAATGGCTTTTTTACAATTTCCAAGCACTTTCAGGATATAAAAGAAAAATAGAAAATCATTAACTAAAGCATTAAAAGATACTTTTGAAACCTGATATCCCAGAGTAAACTTTTTTGCTCAGAAACTATACACTTGCTTTGAGACGAGGGTATCCCTTTTCCTTGATACAAAAGGGTGTTTCTTTAATCTCTTTATGTTTCTTTGGTCTTAGTGTAGAGGTGGATAAATTGATATGTACTTCATATGCTTGGGTTAATCCTCAAACACTGTATTTTTGTCCCCTCCTTATTAGCTAAGAATGTAGTATTGTAACTTGCTCACGTAATAGTTTAAACTTTTTTTTTCTTTGAACAGGCATTGCTAAAAGATCCTTTGTATATTGGGCTGAGACACAAGAGAATTAGAGGTCAAGCCTATGATGATCTTCTTGATGAATTCATGGAAGCTGTGACTTCAAGGTTAGTGATATATCTCTGCTAGTCATTGATGAATTCCACTGTGAACTTCATCTTGAGAGAAATAAAGGTCAGTAGCTTGTGAAAAGACAACAGAGTTTTTAGGTTCCAGATCATTTTTATTTTGAGCATAGTATTTTATGAGTTTATAACTGCCTTAACTATTTACCTTCAATATTGCAGTTTTATGAATTATATGAGCAGTAAAATTAATCTGAATATAACCAGTTTTTCAAACTTCTTTTTCAAGATTTAGATTGTTAAATATTTGCCTAATAATCTTCTGTGCCTAGTGCTGTGCCTACATGATCTTCTCTGTCTCTGTGATTTCATATATGAGATGTCAGCAGCTTTAAGAAGCTATCACACTTGGCAACCCCTGCCTCTGCCCCCACCATGACAGTCCATGACAGGACTAAGCTTTCAGAGTTTTAATTTTAAATGTCATGGTGTGGACCTACACCAAGTCAGCTCTTTCACTGATTCTTTTTTCCTATACAGAAAGTAGTTAAATTTATTATTAGACTGTGATGCATAAAATAGTTCTCCTTGCATGTCAAATAACACGTTTGCACATATTTTCCTTGTTTGTTAAAATATTTGGAGTTCTAGCTCTGCATTCAGTGTGTATATCTAAAATAGCTCAACTGCCAGGATTCTCAGAGGAATGTGTTTTCTGCATCTGCCTCCCAAAGGTGGGGCTGAGCTATGGAACCTGGAAATACTTTCCAGCTCCTCAGTCTTGCCTTGTGCCCCATCTGAATTTGACAACATGCTGAGACCTTACCTGGACATACACAACTTCTGTTCTTCCTGCCTTGGTTGCTGTGCAAAAGAAACTTGGCCAAGCAAGTGATGTTAATTTCTGTGCCTGAAACACGTATTCCTCCATGTACTACTAAACTCTTCCCCATCATCCCCAGTTAGCTGCTACTCCCTTGTTTATAATCTTCCTATGAAACTTGCTGGTTTGACTCTATGCTGTTGTGTGTTTGCTACTCTGCTGAATATTCCCTTTCAGATAAAACTGATGAATCTTCCTAATAGAGTCAACGTCCCTAAAAGAATGTTCAGAGCATTAGAAATTGCTCTGTGGTCTGTGTTTTGAGAATCTCTAACAATGCATTGTCTAATTCACCCTTTCTTTAAAATGAACTGCTGTTCTTCATACTAAAGGAAATAATCAGAGTCAAGCAGAAGATTTTCTCAGTAATGTTTGAAGGTCTGGTTGACATGTACTTTTTACTTAAACATCTTTAAAGCTTTGTAATTTTGAGCAATTTTGAGCAATTTGTGTTTGCTTGACCTTCTGAAAGATCACTTTGTTCTCAGCTAAATCTGTCATGGTCAGCAGTGGTTGAAGTTCATATTTGAAGTGGAGCACTTGAAATCTGTAATTCCAACTTTGCGTGGTTTACTTGTGAATTGCTTTGCCTGTACTGTGACATCTACATTCATTATGATACCCATTTACTAAGGCGAAGGGAAAAGTGATGTAGTTAAATCAAAATCAAGTCCAATTGCTCAATAATTTTACATGTTCCTAAATCCAGATTTGTGTTCAATGTGCTGCTGGCAGACTCAGCACTTACAGCTGATTCTGGCATAGCAAGTCTGACTGTTAAACATGTGCAAGTCATGATTCCCTTTGCCACCATCATGGTGATCTAGGTAATTGTACACTTTGGGTATATGATAGTTATTTTTTCCTTATGAAAGTTTCTATTATGTTTTTCCTCTTTTCACTTTTCTTAGCCTTCTGCTGGCTGTTTCATTGAGGGAGTATTTGCTTTGCTAATCTTAAATGCATGTTTGGTCTGTTAAATTTTATGTTAGTCATATTTATTGTTAGTTATTGCCATGGTGCTCCAAAAGAAGCTTTCTTATTTAGCACTGCATAATCAGTTCTGGGAATGGGATAAATCCTGGCAAAATCTGTTGTCGTGGTGTTTTCAGTACATCTCCAAGACATACATAGTCATTAATATTGTAAAGCACAAGGCTGTCATGTATTTTTAATAAGTCTAAGTTAAAGACAGGGTGATGACAGATATTTTCAAGTTGGAAAGCTATGTGAAATACCTATTTTAGATCTTTTTCACCTTCGTAATTCTCCAGAGAGGCCAAATGCTAACAGAAGTGAGAGCCAGGTTTTAGCAGCATTGCCTGGGAGCAAGGAGGAGTGGGCAGCAGTACAGGGCGGTGCACTTTGTACAGGCTTTTTATTGTGTTCCAGGGAATTTTCCTAGATGTCATCTTGATTGATTGTTAAATTTTGAAAATCTAGATTTTTATAAGATGATGCAGCATAATTTATAGTGTTTCATGTTGAAATGTCCCCTTTATACAGTGAATGGCATGATAATAAAGAAAATGCTTTATAAAAAGGTATCATTTCATCAACTGCAATACTTTCCTCTTCTCAGCCTCCACTGATATTCATCCCAAAAAAGTTCTTATGAAACAAAATTATTTATGGAAGAGTCAGGATTAAAAGAAAAAAAACTCCAAAATAAACCAACAAACCCTAAACTTAAATTATCCATTACTAAAAGATTTTGGTACAGTATCCAGTGGGCTATCATGGCAGAATGGAACTAGTATATTGTGATTTTTCCAGATGAGGGAAGGCAGAAACATATGGAAAGTATCTGGATTTCTGGTGACAAAAATCCAGTGAACAGCTTTTATTTATTTACATATGCATACATTTATCTGTTTATTTATTTATTACCAGTGCCAGCAGGTACCCTCTCTGAGGGCAGATACTGTAATTTCTCTGGTGGTTTATTACCAGGTGGTTCTTGCTTTTGTGTAAGTGCAGTAATTTAGAGGAATAGGAACATTCTAAGTGGAAGGAATGTTTTATAACAGAAGAAAAAAATGGACAATTGTCTTCATCAGTGAAGAACATAATACCAACTGGAATTCAGAAACATTTGTTAAGTTTCTGCCCTGTGGAGAAATGGGTCATAAAACATTTTATACAGACAAGTAAATTTTTCCAAATGACAAGTTGTTCTTAAATATCTATGTTTACAGAGGAAACTTTGAGAGGAGGGATTGCTAAACAACACTTTGGTAGCTAGGATTGATCCACCAAAGCTTCCTGTGTAACCAGAGAAAATAACCCTGTGTTTTTATTCCAGTTCCTGTTTCTTCTCTGCTTGACTGTGATGATGCAAAGAGAAATATATCAGTGGCCAAGAGGTATTCATGTACAACAGTGAAAGGGTTATGGAAATGCTTGAGGGGAAAATATGTAGAATGGAGATGGAACAAGAAATTAAAGGAGAGAAAAAAGCATCTTTTCAATAACAGGGACTTGAATTTCCTTGTCTAATGCAAGAAGTAGATTTAAAGAGTATGGAAATTTTTTTCCATATTCTAAAGGATATTTCATTTTCACAAATCTGGTAACGATAACTCCACCCTGAACCCCTCAAAAGAATGTCAGACTAGGGAAGAACAGCATCCTACCAGCTTGCTTCCTGCTGCAGATCATCCCTGATAGAAGTCATTGTACTGGGCAGGGAAAATACTGACTTGCACCTTAGGCCTATGAATAGATAGGAAACTTAGAAAATGGAAAGAATCTGGTGGAATTTCCATAGATTATTTCCATAGATTATTCCTACCTACCACAACCCCAAAGAGTTGGATGGAATTATTACTTTGTTATGAGCTAAACCAGGTGGATTTGTGATGCGTATGAGCAGCCCTATATCACTGAAATGATCTTTCTGTGCGTGTGTGATGGTAAGTTTTCAGTTACACTTTAAGATACAAATAACAGTGGTGGACCCTTGAAAAGTAATGCCATGTGTCGTTTACATTCTCTTCTGTAATCATATTTTGATTAAATCCTTCCCCACTCTTTTTATATGCTGTGCTTTTCTCAAGTTTGTGAGCTATAAACCAAGCTGCTGACAATTGTAATTCAGTATATTCCATCCTAAATTACCATGATGTAGTCATTATTTCTCATTTGCCTGATTACATTATTCACAGATGGTAGCAGTATTTCATTTCACTTCATGTACTAGTTTAAAGCAGTGTTTTATGGTAAGTACAGTTTAGCTAACTTTGAGAACAACTGTAAAAGCAATATATCAACGAAATAAAAATAGAAAAATATTTTAATAGCTGTTTTCATTTAGTAGATTACATTGTAATATAGTTCAATTTGTGACTAAATTAATTAATTCATACAGCCCTTACTTTTGGCAAGAGAATGTATTGGCAAGAAGTCAACCTGAAAGGTGCATATAGCTGTGCATCCTTAGGGGAGTGGTTAGACCATACATAGACCACGTCATTCTGACAGTATGTCCAAGCACAGGTTGTGAGAACATTGGTGCCTCTCTCCTCTTCTGCACTGTAGTGATGCAAGACCAAGACTTGTATCATGCCTATGTGTTCCCATATTGATCAAGCTAAAGTGGCTGTCAGAAAGGGTGCAGGAAGAAACGCTGCTGCAACAACTCCCTCCTATGGCAGACTTAGTGAAGATCTTTCTGTTTAGAGATTTTTTTCCTTCATTGGGACTTAGACCCTTTGAAGCAATTTTTCAAGTCTGTGACTACCTGCTCCTTCCACCATGCAGCAAACATTAACTTCCTAATGAAGATCACTGCAGACAGCAGGAGAGGAAAAAGGTGGGTCCTTTGGCAGTAGCCCGTAGACTGCCTTGACTGCAGCTGCAATTGCTCTTTGAACCTGCCCTCAGTTCCTTCCTGTGCTTACATCTGAGATTCATTTCCAGTCATTGAGGGGTTTGCATTCTTCCTGAAACTACCTGGGTCCAGGCTTCCTTGCCCACCTAGACTCCCAGGTGGACTTTTTTATACTCATGGGATAAGACCATTCAGAAGGCTTTTTAGCTTGCTTGACTATTAAAAATGGCTCTTGGACTAAAAAGACCTCACATTACGGTTTTACATGAGGAACTGTTTCTTTGGATAATGGACAGTGCTGTGGAAGAGGAAAAAACCAGTTTCATAGTGAGGGTTTATTTTGCTATCACAGTTCAAGCAACTATGATGGTTTGCCTGAAGAAAATCTTCAAATTTTGTAATTAATCTTGATGACTTGTAACTGATATCACTTGCAACATTTAAATTGTCAACAGATGATGCCATCTCTGGGAATGTTGTTAAGGAATGCTGAACCCTTCCCCAGGCTGTGGTGCTTAGTGGGTTACCCTGCTCGGAATTGTCCTCACCTGCCTGTGTAGGGGGAAAAGAGAAGTAAACTAACTGTACTGTGTTTCTTGAGGTGAGATGCTTGTGTGCACATTTGGCACTCCTTCAGTTGCCAGATCCAGAGAAGTATGACATGGAGGAAAGAAGACTTGGTAGAAGACATATGCTTCCGTATACTCTGTTATGTTAGGGGGAGTAGGTTAATTAATTCACTCCTAGTATGCATATTGTTATAAATACATCACAGAAAGAAGAATGTAGGCAAGCAATTTTTTGTTGGTTGGTTTGGTTTTGTTATTTAGTGGCTTGCATCCTTCTTCTTCCCTTTCCTTTTGGTTCATTTGGTAGTTAAATCATATCTGATTGCTGGAAATATTACAAGTATATGCTCTACAGATTTTTTGGACCCAGTAAGTAGTATAATGAAAAGTGAGTCTGTCAGTGAAGCAAAATCATAGCAGGATAGACAGAACCTAATCATATCAAGTTTATTTGCAGACTGTTATTGTTTGTGATGCAAGACCGTAGAGAAATTCTTAGCAAAAATCAACAGAGGAGCCTTGAAGAAATAAAACTTCATTCATCCTTTAAAGAAAACAAAAAGTAGTGAAATCCTCAAACATGGTACTGAGAGGGAAGGTTGTTGTTTTGAGATAACGTAGAGAAAATGGAGGAAGATTTCAGAATTTTTAATATGCTTCTTGTACCAAAACTGATTCTGGAGCTCAAATTGGATGTATTTGTGTTCTAATAATGCTCAATTATGTCCCAGACTTGCTGCAGCCATTCAAAACTCAACAAGTGAAAAACATGCTGTTCCTAGGTTTTTCTTCTCCAAACTATTTTAAAAAGGGATTTTTCAAATGGAAAAGGCCTGGGTAATCTCAGTTACTTTCCTTCATCTTTTATAGCTCCAGCAAATGGTGGGCAGCATTCCCAACAGAAGTTAGCTGGTGCACTGTATTGTAAATGGAGTGAATGTTGATTTATTTGAATAATTTTTGTGAGTGTAATATTTTAACAAGGTTTATATTGTTGTTACGGAAGTACAGTCATTTTCCAGGCTGTCAGAAGCAGCAGTTTCTTCGTTTTTCTATTTTTTTTTTCTTCCCTTTGGAAACTCTAGTAAAGTAAAATATCAAAATTTTGGCTTCAGTTCACATCAGAATGCAGTAACTTATCTGTCCCTTTTATCCCAGCTCTAGAAGTCAAGAAGTATTTCTACCTATATTTCAACTCTCAGGAAACTTTTCAGTCACTGACAGTCTGGCTAATTGGATTTGAGTACCTCAGTGCTTCATCTCTCTTTGGTCCTTTACCTCTACCAGAGAGCAACACTGGTGTGCTTTATTCAGAGTATCCCACCCAAATCTCAGCTGCTGCTGAGATTCCTGATCCATGGCATGGATCAGCCCATGCCCATGGGTGCCTCTGCTGCCTGGTTGCCTACGAATAATAAGCCATTCATAAATATCACTGACATAACCTATTCATCTTTTGGTTGTTACTAACTTGTTTTGCCACTAGCTGATTTAGCAATAAACCATCATGGCTTACTGTTTTGTATGTCTGGTACTTGCAAACTGCTGTATAACTGTGTTTTTATACTGTTTTTTATTGTAGTTGTACCCTTTTAAAATAAAATCCAGCAAGAGAGAATAGATACATTGCCATGGATCTTCAGTGGATATCCTAGAACTGAAGTTTAGATCTTTTTGTACCCAAGTATCATTTTTCTTTCTTTTAAGTGTCGTCATCGCTGTATTATACATTGACAGTGACATTAGACAAAGAGCTATAGTCCCAGATTAGACAAATGAGAGCATTCCCAGAATTTAATTATCCATTCTTCTTGAGATTGTTGCAAGACAGGGCATTTGTTAGACTCAGCAACTTTTTTGCATCTTCCCAGGAAAATTGCAATGGAAACTTCAGTGGCTTCCCTGGCCATCCTACAATCCTAGTAGTAATCCATATGTCCTTGCGTGGCCATATAGTGTACTGACTATATAGTGTGGACAAACAGCTCTTCTGAAAATCAGGATACTTCTCTTTTGGTGCTTAACTGTGGATTTAAATGCTGACTTCTAAAATGCAAGTATTTAACCTTATACTGAAGTTATGGCCATGTTAGTCTTTTAGCTGTGCAAATCTTGAACTCTTTGCCAGGGTTTTGGGACTGGGATTCGAAAGCATGGCAGAACTGCATTCTGGAGTTGTGTACATCACCAGCTGATTGCTGGTACTGCCTCTCTACTTCTATCCCTGCAGTCTCTCTATACCAGTTTCACACAATAAAGCAAACTGAGAGCTTGCTTAATTGAAGAGAGCTAAAGACTGACACTCTTAATTGCAAGATCATACAATTGATTCATTTCACTGATTCATTGTTGTTTTTTTAATCTAGAGGTAAGGAGACAGTATTTGGTATCTGCAGAATTTTTTTACCCTTTTTGGAAATTCCAGATGCACATCTTATTTTTGTATTAGCAATCACTGGTGTTTATAAACCGCTGTAAAAAATATTACCCATGGCTGAAAAATGCAATATGACACTTCAAGCCCACTACCATATGTAAGTGCAGTTAACTGACACTTCACAGACACTTAACAGTGCTGCCAGTGCTAACAACTTCTGAATAAATCATGTTATCTGTGTAGCTAATGTGTTCGTTTAATTGCAAAATCATAAAAGTTCTTTGCAATTCTGTAAGTGAATTTATTTTAATAACTAGATTTTTGGAGATCCAAAGGATGCTGATTGTATCCCCAGAAACAGATAATAGTGATCTGGTAGGTCATTTTTATATAACTGGGGGTGTATATGAGACAAAAAAAGGAACACATTTTGAAAAATAGACTGGGGTTTGAGTGATTTGAAGATCCTTTTTCTCTTAATCTCTTACTGTTTTAGATCTTCCTAATAATGTGGTGGGAAGAACTTCTGCTCTCCCTGCATTGGCTCCTGCAGAAGAAAAGCTTTTACTGTTTTATCTCTGGCACCATGTCATTTGGATATTTCTCCTTTTAAAAATGGGATCTAACTTCGTACAAAACCAGAAGGCTGCCCATTTCAAGTATTATACTTTTGAAACAGCGAGAGAATAATTAGTGAACTACATTTCAGAATTTGGTGGATTTTATCATCAAAGTTAATTGTTCGTGTACTTGCTGATCTGTTGTAAGCCTAAGTGGCTACTGGAAAGAGATTGCTGGCATGGATTGTTCAAAATGAACTATGCAGAACTTAATAAAAATGAAGTTAAATACTGCTAGAAGAAGTTAAACCTTCTTTCTAGAATCATAGAACCATAGAAGATATTATTTCTGAAATACTTAGTTAAAGGATGTAGAAATAGGATTTGATTATAATTGCTTTGTGATTAATTTCTGCTGCTATAAGTAAATTCCTTTATTATTTTTTTATTTTCTCCCTATTTTAAAAGACCTTGATGGAATAGATATTTGGGATCTTTGCTCTTTCTTGGGATAGAGCTCTGATCTAGAAAACATGTACAGGAGTTATTTTTCCTTTAACAGAACATATGAATAGGAGCACGTTTATTTGTTTCTGTTCGATAAACGGAAATGTTGTTGTGATAGTTACTAATAATAGAAGAGTCTTCAAATCTGAAAGCATATTGAGGAAAAAATGCAGGAGAAAAACAGTGTTCTTTTAACAAGCCATAAGCTGCCACAAAAAAATTAACTTGTGTTAATTTCAGGTTCTGTACACGCTTTGAAATTGTTTAATCAGCTTATTTTTTGCCTAGATGTCATCCATTTTTGTGGTCCCATATGTAAGAGCAGAAGACACGTGCAATTCTCTGAATTACCACAATTCTCGCAGAAATCTCATATCTCGTGCTTTAACCAACTATGAGAATCTCCAAATTTAGCAACAATATTTAAGTCCACTTGCTTATATATATATATATTGGTTCTGCACCATTAAAATTAAAGGGTTTTTAGTTTTGGGGTTTTTTTTAAAGCCTTTTTAGTAGCTGCAGAATTGAAAGCCTGTCTTGTTAGAGGTTTTGCGTTTGGCAGTGCTGGAGTCATCTGAAAACCTATGGAGTCCATTTCTCTGGCAGGATATAATGATCCAGACATTACGAGATCTTTCTACGGTATCAAGACTTTATTAAAAGTCTTTGATTAGTCTTTTCTTCTGAAAAATTAATTATAATGTGAGCACATGGTTGACTTCTGGAATACTACATTTCTTCAGCTGTGGGACAACAGTGATTCTACTGAATTTACATTGGGAAAACAGTTAAATAATTAATCCTTCACATTTATACCAGCTGATTTAAGAATACCATAACAGATACAAAGAAATGTTTTGTTAAATTTGTTAATTATTCTAAATTTATATAAAAAAGGTAATTTTTCAGTTTAAGCCAGACTATACAGTCTTAGGACTTGTTTTCTTTTCTTTGCCAGAAAAGCATAGAAGCTGTAAATTATATATGGAAAATATTTTTAAAGAATGATATTTTCAGGATAAGAGAACTGAGTGCAGCTGGTTTTGTATATTTTCCAAATCAGATTTCAAAATGGGAACCAGCTGCTCATCTGTAGCTCTTAGCTAAAATTCATGATTGCCATTTTTGAAATAATATATGTGAGGAGTACTGGGTATGATCCTGATGTCAAATTCAGCTGCACATCCTCACTTAATCGCAGCACCGTCTTCAAACGCTGCAGGCTCATAGCCTAAATACACTTAAGTGACTTCTTAGCAAAAAATCCAGAATCAATGTGGAGATCATGGTGTATAGAATCCACTGTGCATTTGCAATCAGCTTTCTGCCTGAATTACTCAGCCTCTTGCAGCTGTGCTGCTCAATTGCATTAACAGACACCTCCATCCAGGCAGGCAGCTCCTAAGCATTGGTCTCTGGACATATGAGCTGGCAGTGCTGTGCTTTTGTCCCAGATGCCTTCTCTCCTTTGAGCTCTTACAGGCAGGGCTGCTTTGATGACGTCTGGTAGCCATCATTCTGCTTCTCTGGGTTTTGGTTGTATGAAAAATTCCATAATTCCGATATTTTGTAAGTGCAGCTATTGGTATAAAACCATGTTATGGAGAAAACTTTAGAGAAGACAAGGAAATGGCTGTTTCCTACAACTCTAAGTATGCACGACAGAATACGGTGCTAAACCAAATCTTTTTGCTTTGTGTTTGGGAGCAGGAGGTCAGATGGTCAAGAACAAGGCGCTAATATGAATAGAAACAGTTGAAGAGGTCAACAGAGCTATAGTGTTTTCTCAGTTGAGGCTTGTTGGCAGCAGTTTTGGCTTACAGAGCAGAGGTAGTGTCAAAGAACCACTTAGCAGAACGTGGGACAAAACAGATTTTAGACAAAGAACATAGTCTGTGTGCCAAAAAAAAGCACTAAACTAGTTTCAACTTGGGTAAATACTGCCACAGTTTTCAAATTTCATCTCATTCTTGTCGCCTTGCCTTCTTTCTGTGTTAGAAATCCTGCTGTGATTGGAAAAAATGGGGAACTTCACCTAAGTAACTTTTTTGGCTGATAAACACAGCAATATTGCTAATGGAGGTTTTAAGTAATGTTCTGTGCCCGAGTATTTGAAATTATTATTTTGCATGTAGGTGTTTTAGTGGGGTTTCAGGTATGTAATTGAACTGCACTGACATAAACTAAGCAAGATGATAAATATGAAATCAGAGTTTGAAGAGGCTTTCAAACAACTGCTCAATTCTAAAAGGTAAAACCTAAAAGTGAAAAATGAATGTTAACTAAACTGCTCAGAATGTTGAGGGTTTTTTTCATTGCATTTTTTTCTCCTGGGTTACAGAAGTGGCTTTGAAGCAGTTGAATCATTCTAAGAGAAATGGCCAAGGCTAACTTCTGCTTCTTCACAAAGAAAAAAGTGTTTTTTTAAAAAGGCATCAAACTCCACTCCCTGTTCAGTTTTAGAAGTCAAATGTGGATGTGTAGTACAAACAATAGTAAATATCTCCTTTAGATAAGAATGGCTAGAATGGAAAGCAGTTCCATTTTGATTGTAGTTATTTTCATTAGAAGAGAAAATGTTTTAATTTTTCTCTATTTTTGGTAGTATAATGCTTCTAAAATAGAAGGGACTAACTTTTGGCACAACTAGGATGCAGGAATACAAATGCTGGTGTGCTACTCACCTGTTAGTCATAAGGCAAGAGGGTGCTATGGACTAATTTTGACGTTCTGAGCAGTGCTGATGGTACCGTAATAGATTGCTTTTATCGTTGTGAAATGTTGTGCAGTTGACAGCAGTCACAGACTGAACTACCATCTGTGCTAGGGACAGTCTCGCTTGCAGCACCTGACACTAGGATTCACGTTGTGCCTGTGGCTGAAGGCTTCGCTTAAATATCACGTTTACAGGAAACAGAGTTCTTTTGCTTTTAATGAGGTTAACGTTTGCTTTTTCTTATCTAGTTATTAGGCAATAAAGTCCAGTGTTCTGCTGCCCAGAGGAGTCGCCTTGAAACTCTTAATGCAGGCATGACTGCTGTATCCTCCGAAAGAGGATGTAATAAGAGATGGTCCTCTCGTATCTTCTTTTTGTATGCTTTCCTCTTGTGTGTGCTGTGTGATAGTGGGTTATATCTTTTGTTCTCTAAACTGAGGGTCCTGGCTGCAAGGACCATGATGAGTGAGGGAACTACACCACCACTAAAGTACTGCAACTTCTAGCCCAGTGATGCTGTGGGTTAAGAGTAGTGAAGGCATCCAAACCGTCCCCCCCACCCCAAACCCAAACCAGAACCAGAGTAGAAAGTAATTTGCCAGATTTTGTGGATTCAAGCAGTCCTGATAGACCAGCTGATGTTAGAAGGACTTATTTTTTTTGCCTAATATGGTATAGACCTTAGTTAGGTTTTGAATGTCATGACACAATTGTTTGTGGTCTGCTGGATTTTTTTCCTTCCTTGGTGGGGCAAGAGTAGAAGCTTTTAAAGACAATAACCTCGTCTGGTGCGATGTTTCTTGGATGTTTTTTGCTTAACATGGTAGTGCCCTACCTCACTGGAAAACGAGAAAATGAACCCTCATGCTGTCCACAGCAAAGCATCTGCTGCAGCTGGTTAGCACAAAATATGGTGCAGTCTGAGCAGTGCCTGAGCTTTCAGTTAGTGTAGAAATCAGACATCAGGGTTCTGAAAAGCCTGCTTGCATGTAGTAATAGTCTGCAACTCTTCATTGACTCATTCATTGCATATTTTTTATCTCTTTTATGTTTCTGTTTTTGCTTACCTCCTATAGCTCCCTTCTACTAGTAATACCTCATCCTGTTGCCTTTTCTTCCTGACTGACTTTTGTAAATTCCAACTCTGCTTCCTCCTTTATTGCCCACTTCTCTCTGGATAGGTTTGTTCAATCCTAATCCTACCTGTGTTCTTAGCCATTTTTGTTCCCACCTATAATTGTCTCTAATCCTTCTATGTCACATCTGTTCTTTTATATCCTCCTGGGTTGCTGATTTGTAGTTCTAAGTCAGGTTTTCTAAATACATTGGTTTGGTTATTTAATTGCTTTGTTTCATGATCTCCTAGCTTCTGCTGTCCCTGTCATGCTCTGGCTGGCTGTTCTATGTCCCACACCCTTGGTTCCTTGTCTGGTTCTGTCATAGCACACCACAGTTCCCACCCTTCCCTTATTAAGGGTGATAAACAGGTGATAAGCAACAACTGCTGCTTTTCAGCTTCATTAATACTTCCTTGCTATCACTGTCCCCACTAAAAATAAGAAATATTTAAATAGTTTTTATGACTGTTTTTGTAGATCACTGAAGCATCTCAAATTTTGCTTCTTAAGCTTTGTCCCAAATGGCATGTAAATTAAGTATTTAGTAACATTGCTAAGTACAAAGGACTCAGCAAGATACTATCTTTATAGTCTTATTTTAGAGTGATTAATACATTGTATGTAAGAAAGAGGAGACAGTTTCTTTCCACAAACATCTGTTTATGATTTAAATTCTGCAAAAAATCCAAAAAAAGCCTGTGTGGTGAGTACAGACTTAGAACTTCTGCCACGTATCCTACTGTCCCGAGGACTGCTCCTATACTGCTATTAATTTCATTGGTATAATCCCAAATCTGTCATATAGACTTTCAAAATATTTGTAGTCACATACCCTATTACTAAACAAACAAAAAAAAAGGGAAAACTTGGGGACTATTTTTGTAGACGATATGTATTATTTGATTAATCCTGCAACATAAAATTACTGTCAAAAGTGTATTGTCATTATGAGTGAGTTTTACTGTAAATAGATGGGAACGTATTTGAGAAAGTCGGGTTTGCTCCACATGCCTTTTTTCCTTTTCTGCACGTGTCCTTTCCAGTGACAGATCACACCTGTTTTCCATGTAACAACCATCTGGTCTTAATGCTGGGGATGCAGCCCCCTTTTTCACTGCTTGCTCAGTCTCTTCCAGTTAGATCTGCTCTGGTCAAGTAGTGGCTTGCAGAGCTAATCTGCTTAGAGGGATTCAGATAAACATTAAATTTTGCACAGCTGTACTTCTGCACCAAGAAGTTTTTTTTGTATTTCCTAGCCATCTCTTGGACGAAAGAGAAGCACATTATGTCAATGTTTAACAGGCTTTTGAGCAATGGCCTTAGCAATATGCCTTGACTTCTGGTCAGCCCTGAGGTGATCATAGAATAGATGATTAGTTAGAATAGATAATTCCTATAGATCCCTTTCAATTGGAATGATTCTCTTTTCTGTGAGCTTTGGCTCTTTTGAAAGAAGTACATATTTTTCATTTTGGATTGTACAATTTGCTGAGGAGACTTCAATGGTGAAGTAAATACGGATTCCATGATTTGTTTGTGGTTCTGCAGTTTGAAAACTTGACTTTTTCAGAGATCTGGTATGTTTCAGATAGTCCTGCTTAGGGAATACCCTGTACTTCGAGGAGAACAACTTGTTTGTCTCTTGGCATAAAGATAAGGCTGTCCTGTACAGCAAAACTTACCAGATCTGTATTCAAATTCTACCAAGAAAACTCTGCAAGAAGATCAGGAAAAATGTGAGATTCTAGCATCTAAAACCACTTTGGTCTGTTAAGAAAGTCTTTCTTTAAAGTACTTTGAAGCTCCAAAAAGGGCAATAGAGATTTTTTTGGACTAGAGATGAAAGCTGAGAGCTGATGAGGGGATTTTTGTAGGAGAAAGTGAAAGCCACAGTATCACTCATCCTCGTAGAAAAGAGATTCCTTTGGAGCTCAGGTCATGGCGTTAGTGCTCGTGACTTCAGAAGTGTTTGAGAATTTTTGCTGGACACTCAAGCCAAGCCTTGGAAAAGTTTAGCTGCTGAGTGCTACATCTAAGAGCCCACCTCTGGGCACGTGGCTAGTGCAAGATAGCTGTTGTGATGCTTCTAGCCTGACGCTAGATTGAAGGATAAGAAACAACACCTGGAAGTTGCCAAATGGACATCCAGGGCTGTTAGTGGTAGTGTTTCTCTGCGGGGGACTATTACTGTTCATGCTGCGCAGTAGCTCGTACATTATAGCCATTGTACAATGACTCAGACTGCATAAGCTGAGTTTCCTTCATTGTATTTAAATGTTTTAACTATTTTCACAGCATTATCCATGCCCCCAACCAGGAGGTTCATGAAGGAATCCCTAGAGACTGTCTCTTATCACTCTTCTGAGTTGTTACCTGAGAAATTACATAATATTTATGAATTTGCAAAATCTTAATGTGCCTTTTATTTTTTTAATGGCTCAAAAAAAGAAAGGAACTGAAAGAATTTTGGAAACATCTATACTTCAAATATTTAGAGATGGGTGGGGACTTGATTATTTAGCTGAATTTTGTGAAGATTTAAAGCCTGGTTGTCTGCATGGAATGCCAGGAAATGTAGACATTTTAAAAGATACATATGTGTGTATATATGTATAAATTTGTAAAACAGTAATAATTCCAGAAGTATAAAATTGGCTGTAGTCCTAGTTTTTCAGTTAAAAATAATAGTGCTGGAGATATTGAGTGGATTCTCATGGCTTTAAAACTGTTTTACCAGATCATTGCTAGATGCTTTTCTTATTTAGTAGACTTTAAACATTTCCAAGAGCTCATTATTCCCATCTCTAGGGAAGAGACTTTGCAGACAGCTACAGTTATTGTACATCTTTCCTGGCTTTTTGAAGGAAGTGGGGGAGGGAAGCAGTGTAATGGACATGTGTTTCCTGACCAAAAATCCATCCCTGTGTCAATGTCCTGTGAGCATCTGAA
This sequence comes from Callaeas wilsoni, assembly GCA_013398955.1. Classification (NCBI taxonomy): domain Eukaryota; kingdom Metazoa; phylum Chordata; class Aves; order Passeriformes; family Callaeidae; genus Callaeas; species Callaeas wilsoni. The sequence continues at coordinate 60,281 of VWPU01015739.1, read as the reverse complement.
TGAGAAACTGAATAAATTCAACAACAACAAAAAAGTATCTCCTGACTACAGTAGCTAATGTCTTGGTCCAGATGATCTAGCTTCCTAAATCATATAGAGGAGAGACGTAGAGTGAGGAAAGACTTTTTTCTGCTATCTCTGTCAAATTCTGAGAAGTTTACAGAACTAATCTCAGTTCACCATCTGATCCTAATTTTTGGCTGAGTTCAGTTTATCTTTGCCTGTTAGAGCCCTGAGATAAATGAAAACAAAAAGAAATTGGCTGTGTTTCTGTGTAAGAAAACATATTCCTGAATTCTGGAGGAGTTTCCTCCAGAACCCTGAAGGAGGATGTTCAATAGTGATGCAATTCCCTACTGACAGCACTCTCTGTGTTCAGTTGCTTGTCCTTTCATTAAGTAATTGGGGTCAGATGGCAGCTCTCCTAAAACTTGTGAAAAATATGTTCTACAATTCATCATTTTCATTAATACAAATCACATACATTTTAATTTTTGCTGATTATTGCAGCTCACAAAAATAAATTATGAAAATACAAGGTGCTGTAATTGTAGGATAACGTACATTCAGATATTTCTTGGTGTCTTCTACTACAGTAGCTTAACCTTTTCATCTATTAAATGGAATGTTGCAATGGAATGTACAATTAAGTAAATAAGCAGTTTCAAAAGGTAACACTTATTCTCCTTTGTGCCATTCTTATTTTTTGTCAGCCTGTCTTTCATAGCTTCTTGAAGTGGAAGGAATGTTTTTTTCATTAACTTTTGCATTGCTTGAACACATGATTCAATATGATACAGGGTTAGAAAATAGTTTTTGTTTTTGTCTATTGGCAGTGAGTAGAGACATTTGCTATTTATTTTCTATTTTTATTTTTTTAAATTTTAATATACAGATGATCCTGCCAGTACGAACAAATTTTATGATGTAATCATTCTGACCGTATTTATATTTTTAGCTACTAAAGCCTACCAGCAAATAAAAACATTATTCAAAACAAGGTCTAAGTCTGTCTTTATCCCAAAAATTTGGAGACTGAGGACCAAGGAGAAATATAGATGCCATGCTCTAAGCTATCTTGTGTAACAAGAAAAATTATCAGCATGAGATTTTTCATTAACAGGACCCAGATGAGATTCTTTGATGGTACATGACAGTTTACATTAGAGGAACATCATTTGATAGCATAATTCTGATCATATTCAGTATGTTATAGATTGTATGCATCCACTGAACTACAACTAGCAAGTGAGGGATGGATTTTGGGAGCCACCTCAGATGCCACATTTAGATATTTATCTGATACTGTGCAAGTTGGAAGCATTATTCAATCTATTAACTCACATTTCTTCATAAGACTTCTCCCCATGTAAGCATTTCTTCCCCAGAAGGGTGATTGTGCATATGTGTATTTGCTTCTGAATGACTGGAAAAAAAATGATTGTAATATCTTCCTTCTGTTTCCTCCCCACATGTCTGCAAAAAAATAAGTATTTTGAGAGTGTCAGGTCACACAGGGCTTTTGTGGGTGTTCTGTGCTTGGCATCACCTGAACATGGCCTTTAAAAAGGTCATGTGTATTAGGTGACGGGGAAAATAGCTTTCAGAGAGGTGGTTGAAAGAAATAGATAATATTATTAACATAGAATAAGCATAATTAACCTTTTACACTTTTTAGACTATGTAATCTCTTACTATAAATACGTTATCAGACTTCTTTCAGAAAACTCACAGTCACAGGAAGTACACAGACAAATAAAAAGCTCTGCTTTATGATATGTAATAATAATTCCCATGCTAAGGAAGCTCAAGCTGAGCTTGTTTATTCTGAAGAAAGCATTACAGAAAGAAAAAAATTTTTTCTTTCCTGATTTTCTTTGTTATGCACTTCATTGCATAGTGTAGACATTGCACAGGAGTAGAATACTTTGCCATATTTTTCCCACATGCACATATTTTCTCTGCAAAACCTATTAAATACCCTTTCCTTACTCAGAAGTTAAGTTTCTGGCTGGCATGAAGTGACAGGATGATTCATCTCTGCAAGCAAAGTTCTTTGATACCTTCTGCGATTTAAGGTTCTGGGTTTTTGGGATGCAGGATGGTCTTAGGAACCTGGAGAATCCAACTCTATAGTGTTGTGAATGAGTAACTCTAGAAAACAGTAAAGTTGCATTAACTGGCATTCTTAAACTCCTTTCTGGAAAAAGCACTTTTTCCATATAATACACTCAAATAATGAGTACTCAGGTAGACCAAGTAATTCTAACTATGGATGTGAACATTTCACCATTCACTAGACAACAAAGACTGAAAGTCAGATTATTGGCTAATGAACAGGAATATTAACTAATCTTAGAAGGCAGATGAATCTTTCATCAATACTTCATGATCAAGGGACTTAAACTTACTGAAGTAACCCAGATACATTTTTTTGGGCAAGATAACCTGAACAGACCTATTAAACCAATTCAGTTCTCTAAAGTCACTGGAATACATATATGTATTAATGACTTTGGATATAGAAGTCATAGACTTTACCAGTAATTACAATTAACAGAAAGTTTTTGTGTCAAACACCAAAAAGAGAATCTGGAATGAGTATAAAACTTTCCTTCATGATTCCCTCCAGTCCTTCTAAAAAAGTGTGACCTGGGTCTTGTTTCAGTGCATCTGCAATGGTAATTGAATCCAAAAGGAATTCCAACAGTTCATCTCCAAAAGAACAATTTAACAAGTCCACTAAAATATACACAAAGATTTTTTGTTGAATTAATATTGATAAATCAGAGGTATACATGAGTTATATGCAAAAAGCAAATAATACAGTTAGTAATAGAAATTAGAAAAACCATAAAAAATATTCTTTTGAACTATTTGGTACATCCTACTTTTGCAGTCCACCGTAGGTGGTATCTGAGCCAGCTAATTTGAAGTGCACACATATTCTGCAAGGCCAATATGCCACAGCCTTATCCAAGGATTCCAGTTTAGATCTACTGTTATGTTCTAAACATCCTGAAATAAAATCAGAGAAAAAGTGCATCTTATTAGTGTGCTGCCTCTATAATGCAAAATAATATCTTAAACATGAATTTCTTCCTTCACTCTGTGACAGACATTGGGAGACCATTTGGTTCACGTCTGATGTTCCCTGGGGAAGGTGTAAATAACAGTGTGAAAAGGATAGGTAGTATTTGGCTTAGCAGAGGATTATAAACAGTTCTGAGGAGCATGCATCCACTTCCTTTTCTCACTTAGTCCCTGATTATAAGAGCTATAATTTTATACAGTTCTCTTTTGAGATCACTGATATAATCCCCAGGATCTTGACTATTTGAGGAGACAATGAGGAGGAGCCATTTAGAACTTCTAACCACCTGTTTAAAATGTTAAAATAGAGTTAGAACACTTCTGGGACCTTAATTTAGTTTCCAATTAACCTTTTTTCCAGTCATTGTTAATAAATATTTGAATATAAATTTACCAGTAAGACAGTTTGGACTGAAAAGTTTGAACTTACTTCAAAGGCAGTTTTTAAGAAAGTTAAATTCATGATGATAAAGTGTAACTGTAGCCACTAGCACAGGCGGTAATAATATGTCCAGTGTAGGTGAGCTGGAAGTGTTGCCAGTTTTTCAATGTAAAATACAATGTTCATACTTTCCCTTTCTCTCGAGATTCCAGAACGCTTCTGTTTCTGCCATGAAAGCAAGAGCGGCTGTTACTTCTTTATGATGACTTCTGGAAAAAACATTACTCTTATAAATATACCATTTTATTGAGCTTGAGTATTCCACTTCTGTGGCAAAGTTCATAAACATTCCTCCAATTCTTCCCCAGTAAAAATCCAATTAGCAGTGATTTTGAAGTTGATACATGAAGTCTTGACTTTGTTTAAATATTAGTGGTGGTGGCAACTTTCAGAGTATTGAAGAGCTGTTAAAAGAGTTTTGGTTAATCTTTGAAGCTTTATCTTTGTGTGGAGCTTTGACCATTGTCACTTACGTAAACCATAGTAAAGCTGTAGAAAAATATGTTTCATTTGTAGTAATAAAATGTGATTTTCCCTTAAATTCTGGTTAATATTTTCAAAACAGTAATTACTTGAGTACTTAAAAAAAGTATTCTCTCAGGTTTTTTTTCTTTCTTACCTTTACATAATACCAAGCTTCTTCAGGACAAATTTTTGTTTAAAAATTTCTGATTAGTTCTGAACTGATTCCTAAATCAGTTATCACATGTGAAATCAGACAGCAACCAAGAAGTTGCAACTTGGTTTTGTAATATTGATGTGACTGGTCAAAAAACCATATGTGCTAAGGGAGATGCAAAATGTGCTATAATTGAGTGGGAAGTGCTCTAGTTTTAGGCCAACCATCACAGGTCTAGTAGAAGTGTTCTTAGAGGCAGCTATGGAAAGCCTGTGGAGTCCTTCTGAGTTTCAATTAAATTTTGTTTTCTTCTGAAAGATAATTATTTCTTTTAGCTTGCTGAAGCCAACTGCTGCAGGTTGAATGTGTACTTATTAACTTGGGTTGCAGTTTCACTTGCAGAACTGATTGGAAAAGCTTTTTTATTAATACAGGATAGTAATCTTGTGGCATGACCCAAAAGTGCCTGGTGCTTTTATCTTTAGAGAGTGTCTGATACTCCTACAATCATGCAAGGTATGGAAGCTATAACCCAGGTTTTCACTGGTTTGTATATCTACTCAGAGAAGGGCAGAAAGAAGGAAGAATGCTGTCTGAGGAATAGCAGGTCACCATTCCCAGGAACTAAAGAGTTTGGTTGAGCACATACTTACATTCAATTTTATAATATTTTCTGGTTTGGGGTATCTTATGTGTGATGTGCACTGGAAATGTTACCTATTTTTATTGATATTTAATTTCTGCTGAGTAGCACTGAGCTGGAAAATTAAATGGCACCAGCGATGCTACTCTAGCAGAACCCAGCCATCTTCTGCAAGGAAGGAACAGTGCTCTCCATCTCTCTAGGATGTGTAGCATGAATCTGATGTCCTTCCCTGGGCATCGTTCTTCTCTGTGTCTATGTTTTATTGGAATAGATTACAAAACATTTATAGTCCTGGATAATCTCCCTTGTGGATTACAGTACTTTCTGGCCTTTGTGATACAACCCGGGTTTCCTTCCAGGTGGTCCAGATGTTGCTGCCAAAGTCTTCTTCCTCTGATGCGCTTTGCTCGCACATCCTCTTGAGAAAATATCTTTATTTGCTTTACTATATCAAAAATAGTTTTTCTTCTTTTGTGGTTCTACACGGCTTTATTACTACCCTCCCTCCTCTCTGCTTTAGTTATGCAGCTCTGCTACCTTCTATGTTTTCACGTTTTGCTTAGGAGGATGTGGGGTTTTTCTCTGTTAATGTGGAACACCTTCCCCTGTTACATCTGCAATGCAACTTTTCTTCATTTCTTTCAGATTGCAATTCAAAACCTACCTTTTGTAAGCCCTTTCAGTCATCCCACAGAGTGCTGAGCATGTCAACTTAATTGAATATTTGGAGTTCTATGTTATTTAAGCATTTTTTTAGCCATGTTCAGTGTACTGCAAGTTTATAAGGACAGAAAACATTTTTGTAAACTAGTTTGGCCTTCTGCATAAAATGAGGCATTTGGTTAGATTCAGTTTGGTTTGATATTTAAATCTTCAATTGCAGACATCAGAAATGGTCATTATAGCACTATTTATACTAGAAAAAAATATAAAGGTGAGATTGCTCTATCCATACTTGATAGTCTCTAATCTGTTCAGCCTTTATTTATGTTACCCTTTTTGGCTGTGATAGTTGCTGAGCAATAACATATGTCCATTAGCTATAGCTTTTAATTTTTTTTTTTCTTTTAATCCGTAGTAGCATCCTTCACTTTTGATCCTTGATTTATAAATTGGGGCTGTCTATTCCAGTGAAGCAGCAGCTCATATGTCTGTGCCAGTGTTGGAAGACAGGGTTTAAAGTAGACTGAGACAAGCTGCTTCTAAGTGCTGCCCAATGACAGGACAAGAGAAAATAAGACACAAACATTTTGCTTAAATATAAGAGAAATTTCAGTGTTGAAAAAAAACCATTTTACTGTCAGGGTGACTGAGCATTGGCACAGGTTTCCCAGAGAAGTTGTGGAGTCTCTGTCCCTGCAGACAGTCCAAAAGCTGTTTGGATGTGGTCCTGCCCAGCCCGCTTTCGCTGGCCCTGCTTGAGCAGGTGGGTGGCGAGATGATCTCCAGAGGTTCCTGCCAGCCTCAGCCATTCTGTGATTCTGTAATATTCTGGTGTAATAGTCACAGTTCCTCAAGTCAAACAGTATGCTGTCTAAATAATGCTTTGAAAACAGTAAGCTCCTTTGTTCTTAAAATTCTACATTCTCCATTTCTTCAATCTAGCCTCCAATATGCTTCTTTTCTCTCAAGTGTAATTTGTGTTGCAGGTACATAAGATTTTAATACCTTAAAAACACCATCAAGAACTTGGAAAGGGAGAGGTGTGTTTCATAAATGATCAAACCGTACAAATATTTGGAGTGTATTTCATCTATCAGAAATGCCTTAAGTATTCCTGTTACAACCTCCTTTTGACATTTCTGAAAGCTCATTATTTCTTTGCCTTTTAACAGTCAAGATGAAGGCTGTCAGTGGTGGAATTGAGATTTCCATCTGTTCATTATACCTTAAGTAGCAGAGGGAAAGAGCAGATGTGCTGCCCCAGGCTTTCTACTAATTTGGCTATCCAGCTGCCTCTTTTATTTTGGGAAAAATACCTATAATCTCGTACAAATATAATCAAATATGTAAGGAAGTGCAGTCATCTTGGTTCAACCTCCTAAGACTACTTAGCAATCTTTAGATTCTGGCAAAAGATACAATACTTTTTCCAAAAAGCCATTGCATTTGCCATAAATCACTCATGAGGCATCAAAACAGGCACTTAAGTTAAAGCAAAGGAGTAGTCCTGTTGACCCAAGCTGGAATTCTCATATGGTTAAGTAAATACTTTAATAAATAAGGCTTTATTAAGGTAGTATCTTTGCATACTATTAGATTCAGTTAAATAAATACTGTTAAAAATTATTAGGAAACTTTCTGGTGTAGAATTATCAGCCAAGGATCTCAATTTTTTTTTGCTATAATCCAGACACTTCTCCCATTTTGGGAAGTGGGAAAAGTTACTGTCTGGGCAGTGAATATATGAAGGTTGATTCTCAAGAAAATAAAATGCAGCTTGTATAAGCAAAATGACACCTTAAAATACACACAATCAGTGCAAATCTAATTTGTCCAGCCAAATTGAAAGTTTTACCTTTTCCTAGTGCAGCTCTCATTTTCATACAGAAATCTGAGAATGTGTCCAGAGAAACATCTCTTACCTGGATTTAGGAATCTAGGTTTCTTTGAAGAGACGATTCCACTAATCACAGTAATTATGACTAGTAATATATGTAATACAGTATCTTTTACACTAAAAGATGTATAGAGGACTTACCTATGACAGCCCTGTGCAATTGTTGACCACTATTCAAGGTACTTATTTATTTTTGATGACTTCTGCAAAATTTAGAGCATTAAAAATCTAATTTGTAGGGTGTGCAGGTGCATACCAAGATGAGGGCAAACCTCAGAACTGTGGCTTTATGGTATTTTTCTTGGCAAAGCAAAACTGCTGACAATCTGAACCAGACAGTAATAATTAGTAACTTCTAAAGATTACAGTCATGAAGTAACCAGGAAACGCCCATTTGAAAATAGGTTCAAATGATTTAAAGTCATGTAGGATGACTTACCAAACAGTGTAATGTATTTTACATGCTCTTTTTTTGATCACAACAGCCATTTAATTAAAATAACTAAAGTAAGCTAGAAGAGTCTAACAAAGACCACTCTATCTTTTGGGAGGGCAAGAAGTGACACACACCTTTAGCTACAGCTAAAGATTCATGAGGAATAAAACTACTTACTATTTCCAGCTGAGATGGATTTCTTTCTTGATTCTCTGTTTTTCTGATTTAGTCTGCTCAGACACTTGACCAATCCATCTGTTCAGTACCATTCCTTCCCTCAGCCAAAAGTGTCACAGTGCCAAGTCTCTAAAGAAGAATTGAAGAGGTTGAAAAGAAAAAAAAAATCTCAGGTCATCTGTTTTGAATCTGCACTCATCTCTTTTAAGTGAATGTAAAAGTGAAGGTAATTTGAGATTGTTCTTTGGTCTAAGTCACAGTTAAATCAGCTAAGCAGTAACACTGGAAAAAGCAGTAGAATAGCTAGGAAACAAGTAGAATTACATTTTCAGGCTCCTGGAGTTTTACTTTTGATTTAGGTGGGGTCAGGATCAGGTAACAAGTGAACCAGTACGAATTCATGAGAAACCATCACAGTAATTCAATTTGCTGTTTACTTCAAATTCGCATGGAACCATTTTTTTCCCCTAAGGAGGAAAACTACCAAAATTTACAATATAGTTTTTTTCCTCTTCAGATTTAACCTGAGTGTTAGGCAAGCCCTCATATCTCTGCATTTGTGGAAGTTTGTGTGGTGTATTTTTTCATGACAGTGATCTAGTCTGCTGCAGCTGATGTTTGGGCATGTCAAGAACTGAGTCTAAGAGTTTGGCTCACATCTGACTGTGAAATTTCAAAAGTGTAATTTATTTGTATAAGGTCCATTATGCCATATCTCAGTACGGTGTCATCCATCCACCTTCCTGCTGAGAGGACTGTTTCACAGCAGAGAGGAGGCAACTTGACACAATCCACCATAGGAAATTGATTTGACAGCACTCAGTGAAAGTTCTTATAGAACAAAGAGGTGGATTTATGTTAAAAGTGTTCAAAAAAGTTGATTTTATTATTCAGTCTCATACCTACATATTCAAAGCATCAGCATGTTTGTGTTCAAACAGTCTGACCAGGCTTGCTCATGTGTGACACTGAAGGCAAAAGGGCCCTGGCTGTCAAGTCCTCAATGCTTTCTCTCGGCTTCTGGTGATAAGTGGTGATAGATTTGATTTTATACAGGTCTTCTGTGCCTTTAAGATCCAGCAGCTGTGCTGGCATGTTAATTTTGCCTCAAGGTATTGCTTACTTCAGCCTCCATAAATTCTTTGTGTCTGTATGTCTTTATGTTGAATTTCTTCAGATTGCAATACGACTTCCTGCTGTGCCCTAAGGATGAAGAGTGGCACCTGTGATGTGCTGTGATAGGGATTGTTGCTTTTGTCAAGGTGCAGGGTCCTGGTCCCAGAGGTGTCTTTGCTGTGGCCTTACCAGAGCTCAGACCTGCTCATCTTGATGTAAATGAGACACTTTAAATTTTCCTTCGGTCGGCTTTGTTTTTTGTTATCTTTGTGTGCCACTGTTTTCAGCTCTGTTTTGCTGCTGCTTCCAATAGGGCACACATTTCCATTCACACTTCATTCATACCACCCTCTCTAATTCTGTTACAAAAGTCTATACATATGAACTGGAAAAGTCTAAGTTACGATCAAGCCAGTTCTTGACAGCATTGTTGTGTACTATACTTTAGAACAAATATCAAAATCAAAAAATAAAAAACAAATAGTTTTGCAACAAGAAGAAATAAAATTTTACAATGTGGTAACTTACTTCTTTTGCAGCCTTTATATATTACAGTCCTAAGACATTTGGGAGTTAATTCAATCAGGTATTGAAGTAGAAGAAACTAGTTCAGGTTCACTAGTGAGCATCCATATTAACCCTTTAACAGCACTTTGAAAATGCACAAAAAATTTAGAGTGAGTGTGTTTAGAACTGTTGTCAACTTATTGTCTCAGTAGGATGGACTGCAAAAGACTTTAATTTAAAGGGCAAGTAGTCCCTGCTACAGTGATGCAACCATGCTGATGACAAATTAGGTTAAAACCAGCAACTGTCCTTTTCTTGTAGCAAGTGTTTCTGTTAGTATACCACAAAAGCTTACGATTTAATTACCATTTCTCCTAAGAGAAGCCCTTTATGTACATAGGACCTGACTGTGGGCAGAGAATCTGGTTTCGCTTCTCTGCTTATGAACAACAACTTCTAGGACCACCACCCTCAAGACCTTCCTAAATGAGCACTGCTCTGTTCCTAAGCCTTGCTATTCTCAAGGCTGTGAAGTCCACACATGTAGCAGTGCTGTTGGCTGGGGAGAAAAAGGAGAAAACTGTGAATCATCTCCAGCCCCTTCTCACTACTCCTGGGATAGAAAGGCCATGGAAATGAATACCAAATCTGTTCAGGACAGGGAAAGAGCAAGCAGAAGAGTGTTAGAAGCACTGGTACAGTGCCAGAGCACTGTGGTTGTGCCAGGGAATAGTAATATGGAACATTTTGTAGAATTTCATTTCCTCAAGAGAACGTGAATGAAGAAAAGGTCTGCTGCTGGTACTAGAGTGGGTGCTAAATGCTGCCATCTCCCACATCCCCATGCCTACTTTGGATATGTACTGAGCTCATAGAGGCAAGGATTGGTTTGGAAACAGAAAATGGCCATGAAAAATAGTCCTATGAAAGTACGTGCTTTCTGTAGCTAAAATAAAACCAGTGGTTGCCTACAGGGGAATAAAAAAGGAATTTTGAACAGAGTCCTTCATGTGGAAAGCAGAGATGCTGACAGTTTCTATTAAGTTCTTCAGAAAATCTCTTCCTGTGAAGAATGTCCTGTCTGACTTGCCGATCCAATTCAAGATGGAGAAAGTTAGTCGTAATTTAATGATACCTCTTCTGGGAAGGTATTTGCATTGTAGAACTGGCTGGAGCTCAGTGCACCTTGGACAGATTTTTGTCCTGTGCAGCTGTAGCACATCAGGCTGTTGGAGAGGCAGCATGAGTAGTACCATCTGCTGCAGAGGGGTTGGGGTGCTTGCTGGAGGGTATCTCATCTGGGCCACCTTTCCCACAGAATATATATGTAGCATTTATTGTGCAAAACTCTAACCCCTCATTCAAATTATGTTGAATTTAAGCAGTGGGTTACAACTGTAGCGGAAGAGGGATGGGTGTATGACCGCATTGCAGCAGTTTAATTGCCTTGTGAAATGAAGTTAAAGATAGCCTGGAGGAGAGCAGGAGGAGAAGGCACCCAGGTCCTAAGAGTTGTCAGGAGGGAGGGCGGGAAGGCATCCAGGGAAAGCCCTGGCACGAAGAGCAGTTCGTAGCAGTGTTCTTTATGCTTTAAATCTGTTTTGAGCAGTGGGATATATGGTAATAAGCAAGCTTACAGCATTTGGAGCGGGGAGGAAGGAGGTAATTTCCACATTGTCCTGGTGCACTATAAATGGTTCTGGCTGGCAGGGCAGCTGCATGACGCACGAGGCAAGGAAGACAGCACCAATGTTGCTATCATTTTGGTTTGCTCCTTCTTAGTGGCAGCAACCACTTCTGATGGTTTCTAAGGCTTTTTCAGTTCCAGGCATGTATGAACAACAACCAAAAAAATAGTCAAATAGGAGTTTGGAAACTCTAAAACCTAAAGAGCAATCACTTGGTCCTTTAGGAAGGTTTCCAAAACAATGGCTGGCAGTAAGAACAAATGATCCAAATATACATCTAGAAAAGCTTCTTAGCTGTAGAAGTAAGCGTGGATTTTAGTGATCATATGGTTTGAATTCAAAATGATGCCCAAACTTTTACAGCTCCCACTGTCACCAAAAGCCAAATTCTTGAGGGTTTTCCCTGTTGAGGTTCTTAAGAGCACTGAGTTGCCAAAATACTTGTACTGTATATTTGGGATGGTTAAAGAGCTGTGGACATTTTTCTCTGGCCTGTTACATAAAGATATACTCCGTAGAATTTTTTTGAATATTAACATTGTTGTCATAGACAACTGAATATAATTTACTTATAAATGGGGAAAACTAAGCTAAGACTCTCACAAAAATTATGTTGCAAATTGGGAGAAGTATTGGAGACATTGTTTTTTGGCAACCACATGTTATTCACTGGAATGGTTCATTTTAATCTATTGTCCAGCATTTGCCTCTCATACTTGATGACAAATATGATGTTGCATACTTGCCACCTCTCATCTGCATTTTATCTTCATAACAAAACAAAGGAAATATGGCTTCGAACTTCAGTCCAGCTGGATCCTGATTCAGACTGCCTGTGTGACTTGGAGCAGGAATCTAAAATTCAAGTACAGAGAAAGGCGTGGGTGACAAAACAGGATTTACAAGGGGAAACAGTGATCTGGATTATCACTTTCTAGGGACAATTTATATTTGTTTAATCAGCTACTGCAGTGACACATCCTTAACAGGCGGAAGAGAAGAATTCACAGCTATGAAACACTTGCCTGCAAAAATCCATCAGTCCTAGGCAGGACTCAAGCCAAGCTATTACTATCAGAGAAGTGGTTTCCAGAGCACAAAAATAGTTAGAATTCATTAGTGCATTTGTTATGGTTGCACACTGAGTAGGAATGTCTACCAGATTTTCTTTTTTTTTTTTTAAGTTTTGACAGTGTAGAACTAGATCTCGTAATTTCTTCTGGTTAAGACAGTTGGTGCCCACTGGATAGGTTCTTTCTTCAATTTATTTGTACCACCTCTCAGTATGAACATTCATGTCGGTTACATGTTCATCCATTTCCCCAGTTACCCCTGTGTAGCCCTGGGTCAAAAGCAGTGAGAGCAGGAGAACTGTTGGCTCTGTTTTGAGCAAGCAGTTAAGGCGTGATATGTGGTATGTGACTCATATCACAGAATCAATTAGGTTGGAAAAGACCTCTGAGATTATCAAGTCCAAGCTATGACCAAACATCATCACATCAACTAGACCATGGCACTGAGTGCCATGTCCAGTCTCTCCTTAAACACCTCCAGGGATGATGACTCTACCACCTCACTGGACAGTCCACTCCAATGTCTAATCACCCTTTCGGTGAAGAAATTCCTCCTAATGTCCAACCTAAACCTCCCTTGGTGCAGTTTTGAGACTGTGTCCTCTTGTCCTGTCGCTGGCTGCCTGGGAGAATAGGCCGACCCCCACCTGGCTACAACTTTCTTGCAGCTGTTTGTAGAGAGTGTTAAGGTCACCCCCGAGCCTCCTTTCTCCGGGCTAAACAACCCCAGCTCCCTCAACTACTCCTCACAAGATTTGTGCTCCAACCCCTTCACCAATTTCATTGCCCTTCTCTGAACGCACTCCAGCACCTCAATGTCCTTCCTGACTTGAGGAGCCCAGAAATGGACACAAGATTTGAGGTGTGGCCTCACCAGTGCCAAGCACAGGGGAACAATCACTGCCCTGGTCCTGCTGGCCACACTAGTGCTGATACAGGCCAGGATGCCATTGACCTTCCTGGCCACCTGAGCACACGCTCGTTCATGTTCAGCCACTGTCAACCACCATCCCCATGTTTTTTTCTGCTGAGCAGCTTTCCAGCTGCTCTTCTCCCAGCCTGTAGCCCTGCATGAGGTTGTTGTGACCAAAGTGCAGGACATGGCACTTGGTCTTGTTGAACCTCATACCGCTGTGTTGGCTCGTAGATCCAGCCTATCCAGATACCTCTGCAGAGCCTTTATGCAAATCAACGCTCCCACCCCCATTTGTGCAGCATTGTAGCCAAATACAATGTCTGCTTGCTTATGGAACTCTACTGCTGGTGACACATTCAAAATACAAGATTTCTAGTTTATACTGGAGATACGCATGTCTTCAAATTTCAAAGAGGATAATGAAATTGTCCTAAGGTATATGATGATGAAGTTTACCTACTTAAATAAGCAGTACACTCTATTATTTCACAGTAACATATTAAATAGATAGTGCACTACTTTTAAAATAGAAGAAATACCTCTTAGAGAATTTTCTGTCATGACAATTTCTTCTAATTTTGTCTCCTAATCTTCTTGACGTGCCTGAAGTTGCTGTCTTTTGACATGCTCCCTTTTAGTAGTCAACCACAATCACTGAATGGTGGTTTTAAATGTGATGATTTTGTTTGTAGCAAATCTGTTACTGGTGTCTGGACCTGCCTGATCAGGTGCTCTGTGTCATTGGAGGAAACTCAGTAAAGTCAGTCTGTGCTGTATCTGTATCAAGTACTGATGGAAGATGTTAAGATGGTCACATTTTAGGATAGCTGCAGGCTTTTTTTTCTCTTTTCATCATGTTTGAAAGATAGTATGACTCACAGAATCGTAGTGGCCCACAGTTGCTGGAATTCGAGTGGTTTGAAAGGCACAGCAGGGTTTGACGACTGCACGTGGACAAGCACCAAAGTGCTTGGTTCCCTTTTCATCTCACAGTCATTTGTGTTCCCTACCCACCTGGGAAGAGGTGCAGTTCCAAGCCAAAAATTTGCAATGACAGCAGGGTATGAGGTGCAAACAGAGAGGACATGTTCTGCTTTCATGAGGGCTGATCAGGCAGTTACCCTTTATAGTGCAGAAGCTACAAGCTAAAACTGTTCATCGGAGTGCGACAAGGGTGGAAGGTTACTGCAGAGTGATACAGAAAGGAAAATATTGATAGAGGTTTTGGCTCAACTTTCGGCTTTAAGTGATTGCGATAGTAAGATGCGGAGATCATAGGAGAATTGATGGCTCTTTTGGTATGGTCCCTGCTTCCAGAACTGTGTGGCACCTTTATAGCCAATTCATTATTGCTAAGAGATTTTCTGGAATGCCTGATATTAACTATTTTGTATTACCTCATCTATATGTCTCATCTGTTAGTGGTTTTGAGAACGAGAATACTCCAAACAGAGAAACAGTGTGTAATTTTCTTGTCTCTCATGGGTACCCAGCCACTGGATTTGATTCATTTTTTTTGAGAACATAGCCTTCAAAATTCAAAAGTCTAACGAGGTACTGCTGGTCTTGTGCAGCACTGAAGTCTCAGGTTTTTACCTGCATGTCAGGTGCTACACGTGCAATGAATAAGAATGCTGCTTAGAAATTTTTCTGCTGTGACAGCAAAAACTCAGAGGCCCAGAGTTAGACTGCCTGCATTTTTTCCATTTTAATTAAACAGCCGTGATATCTGGCTCAGAGAACTAATATGGATAGTGTGGCCAGTATAGGATGAGTATTTTCTACAGGGATGCTCTTTAAATACAACTCACAAGGAGTTTTGGTCTTTGTCTACAAAGGTAATGGATAAGAAAACAGAGAAAAATAAAATGCAGATGAGAAAGTGGAATGTTATATACGGTAAAATAAAGAAACAGACCAGCCTAATGACATCCAAGAAATACATATAACCAAGCTCCAGGATTCCAGAGTGATAATCTCATTAGTTTCATATTATTATGCAACTGTCAGCTCCTGGAATGGAATCACAGAAATTTATGTCAGAAACTGAATCAGGTTAGAAATTTCAATTAATTATTGAAATTAGCTCTAGATTCGTATTTGAACTCAGTTGTGATTTACAGTACTGGACTTGCCAAATTCTCTTTTAAACAGTTGCTTGTCATTATGCTGCTGAAGAAGTCCAGGTTTTTCCATCAAACCTGAAGATGTATTTATTTTCAGCAAGGATTACCATTCCTGCCAGTGGAATCCCCATAGGTTTGGCTAATTGCAATATGGCTGTAAATATGTGTTTTCCATGGAAATTAGTTTAATCACAGGAATTTTTGTCTTTTTTAAAATACTGATAGCTTTGCTTAATGTGGTTGCCAAACACATGTATAGTTTAAAGGAAAAAAAATGTATTTACAGGGAACTGCTCACTATATGTACATATTGCTTTTCTGGATGAAGCATGAACTGCTTGACTGTCATGGATTTGTGCTGTTAGCAAATAAGGAAAGCCTCCTTTAGCTCAATCAGGATGTGTGCTGTTGAGATCTTGCCCTCTTGCACATGTCTGTGAGATTGAATCCAGTCTTTACGTAGTTTTTGTACATATATTTTCATTGCTTTGTGGGCTTTCTTGCTTTTGTTTTAAGAAAGTACTTGAAAATGCCATATATGACCAGTATGCAGGAGCAGTATGATTAAAAATGCATCTAAGGACTGGGTGATATTTACAAGAGCATGTAGTGACAGGACAAGGGGGAATGGCTTCAGACTGACAGTAGGATTAGGTTAGATACTGGGAAGAAATTATTTACTCTGAAGGTGGTGAGGCACTGGAACAGGTTGCCCAGAAAAGCTGTGGATGCCCCATCCCTGGAAGCGTTCAAGACAAGGTTGGATGTAGCTCTGAGCAACCTGGCCTAGTGGAAGATGTCCCTGCCCATGGCAGGGGATTGGAACAAGATGATCTTTAAGGTCCCTTCCAATCCAAACCATTCCATGATATATAGTAGTAATATTAGTTTAATTTAACTTCTTACTAACTTTTATTTCAGGACTAACCTTACTGTCAAAGCAGGGGAATTGGTTACTTGTTAGGTATTGGCATACAAGTTTAGTGCTAGGAGTCTTGAGTTTCCATATTAAAAAGACAAATAAACAAAAAATTCATAGAATTATAGAGTGGTTTGTGTTGGGAGGGACCTTTTCTTGTTCACTAGGTAATTGCTCAGTAAAAACTTCTGTTGAGATGTCTGTAGAGGGATAAGGGCCTTTTCCACTGGTCTTCTATTCATAACTTAGAACTGAGTAAATACTATTAGTAGTATAATTATGCCGTCTAAATTATCTGTATGAAGGTAAAGATACAGAATATAATAGAAACATATTAAGAGTTGTATGATTCACATTCTACTTGTATTCAAAATCTGACCACAAATGTTATTAGCTTTTTAATGTATAATTTTGAAACTTTTTTTAACATAATGCATAATTTTTTGTTTTTCTAGATACGGCATGAACTGCCTTATTCAGTTTGAGGATTTTGCTAATGCCAATGCATTCCGCCTCCTGCATAAGTACCGTAACAAGTATTGCACTTTCAATGATGACATTCAAGGTAACAAACTTTCTCTGTTCTCTTTACTATTGTTCCCACAAGCCAAAAAAAAAAAGTCTTAATTTCCAGAGGGAAAAAAAATCTATCAGTTTTATTGTGATATTTGTAGATGTACAGGTCACATTTTGCCTTGGGTTTCCTCAGCATGGATTTCTGGTGAGCTGCGTTTGCTCTTAACCTTTCACCTCTCACTTACACCTCATGCTTTATTTAGATGTTCACTCTCTGTGTTTGTCTTCTTTTTAATAATGTAATATGTGAATGACTTTCCCCATATAAATTACTGACTTCAGATCTTTGAGCAAATGTCAAAGCTCAAACCTAGACTGTACTTCCTTGGTTTTTTTGGTCACTTCAGTGACAACTGCTCCACTGTTCCTCCATGCAACTGGATTGATAAATGTCAAACTGTATTTCAGTTTTTAAACTGAAAACTCAGTTAAATAGTCATGTAATTGTCCTCAGAGTCTCAAGCAGTTTTAGAGGGAAATGATCCGCTTGACTCTTTTTTCCCATCTGAATCATTTGCGGCAGCTGGCAAAAGGAAAATATCTAGGATGGGAAATGTCAGCAAGGGGGATTCCCCAGTGCTCAATCTAAACAGGCATCTTGTTCCTCCCCTCCTGAGAAGACAGGCAAGCAGGGCTGAAGTGGTATATGCTACTGCTTGGGTTGCCTTATATCTGGTCAGGAAAAGAGCGCTGGAAAATAACTTTCTCTGAGGCAATAAGTGTATAACTTCCTCTAGGGCACTGGCTCCCATCCTTGAGAGGAGGCTGAAGTCAGATGAACTGCTGGAGAGAGGTACCCAGAGAGGGCCCTGGGTATCCAGCTGCCTCTGACCCCCTCATGTTTTCTTGGATAGAAGAAGATCCTCAGCAGTGACAGGTCAAAAATGGAAGTTAACCAGTCTTCATTTCTCATGGTTTTAAGTGACACTTTAAGCCAACTTTTATGAGCTGGAGTTTTCCAGAAGTCCTTATTGAGTCACGCTCGGGACCTAAGTCATATTTCAGTGACTCAGTGCATGGCAGTGGATCCAAATAGCCCTTGTCTTTCTGGTGTTAGGGATTTGGCTATCCACATGAACCGTGTTCCTGTTACAAGCCTGGCTGTGTTCTACTTCCGCATCTGAAACAGATTGTGGAGGATAACCTCCCAGATGGGAAATAAACTAATTATAAAATGTCATTTCCCTTTGTAAGAAGCATGGTGCTTCCTACCCTGATGGGTCGGAGTGTAGCCATGGCTACAGCACTTCATTACAGCAGGCCAAACAGCATCTGGAAGTTTCCCTGGTTGTTTAGAGGCCCAGCACCCACCAGGAATTCCTTTTCCTTGCAGGATGAAGTTCTTTAATCCAAATCACAGAGTCTCAAGTAGAATGTGGTTTCAGAGAAATGGAAGTTTTTCTGCAAAAGTGTACCAACATGGGTAAACTTACTTGACAAGGCCTTTTGTGTCTTTATTTGCATTTTCAAACCACTTCATTCTGTTTCATGCACCTTGGAAGGAGGTGTCTTGACATTCAGAAGTGCTGGAAGGTATCCCTTTGGCTTTTGCCTGAGCTGCTGTAGCAGCCATCGGCCTTCCTTAGAAAGGCAGCCATGTGCAGTCTTTGAATTTATTCGATTTCTGCAATCTGATTTGTGCTTTTTGGATTTTGATTTTTTTTTGATATTTTCACAAACAATGCCTGTGACTTTTGGGTGATCTCCATCCTTAATATTTGTGTAGCTTCCAAGAGGTGAAAGTGGATGCATTTATTCTTCTCTGGTCTGTGTCATTTGTCATCATATTACCATAGTTACCTTCTGTAACTTTCTTTTTCATAGTATATCATCTTTTCCTGTGATGTGGAAGTAGAATAACAGCCCATTGATCTTTTATCCCTCTTCCTATTCCAACTTTATAAACCCTAAAGATCTTTCACCTAGCAACTATAATGACAATGGATGGTGCTAACTTCTTTATCAATCCTTAGATATTTTCTGATTATAAATAGCATGATTTTTTCCAGGCTACTTGAAAGAGGGGCTTTCTCTGTATGCAAGTTGTATTTTCTACAGCAGTAAACCTGACAAGTAGTGCCAGGCCAATAAAAGCAAAGAAACACAACACTGCACCTAATTTGCCATCATCTTCTGAAGATAGAGCCTAAATGATATTTTAAACACAGTTTCTCCTAGTACTAATATTTTTCAAGAGAAAGCTACTTTAAGATCAAAAGAAATGTTTAATATGTTTCATAGAAAGGCATGAGGACTTTTTATCTGTATAAGATAATTCAGAGAAAAGATTCCTAGGTATCTTAGTGATGCAATGAGGACCTTTCAGCATCTCAAGTCTTAAAAAAACCCCTAATATATGATCCTGATTTCTGACAGACACTAAAAATGATAAAGAAAACGCGGCAAGCTGCATATACCCATCTTTAAGTACTGACTTGGACAAATGCAGTTGCCTTCTCTTAGCTCACAGCTATTTACAGGGGATCAGCCTGCCCCTAACTGACGATTGCAGAACATTTGAAAAAAGTCTGCCAAAACACTGATCACAGAAAAACACTAAAGACTGACCATTAAGGGTCACCTATAGACATATTTAAGAATTTCTGGAAACAGTCTCCATCCCTGCTACAGTACGGTCACATCCTTTACTTTGGAGAAAGCTTTGTAACTTTTTCTACATTACTGCTCTGTACACAAGGAATTGAGAATAAGGGTGAGCAGGATTCTGACCAACTGGTATAAATCTGTATTGGAATAATAAAATTCTTTGTACTTTAGCATTTTAGAAAGCATCTTTGTTTTTGGATAGGTGGTGAATTTCCTTCCTCTGCAATTATCATAATTTCTTCATATTTATATTTTAAAATAACTTTTTGCAAACAAAATAGCAATGTTTCCTTAGGGAGAAAATATTCACTTTTTCCCTTGGATTTCTGTCTGGTTTTTTTCTGACCACAAATCAGCTTGAGGCTTTTTTTTTTCTTCCTCTCTGAAATACACAGACAGATTTTTGGAATTGAAACTTAGAAAAAGCCTTTGGTGTAAAACAAATACTTTTATCTAGTTCTAACTATTAGAGAACCTTTTCCAGAACTGAGGAGGGTTTGATCATAATTTCCCATATGGGAGAAATATGAATTAATTTTGTAATATCAAACCTCACAACATTTAGAAATTTCCTGAATTAGGTCAGGTTGCTAGATTTGCTCATCTCCAATATATTTAGGAAAGACGTGTCATAAGGAAAGGGTGGAATTTTCTAGAAGATATGATACATGGTGGTTTTTTCCTTTCTAACCCCTGCCTGGGAAGGGACTCTTGGGACCTTTGTTGCCAAACAAAGCTGTTTCTCGGGGTGAGAGATGGTCTCTGCTTGACCGCCCTGGAAGGAGGCAGGGTTGCGATGCACAGTTTGAAAATTCCCTTAAGGAAACCAACCAGTTCCCTTCCCTGCTGCAGGGAGGTTCAACAAGTCTCTTAAGATCTGCTGAGAAGGAAGTCCCGGGTACAAGGCAGTGCTGGAATCCAGCTTGTGGGTGGGATTGGCTTGGGCCACACCTTCCTGCCCCTAGCAAACCCAGCGTGGCAGTGCAGGGTGCCATAACGCTCCCTTTCCACCAAAACCGGTTTTGGCTTTGGTGAGTCTGTTGAAAGAGTTCTTGCTACTTGAGCAAAGTCCGTGGCTTAAGGCATGTTTGCGTGTCTTTAGAGCCGTGCATCTGTTTTCTGTGGGTCTCTTGGTGCTTATCCTGTGGTAGCTCATTGCAGTCATTGCTGACATGGGTACATTTCAAATAGTGGCATAAATTTCTCTAGCCTTGCTGCCTCTACGTAGGTCAATTATTAGAACTGTTTCGATCTTTTCCCCCCCTTCTGTGCTTAAAAATTGTCTCAATTGACAACGACAAAGTTATGTAGTATAAGACAATCTACATTAAAATAAGCGTTTCTCTGCACTATAATACTGGAGTTACAGCTCTTGTTCACTGTGCCTACAGTTGCAATGCTTCCCCCCATGATGGACACAGGGCCTGTATTTTATGCCAACAAAAATATTTACACGGAAAGATTGCGCTGAATTGGAATTAACTTCGGTATCCGTCATGACCTTAGATGTCATTAGTTTTTAACAGCTGGGCTGTTTAATTGCATCAACATTTTATGAAGAGACCTAAAATAAAAAGAATGTAGACTGCATATTATTTAATATAATTATTTTATTTTACATTTTGATTTGATTTAAAATATATGTTAAATGTTCAGCAGACTGCCATTTGAATAACTAGGAAAATTATACTGGGAGTTATGTTGTGACCAATTCAATATTAAATCAGTGCCATTCTCAGAAATCAGAATTTCTGTGCCACAAGCATTGTCCTTTTTAAGATTTAATTATTTTTGATATTAATATAAAAAATGATACATTTGGTACCTGGAAGTTCCAAGTTCTTGAAATCAAATTGTAGAGAAGGTTTAGGGTTTGTTGTAATGGTTGTGATGGGCATGGGTCTTCCAGTTCTTTCTCAGACCAAGAATTTGAAAAATGCAGAGTGGAATGACATATAATAGCTCAAATATTGATATCATATATCTCAAATTCTAGTAAGATGTGCAAACTGAAGAAAACTTCTTTCATAGACGTGCTTTACTTTCAGAGACCTTGGCTTCCAAGTGAAACATGCTTGAAGTGAAATATTTAAAATTAAATAATTTTCAAAATAAAATAATTTTTAAAAAATCCTATTAAGACATATGCTGTAGGGTTACCCAAAGTGTATTTTTCTTTCGGTATATTCAGGATATCACCTCTTTGTTACTCAGTGGTAAATTTGCATTGAAATCAGAATGTTTTCAAGTAAGTCCCCTACTGTAGCTTCTGTGTAATTTTCCATATGTATGGAAATCACATGCACAGTGGAATACACAAGCATGTGTATGTACAAGTATTCCTCTGTTTCATTTTTTGCTAATTATGGGTTTAAAGAAGAAATCCATTCCCCCAGTGTTCCGGGGCAGCCAGCTCCAGGTGGCCCTGCTTGAGCAAGGAGTTGCACCAAATGACTTCCCAGCCTCAGCCATCCTGTGCTGCTGGGACTCTGTATCCTTTTCCAAATATGCCAAATGGTTGCTGTTTTAGAAAGGCTACATTTCTGCTTGCCTAGAGCCTTTCCCCTCTTTTCCCTGGCCACTGAAGCTGCAGAGCAGGGCAGTGTGCACACACAGCTTTGAGAAGGCCGTTCATGGCAAGAAGAAGGAGCTCCCATCTCTTAAAAGAGAGTGCCTTTGAACTACCCACAGCTGTAGCATTTGCCTCACAAGCAACAGAGATGACACCTTTTGGATAGAATCTTTAGTCCCCTTTTTCCCAGTAAGTGTAGGAGATGGGAATGGATTTTTTCCCCTGGCACTCTGTGAAGTGCTATTTGGATGACTGGCAATGTTACCATGTGATTTCTATTATGCTGTGTATTGAGAAATAGGAGGTTTACTTTGACCACTTCCTAATCTTTTAGTCCAGAATGAATACCTCAGGCTTTTGGATGTGTTGCAGCAAGTTCTCCCCTCTTATTGTTTGCTAGCTTTTTAAAATTAGATGGCTAAAATTACATAAAGGAACTATTAACACTTGATTAAAAGTTTTATTTTTTGAAACTTTAAATAATGGACAAAGGCTTCAGTGCAATAAGCCATTTCTCACTAATTTAAATAAAATTACATCCAACATAAATTAAATTCTTATTATTCACATTTTGGGGCTTTTTCCCTCATTTTTTTTGTTCAATTATATCTGCCGAAAAAATACTCTGTGCTCCCAAGCATTTACAGTGTGTCAACCCCAAAAGGCTGTGGATTTCCTTTAACATATTCATGCTGAGTTGTGCAGTTTACTGTAACAAGGCTAAAGAATCTTGCACAGAAATCAAAGACTTGGTATAGAATAGTGTACCTTGAAATTTCACATCCGTTATGTTTATACAAGACATGACTTACCTTCCTAGAAAACTCTAATGAAATATTTGCTGTTGCAGCAGTTGACACTGTTTTAGGAAAATATTCTTCATTAAATTTGCTTTGATTAATCTTCTAGAAATCTGTGGACAATAGAATGGGTTTTCAAAATCATATCCTTGAACAAGGTCTTTCTTATCCTGCACACAAGGGATTTAACCTGTGCTCTGGCCAAGCCAGTTCTCTCCTTCCTACAAGCAATGACAGTCAGGAAAGTGACGAAATTCCGTTTCTGCCTTGTGATGTCCGCAAGAAGTGGTTCGCATCTGCCTTGGCAGATGGATGTGAGTTGCATTTTGATTTGTTTCAAAAACTCGAGCCAGTATTCAGGGTGAAATTTAAGGTCATGGCGTTAGTCAGAGCAGTTCCGGTTAAACAGATCCGCTATTCAGGCAGCTGGTGCCCCCCTTTCAGTGGGAAGGAAAAAGGGAAGCTGCTGACGAGGAGTGATGACAGCCACTGCCAGCAGCAGTGATAGTGGGCTCAGTAATCTAATAAACTGGGTTATTATTCCTTTCAGAGTCAAAAGGCTGAATAAAATTGGTGCAGAGTACTTTTAAATACCCTTTTTAGAGCAACTCTGTGCAAATCGTGATTTGAGAGAAATGTGGTATTTAAACCTTTATCTATCGCTATTATAACCTTTGTTCTGAATCACCCCCATAACGAACATACAGGTAATGCTAACTCACATCCCATGCAAACATTCGATGCAGAATGTTATTGACATTCAGTGCAGTGTTTTATTTATGTTTCATATATCTTTTATTTTTCCTTAGAACACAAGACTGTGTAGTGACAGAGTTTGTAAAAGTATCCCAACTGGTACTACTTAATGACAGTCCATTTTTCTGGCTAACAAGCTTAGCAACAGTACATCAGCCATGCAGATACGTGGTGTCCCAGCGTTCCCAGTCATTATAAATCTATGGTGTTTCATTTTGACTCTGTCACCACAAAGCAGCTTGAAGAGCAGCTTTCACGGCTCTCTGAGAAGTCCTCTGCTTGGGGGCAGGGTGCTGTGGTGGCCACAGCTTCAAGGGAAACAGGGATCAGCTCCAGCTCAGCTTTCCTTTTTCAGGAGACCAGACTGATGGTCCTAGGAATAAGCTGTGTTATGTAGGCTCCCTCCTTCTCCTCCCCTGCAAGCACAGCTGTGTAATATTAAATAGGAGAAAGAATTTGGCATCCAACGAGAGCATGGGATTCTTTTTCTTGCTGGTTATGAGGATTGTTTGGTAGACTACCAAGGGAATCTGAGAGCACACTCTGACTTCTCTTTTTTGCCATTTTTGGTCTTTGCCAGCTTGGCACTTGCCAGAGGAAGACTTAATTTTATCTGGGAAAGAAACAAGCTAGTTCTTGGAGACTGTGAGGTGGAAGTGTCTCAGTCTCATGGTTATTGTTCCCAAAGCCATGCCTCAGAGGAGCCATTTTTAAGGTTTTTTATTTAGAAATGAGGGACAGAACAAGTCATAAAAATGACTAAAGAAGTAAAAAATGCCAAATTTATATGGTCTAAACATTAAGTGGGCTGAGAACAAGGTGTCCTGTATTTCTGATGATTGAAGTGAAAAGTCATAATCAAAAGCATGTAACAAACTTAATTCTGAAGACATGTTTTTTAACGGTTCAAGTGGTTTTACTTCAAAAAGTGACTTTCTAACTTTAAAATGTGTTCTTAAATTTTATTAAGCATTACCTTTTATTTTTGAAAACGTAACCATTCTTGAAACTCTGATGGTCCCACCTACCTATCACAGAGTCAAACCCAGCCTTCAACACCCAAATGATGTCATTTAAGAAGAGGTTTACCCAGTACCAGGCTTCTTACCACTTCTGTTCCTTTAGTTCCTGTAGTTTTAGCTACATATGTTTGAAAATCAATGATCTGTGTGCCTGCAGTATGAATGCCTGTTTTGAGCATCTCCTAGAGTTTATTGTGGGGATTACTGCTATCTCAGCTTTAAAATTCACCTTGTTTCTGAGAAAATAAACTTGTGAGTAGCAAATTTTTGAGAGGGGCATGTTGAGGGCAACTGTCCAATATGCACATTCTGGGCTAAGTGCTTTTGTAGGGCTGGTCATACCCATTTCAGACTTTTTATGAAGGAAAAATCAGTAGCTATGTGAATTCTTCCCTCAGCTGGGTGGCTTGTGGGCAACTGCAGTTAGGGCAGTGGTGATCAGGAACAGACTTGTAGGATCCAGCAGATCTCCTCCTTGCAAGTTCTTTCAGGCTTCTCAAAATAATTCATGGCCTCATCTTTGATTTCCTTGAGTGTCAGTGGCAGATGCTGCCTGGAGAGGGAAGAATTCAGTTCTTATTCTTGGAACTGGGCGTTGCAAGGCTGGTGTTCATCTCCCTGTGGTCCAGCTCTCTCTGGATCAGATAGGCATTATAAATCTTCAAAGACTGTTGAAACCCATTTTTTTTGACTTTCCATACCTAAGTGTTAGTGTCTGGACAGCTTTTTCTGTCCTAGAAAAATCATTGCTATCTGCAATTGATTCTTCAGAATCTCCTCTAAAAACACAACTTTGGTAGTGATATTATCTACCTAACTACCACATTCCTGTTCACGGGATGTCTTTATGGGATCCAAGTTCCTTGCAGGAATAGAGTCTGTTGGTTTTTTTTCTGGGCTCACCTTATGCTTTAGTGATGATAATAATTTGTAAGAAGTACAAGCTTGTTGCCTGAAGTCAGTAACACATGAAGGAAAGTCTTCCCCCTCCAGTAGGCTTTGTTGGGAAGGTGGTGTCACCTTCAGTTGTTGGGTCAGAAGAGCCAGATATGAGGTCCTGGTGACTAAATACAACTTTCTTGAGCACGACAGAGGCTGACAGCTTGACTCAGCAGTGCTGACAATTCACTTGCAGTGCAGTGTATCCATTTGACTGCAGCAGGTCAAGTTAAGAAAACTTAACTTTCTGAAAAAGTGGGAGAACTGGGATTGTTCCAGATATGAAAAGCAGGTTGGAACACCATTAGTCTTCAAGTATATTAAATGACTTTTTGCAAAATAAGAGGCTTTCCAGGAGGAGGTAAAAGAACAAAATAGAAGTAGAAGAAAAGAAACATTTAGATTGGAAATTTTCAGCTTAAAGTATAGTTAAGCACTGAAATAGCTCGCTGAGGAGATATAAGAGTATTCAAAAGAAGACCCTAGGGACAAGTTAGACAAAGATCTGTTGGCAATCACAGAGGTTAGATTTACCCTGCCACTGTGAACAAGTTTGAGTTAGATGCCTGCTTGAATTCTTTTTATTGCTCTACTTTTTATTAATAGCTGTTTCTCACAATGAGGATCAAAATTTCTCCATTCAAAGACAGACAGGTATCTTGTTCTCTGGGGTTCTGATTTGGAGAAGAAAGACTTCCACAGACTAAATCATAAAACTAAACGTTAGCCTTTTTCCCTATGTGGCATAACTCAAAGACAGATTTCAAAAGTATCTCCAATGTTTTCGAACATACTAAACTGAAAATCCTGTCACAGTGGACTGAAGTCTTAAATAAGATGATCTTATTCTCTCAGCTAGCTTAGCTTCTCTGTAGGTGTTCAGTTTGATATTCTACTCTGACAACCTGCCCATGAGAAGTGAAGTTTTATTTTAGTCTTGTATTTTACTGTACTTGAAGTATATCTATTTGAAGAATGAAACCAGTAACTTAATTTTCAGTGTCTGGTTTCCTTCAAAATACTTCTCTCTTGACTTTCACACCTTTCACTTCTAAAAAGATCATAAATAGAATATTTTACAAGAGTTTGAATGGCCCAGCCATTATATCCATCGATAAAATCAATCAATCAATCAATCAATCAATCATATTTTATTTATTGTGACTCTGATGATATTCCCACTTACATTTAACTTTTGTAAGAATAAAGTAGAGCAAACTCTAATTCCACTCAACTTTTTGTTACTACCCTCAGTACTTGTATCTTTTAGGCAAAAGATGCCTTGGTATTATTTAAAATGTAATATTTTGTAATTGTTTCCAGAATAACCAGATTTTTTTCTTTTTTTTCTTTTTTTTAAATTTTAGGAACTGCATCTGTTGCTGTTGCAGGTCTTCTTGCAGCTCTGCGCATCACCAAGAACAAGTTATCTGATCACACAGTGTTGTTCCAGGGAGCTGGAGAGGTAGGCATTTTTATACGTGAGGAAATATTGTACTATGATAATTTTTATTAATATTTAATTGAGCTAAATGTGTCCAATAAACAAGAAGATTAAATGGGTAGAATGATTACTAACACCTGCTGAAAGTTGTTTTTTAGTTCAAATGTAAATTTACAGAAAAATCTCTGATCATCTGGTGAAGCCTTGTATTTTTCGTAAGACATTTTTTGGAGATCTGTTCTCTTTTCAGAACTTCAAGTTTTAGCTCTTGATCTGTAGATTACTGAACTGCTCTCAATATAACCAAACAAAGCATTGTTTGAAAGATATGGAAATACAGCAGAGAAAGTAAATATAACATATTCACCTGAGTCAGCATTATTTAGTAAGAAGTGCCCCTTTGATTTTTTTTTGTCATTGAATATAGTTTTTCAGCATTCTGCATATTAAGGTCATCCATTTCTGAAGATCTTTATGCACACTATATTTTTATACTAATTTTTCAGTATTAATTTCTAAGCCGTTGACACACAAGTGCAAGGTTGTACTTATCTACAGCGTGGCTTGTCAGCTCTCGTAGGAAGTCTACAACCCTGTGTTGGCTTCTTTAATTTCATTAAATATTTGGTGCTATGTCTGCAGTTTTCAAAATGCCTTGCATCCTTATCTGGCATGCCAACACCTTACTGCATCAAGACTATCCATCTCTCTGGAGTTCCTTCCTCTGGTTTTGCTCCATTTTCAACAAGCAGATGAATTCATGGTCTAATGTTTATTTTTTTGTCAGTATTTTTAGTGTGGCTGTTGCTGCAAGGAGGTAATGGTAGATATCACCCCTGCTGCAGGAGCTGGTTTTTAATAAAGCTACTTATTTCTTAACAAAAAAAAGAGGAAATCTCACTTGGTTCTCAGTGAAACTCAGTGATAAAGAACAAGAAACAGAACCAACTCCAAAAATACATCTATGAGTCTGTAATCAGAAATATTGAGCAGTCTGTTGGCTTGTTTTGTTGCCTGGTTTTCAATCTGTACCTGTATGACATTTAATCTGTTGGATGAAATATTATAAAATCCAGTAAGAATGAAACACATTTCAGCAAAAGATTGATGCATGAGTTTTTCTTGCCCCTGCTTTGACTGGGAGCACAGCCAAGTCTAGAGTTACAAAACACATGAATAGTAGGTAAAAGGAGGCTTACCTTTCTGATGGACATCTTAGAAAAAGATAAGAGCAAAAACTCTTCTGTTTTACTTTCTGGCGTGCAGAATGTTATTTCCTTTAGTTTAAATTACAGAAATTTCAAAGAAGAAAAAATATTTCATGTATTCTGAGATGAATATCATTGAATGATGGAATGATTGGGATTGGAAGGTATCTAAAAGATCATCTAGTTTGACCCCTGCTGTCATGGGCAGGGAACCTTCCACTCCACAGATTGCTCAGAGCCCCATCCAACCTGGTCTTGAACCAATGCCATTATGGAACCAGGGCTGGAAGTGTCCTTATGTGGAAAAAATGTTAGTTCTAGCATTTTCTAGTTTACAGCCTCAACTTTTATTGTGCTCTCCACACTCTAAGAGCCATCTGAAGATTTATCTATACTGCGATTTATCTATACTATGATTTATCTATATGATTTAAGATTCAGCTATGCTATTTTTCTACGTTATGGTTTCTAATTACCAAATGATAGCAACAGTTCATTAGGTTTATTTTATGAAAAAACAATGATTCAGTTTTATGGTTTAATAAAATTAGGAAATGTATCTAAAATAGTGGGTAAATGAAACATGTGAACAGGGGATTTCTTTAATTTCTTGTTTTGTACTCCACTTTTCTTCTTTTACCTTCAGGCTGCATTGGGGATAGCAAACCTCATTGTTATGGCTATGAAAAAAGAAGGGATATCCAAAGATGCAGCTACCAAAAGAATATGGTTGGTTGACTCGAAGGGATTAGTAGTAAAGGTAATACAATCTTGTCATTACTTTAAATATCATGATATTACTTGCATTCTGTAGATAAAGACAAGGACATGTTCCTTGTGAAAGCAACTGCAACAATATCTCTCTTGGCATAGAGAGTTGGTTTTCTTTTCCAAAGTTTGTTAAATTAATGACAGACTGCAATGTTACTTGGCGGGGGGTATGATTATGCTTGGAGTTCCTGCTTTATTTTCATTAGGGATGAGCACATAATGAAGAAAATTTTTCAGCAGTTCATTAAAAAACGTGTAAGAAATGTTTAACTTTGGAGTTTAATATTTCCCATCTAAATGTGACTATTATTTGTTAGCACAGTCTTGCACAAAGATGTATAGATACATTACTAGGATGGCAGGCAAGTCATCCTTCTGCAAGAACTGAGATACATTGCAACAAAAAGCTTCTCTGCGCAGTGATACAGCTCATGTTGCAGATGTTGTGGTCTGCAGTGCTATCAACACTGGTCAGAATTTGAAGCTGCTGAGAGACTTCATCGGTCACCCTTACCTCATTCCTTCCATGTGCCAAAATAAAGAAACATATGAATTCCATGTGCCAGAATAAAGAAACTGGTATGTTTTAAAAGGTGGTTATGTATTTAGTAGTTTGTGAGCTACTTAAAGGAAATGGAGGAGAGGCCAGTTGCCTTTGCTTTTTCACCCTGCTGGTCAGTTTGCAGTATTTGTGGTCATCTTTCTTTGTACCACACTTTGCAGTGTTCTTTGGCTGTCTGACATTAAAGGTCTTTTTGTGGTTCACACAACTGTGCATTCTGCAGGCAGTGTCTCCTGGCTTACTGAATAGCCTCCCAGCACCTTTCACTCATACTGTTAAAGGGGAAATAGTACAATCATAGACAATGAGATGGGCAGATATTACCAAGGTCATCTTGGTCATCCCTTGCCAGAAGGCACAAAAGCAGCTGGATCAGGTACAGAAAAATGCAGGTATTTGCCTCTATCTAAGATAGATTTTTTTTTTTTCCTCTGGTGGTTTTTTTTTGTTTGTTTAATGAGTATTTTTAATCCTTTTGGTTTTCATCTAATAATTCTGAAGTGATTTTACATCCAAACATAAATGACTGAAGGCCTGTGTATTGTCTGGCTGTTGAAACCTTGAGGTTGCCTAAGAGGAATTGGGTTGCACCATTTCTTTCACCACAGAAACTGGGCTTATCAAATTATACAATTGAACTAAAATCATCTCCTGGCGATTAAGGAAACAAACTGACAGGGGCAGAAGTGTAGGAGCTTCACAGCCCTGAAGCAGTAGAGGAGGTCTCGGCTGCACGTCCATCCAGCCGAGGTGGTTAACCAGCTTTTCTTCTCTCTCCCTGGTTTCTTGTCCCAGCCTCTTCTCACCTCTCACTGCTAATTTGCCAGTCAGCCGAGAATCCGGGTTGTTGCTCTTGGTATGCAGCGACTCATTCCTTTCATAGGTTCTAAATTTTTAGTGACTCGGTGACCGCATTCTTTCCTCGCCACCTTCAAGCTTCTGCGCTCTCAAGCAGTGCCAAAACCAATCAGTGTCTCACACAGCCTCGATGTTCCTTTCCTCTGCTTATTCTTCTAGGTGGAGCATTAATTTGGGTTTTGTCCAAAAAGCAGTCCACTGAATTTCATGTCCTGCCTGGAGTGTATTTGCGAACTGTTTGTGATCGCCAGACATAACAGCTGTCTGAGGTAGATTAGGGCTGAATTTGTGGCCAGATGTTGATGCAAGCAGCGGGAACCGACGGTGCATATTTCAGGTCGTTGCTTGTGTTCCTGGAAGACCTGGCAGCACCAGCTTTCCCATCTGGCTGTCCCGAGGGGCTTGAGAATGGATGGGTGCTCACTGCTGTGTTGTGTTTGAGGGACATCTGTCAGTGCAAGGCCTGGGCTGGACATAAGGAAACATGTCCTTGGTCTAGGGCTCTGCAAGTCCTCTCTTGGCTTTCTTCTGCAGCAAAATGTTCCCCCCGAAAGGTTTAAAAAAACAACCAAAACCCTCCTACCACCCCCCCAAAAAATACAAATTAAGCTTCAAGAGGCTTTAGATTTAACTGCTGGGAAGTTATATATACAGTGAGTAAATAATTAAACTATTCCTGGTTCCTTTTTCTGGCCTGAGAAAGAATGCTGTGATTTAGGTCCACTTCAGAAATTATTTTGGCTTTAGCTGATTGCATAAAAATACTGCAAGGCTTGAACGACTTTCCAAACTCTTAGAAATGAGATAAGAGAAGGAAAATGAGGAAGATTTATGAGAACAAGGTAAAATCAGAAGAACTCTACTATTACAAACTTTTCATTGATGCAAAGGTAAGAATTGCCAAGATCAGAGCATACATCACCAGTTAATCAAATTTTGTATAAGCTAAAGTGACACATTTCTTAGTGCTAAGGACATGTATCAATGGAAACCTGTTCAATAAGAGTCCCTTAAAATTTGCCTGCTTAATCAAAAGCATTTTATGTGAAGCAGGGAGACCTTTTCAGTACTAGAAATATTCTGATCAGTTGCTTTAGCAGTAGGAGAAATGACAGAATTGCTGAAGACTCAGCAATTAGTTTGTCCAACTAAACTAATTTTTTCATAATTTATATTCTATGCTGGCCTTTGATCATTAATTTTGCGGTGTCTGATTGTAGATTTAAACAATGTTTCTCCTTTCATCTACCTTCTGTAGAATTTCAACCAGTTCTATCCAAAGAAAAATAACCTGGGAACTGTCCTTGACCTGGCTGCGGTTTCCACCTTTTTCTTCTTCCCCCACCCTCAAAAGCTGCCACGAAGTCACTTATCAGGCTTTTGTTGCTGAATTTTTCCTTTGTGGCTTTTTAATTTTAGTTCAAGTGCAGCTGTGTTTTCATTCTCCTGTTAATTTTATTTTCCCCCCATGGGAACCATCTGTTTTCATTAAACCAAGCCTGATGACCAACTTTTCTGCTATGTTGTGGTAAAAGAGCTGGTGGTAGAGGCTGTATTTCTTATACTGTCCATAGTTGTGTTCTGCAATTCCTTCTAGAGAATTTACAGTGTTGTAGGTAGCAGTTTGGGGTTGTTGTTTGGTCTTTTAAAGTTTGTTCAGAATGCTTTCACCTTTCGGAACTGTTTTCCAAAGGTGAGTGAGGAAGTTTAACACATCATATTATCATTAGAATTTTGCCACTTAAACTGTGTGACTCTTTGAAACTTACTGTCTCAAGTGTCCCAGTGCATTCAAATCGAAATTTTAATGCTGAATTAAGAGACGCTTTAAAGTTGTTTTTGGACTCTTGTGTACTTGAAGATTATACATAATCAGTTGGGACTCATCTTTAGTTCTGAATTTCTGAATTATCACACAGCCACTGTCTGTCTGATGAATAAATGCTTACCTATATAAACACATTGGTGGGTAATGTCTCCCACATTCCATTCCTATATTCTCAGTGTTTTCATGGTTTTTTTCTGTTAATCCCACAGATTACATAAATGTGTAATGTGTGGTGAGCATGTTTTGTGTCTTCTTTAAAGCTGCCATAGTGTCATGTTTAGCTATATTAGTAGCTAAATCTTAGTCCATGAACTTCAAAGACAGTAAATTCTTTTGTGTCAAGTAGTTGAGAAGAGGCAGAATGTGATAATGTTGGGATGTTCATGAGGTTCACCTTTGTCTGAGCATTTCAGTAATGTGCTGCAAAGGTTTTTATTTCCTTGCTTTTGCTGTTTTTTTTTTTTTTTTGGGGGGGGGGGCGGGGGGTTCATTTTAGTTTCTAAGGCAATACCAAGAACAGGGTAGGGTGATAGGCAAGATGGAGTGTATTCCTAGGAATATGATACAGATGATAATACATTCTTAATATTTAAATGGACTTAGTAGAAACTCTGCCCTGCCCTCTGCCAAGGATGGCTGCTCCTGTGCTGAGGATGGACAGGGATCATTCCTGGGCTGCCAAACATGCTTCTGTTGCTACAAAGTCTGTCTGTAATTTGCAAGTCAGCATTCCATTTTTGTACACCACATAATCTCTAGTGCTAAAAGTTGTTCATTTGCAGAGGGATGAATGTCACCCTTAGTTTTAAAGAGTAAGTCACCACGGAGAAATGTTTCTTTTGACGGTTTTGCACTCTATTCTTTCTAGTTCAGCAGAGTAATACCTGTGTCTAGTCGAGTGATTTGTGTTTTAAATGTCCATTAGATGTGTGATCTTATACCCTGTATGACAAGCACAAGAATATTCACTGAGGTCTGATGGCTGAAGGCCTCAGAATGTTGATCTTTCTCAGAGGAGGACTGAAACAGATCCTAAAAGTTTGACAATTTCTGTGGTCCTAATTAATTATAATGGAGGTAACCAGGTAAACCTGTAGATAATCCCATAAAAGGATGCAGTTTTTCATCCTCCTTCCCCCATTTATTATCCCTGGCAATCTTATTTGCAAAAAATTCTCACAACCAATTAACTGGCGTTGGATATGACCCTAATTAAAGTTTATGGTTTGGTCAAAGCTGGGTAGATACATGGTTCAGTCCTTGCTTGGAGAATGATGGAAGAGAAAGGGGGACATTTGGGAATGATACCAGAATTTCAGTGCCAGACATATAACAAGTGAAAGAATCTTCAGAGCTCACAATGAAATACCATAATATCGAACTGAATCCCATCCAGACTGTCTGTTACTGATTTTAAAAAAAAAAATTATCAATAATCACTCTTTTAAAAAGTTTCATACTGGATATGAATTTGATAATGGTTTTAGTTTTAACTTTTACATACCACTATCTGCCAGTTTGCTAGCTTTTAATTATTTCTAGCTTTCTTTTTATCAACAGGCAATTATTCTGACACTTCTGTTCTTAATGAGTTCTTTTATGGCTGACTGCAACTGGCTGGGACTCTTTGAGCCAAAGAAAATAATTTACAGTTTAGCAAAGATGCAATGCCTTGCGTATCTCCAAGGTGCCACAATCACTCAAAGCAATTTCTGCCTTTTTTTACTCATGTAACATCCCAGCAAAGCAATCCTTGTTTGCTTCATCAGTTTTTCTGATGTCTGGGGAATTAATCTGTGCACTTTCATCTTGCATTTATCATGTTCTATATCAAGTACAAGTTTTGCAAAAAGGAAACATTAATTTGTCTCCGAATGCTCGTGGCATTACTCATGCTCAGTGAGTAATGTATGAAAACAAGTGAGGACAGCAAAAGGGTGATTGGTGGGGTGTTTCTGTAAAAGAGACACCACCAAAACTCGTTGCCTTTGTTGGCATGTCACTCTTTGACACTGTGTACATTAGATGTACTGATGAGATGGGGACCTAATTTGGGCAGTTTATGATTTCTTTTGCTCATGCTCTGTTACAGAAATTAGTGATTGATTTGTTCAATTTTCTGCTGTTCTGTGGATTTGTGATTTGCTCTGGTTCTCAGATCTTATCTTCTTGAAATAATTGTCTTTATAAATTTTGTCTTGCCTGTTAGCGTTGTTAACCTGTTAACCATGTGTGCTTATTTACATGGAAAGGGTACTTTATAAATTTTACAGAACTTAAACAGCCCTACCCTTCTAACAATGTATTTTAAAGTCAACACCAGAACTGTATTTCTTACCTTAATTGTATGTTTTACTGCCAACTATTATGACATTGTCTCCTCAAAATGTTGTGGTTTTTCCACACAGTTGGCAACAAACTGTTTATTAGTTGAGTGCCCAAGTTGCCTGGTTTGGTTTTAATGTACGTTCTTCACCTTTAGGTGTTAGCTGATGGGCCTGATCTGGAGGCACTGTCACTTTATAATTAGTCTCAGTATGGGGGTTTGGGAGGGCTTACATGTCTCTGCTTTTTGGCTCCTAAATGAGATGGCACAGGAGTGCCTGTCACCAACAGGCCCTTGGACTTCAGTCAGCCCCTGCCCCCTGAGTCCATGTCCATACCTCCACCTTTTTTATTTTTCATTTTGTGACTTCTTGTACCTGATGCTGTCCTGGAGTTCTGGCTAGGGGGGAGCCTGGCCTGTGCCCTCCCAGCCCACTCTCTGTGCCCCTCCTGTGCCATCCCTTTCATGATTCTGGGGCCTCCCCAGGGAGGTCTCTCTGTAGTCCCTGCCTAGAGCTCTCAACAACCTTTAGACCATGAATTTACTTGTGATGAAACAGATAAAAAGTCATGTAGACACCATCTCCCAAAAGGGAGGTGCTTCACCACCTTCTCCCATGACTCTTAACCACTTTTTTTTTTTCTCAACTGCTTTTTTGTTTGTTTTGCTCTTAACTCTGCAGTAGGGAACTCACAGGAAAAATGCAAGTAAAACAAAAACATTTGCAGTTGGAAATACTCAGCTTACTAATGGACTGCTTTGCTCCCTCGTCTACAGTTCTCATGTCTGTTGTGGTTCTCATGTCTTCAGTATTTAAGAACCTCAAATTATTTTATTAATTTATCTGTGTACTGATCTCTGAGCTCTTGTTTAAATAAGCCACAGTTGACACAGTTGAAATGGAGGCAAGTGTTTATATAAATAGATTTGTGCCTCCCTGGTTGTGAGATGGGACGAGTGCCAGCACTGCCTCGAATGTGGGACAGTGCCGTCATCAGGGTGCTCTGCCTTATTCGCAGCTGCCTCCCAGCTGATGGAAAGAGCAGTTCTTGGAGAGCTTCCAGCCCTGCCTCTCTTGCCTCGCTGGCACAGAGCTGCTCTGCTCTTCAGCCCCGGTTCGCGGGGCAGCCTGGCAGAACCAGCTCAAACAGGCCATGGCATTAGGCTGCACATTGGTGGGGTTTGTACGGTTTGCCTCCCATTTCCTAATTTCCCATATAGATGTCTGCTGTGCAGTCTGGTCTCCTGTTTTTACAGCTGTTTTCTGTGAAAATTCTCAGGGTTTTATTGATGGGTCATTTTTGTTTGTTATCTGAGCCTCAATTTGGCTATAATATGACGATAAGAGTAACTTTCTGTGAAAACTGTGATGTACATTTGCTTGAAACCTGATCTCTGTTGATCAGACCCTTAAACTAAAAACTTCAGAAGCCTGCCTAAAACTATGAACTGTTTTAATTTCAAATCCAACATACAAGCTATTTTTTCATGAAACTATTAACTATTGAGTCCTGTTACTTCCTTTTGCTCCTTGAATTGAAAGGTCCTGGTGTTCATGTGACTGTGTTTTGTTAAACAATATATGATACCAATGATTCTGATCTATTAAGGAGTAGAGACATTTTAGGATTGCCAACATCTTTTATACATAATGTCACAATCAGAGAATGCTGCCATTGTTTCTTTATCTCTGTACTTCATCTGCTGATTTAACACAGTCCGCCTTTGTAATTCACTTCCTAATAAAGAATTTAGTTCATATTACTTTCCATCTCAGATACCATGGTGACTTCTAATATATCTGTTTTCAGGCTGCTTTGTTCTTTTTTGTTCAAATCCAAAATAACCCAAAGGTTTCTTGGTACAGAATTATACTGTGATAGAGGCAAGACTTGTCCACTACAAAGTAATTTCTGGCATTTTCACTGAGTCTTTGGACTTAAGGTTTATTAATCTTTCTAAGTGTTAATAATATTCTCAACCTTCAGTGTTCTAGTGAAAGAGTATTGTTTAGTTTATTCAGACAGCCTGATTATCCATTAAAGATACTATGATCTTCTTTGTGGTACATTAGTTTTTAGTAGGTTTTTGTTGGCTGTTTTTATTTTCTGGTTTGATTTTTGTTTTTCAATTCAAGCAAACTTATTATAATACCCCTAGCAAATTACTTATTCAATTAAAGATAAGAAAAAAATAAAAGATTATATAGCATTGCAAGTTATAAGGAAATAATCTTGGTGCTTTTTTATTTCTTTCTTGGGATGATGAATACATTTGGGAGGTAAAAGCAAGAAGAATGCATAGCCTCTTTTTCTCACTTTGCCTTCTTCTAATTAGCTGCGTAGGTATTGCATTAAATCTCTTGGCTCATCTGTGGATTTCAGTGTGAAAGGCTTTCTATTTGGATTTGGGTAGTGTCCCTTGATGCAGGAGAGAGACTTACATCTTTATGTATATGTACATATGTTATACATAATAAAAAACATAATACACCTTAAGACAGCTGGTGTCTGGCGTAGACAAGTCTTTGTACAGCTATTTGAACAACAGTGCAATAACATCCTTTGATAGGAGCTCCTGGAAAAAATCTCTCCAAAAAATCTCTCCCCTGTGTGGTGAGCATTGAAGTCCTTCAGTGAAACAGTGAGACAGTACAGAGCTTTGGTGTACTGCAAAGGTCTTTAAACTGCTGTTTTTTCTGAGCCCTTTTCATTGACTGAATGAATTTTTAATAATGCTGAAGGAGCAAGACAGTGGACTTAAAAGACATATCTGAATGTGACTGAAGATGAAGTTTCTACTTAAAAGACTCAGAGCTTCATACACAGAACCTCAGAGCTCATTTAAACTCTTCAGAGTATGGGGTACTTAACATTTTTTTCTTTTTCCTACTAGGAGAAGAAAGGAAATAAGTAAGCACACAGTAAATGTGTTATGTGCCATGTTAGTATCTTAGGATTGTGGAGATGCAGGCAGACCAGAGCAATTTCTGATTTATGCTGCCTTGTGTTGATCCTTTACTCCTCGTTTCCCAGCAGTCACAGTACAAAAGCTGGCTAAGCCAGAGCTGGGAATGGAAATGTCAGAAGACAGGCTCTGTGCTTCTGGAAGATGTTTTAGTCAGAGCAGCTCAACACTGACAGGTCCAGCCACTTTGCATCTCTCCAGTGTCAGGAAGGAGACAAGACAGAAAACCAGGCAAATCCAGAACTGAGACTTTTGCGTTTTGGCTCCATCCTCTTTTTTCTGCTGGCTGACAAAAACTCTGTGATTTCTTATTCCAGCTATAGGCATTCAGGGATTAATGTCTGGAAGCTTGTACTAAATGGACTGTCAACCCCTTATTTTAAGGAAGAAACACAAAACTGAATTGTTTCTTCCATCATGCAAGCCCTTGCTTGGTCTATTGGCAAGGCACAGAGAAAACCTAGTCATGCTCTTGCTGCTGCCTTTCTACTTGGTGGAGAGCAGAACTTAAGAATTTATCAGTTTGTAGAGAGAAAAAAAAACTATCTAAAGCACTGGCCTCTAAACTATTGGAGTTTTGTAATCAAATTAACTGGCTGACCTTGAAATTTTGGATGTAGAGTTTAGGGAGGTGTTATGTAGGTTCTTTAGGGTCACTGAATTAACAATTAAAATACATTTCCGACACTTCTTCTCTGAGGAAAAGCTGAGAGAATTGGGATAGTTCAGCCTGGAGAACAGAGGGCCCCAGGAGACCTTCTATCAGCCTTCCATTACCCAAAGGAGCCTAAAAGAAAGCTGGAGAGGGACTTTTTACAAGGCCATGAAGTGATAGGACAAAGGATTTAATCTTTAAATTGAAAGAGGGTCAATTCAGATTAGAAATTAGGAAGAAATTCTTTTTACAGTGAAGGTAGTGTGACACTGGAGCTGGTTGCCCAGAGAAATACTTGGTGCCCTATCCCTGGAAGTGTTCAAGGCCAGGCTGGATGGGGCTTTGAGCAACTTGGTCTCCTGGAAGGTGTCCTTGCCCATGGCAGGCTGAGTGGAATGAGATGATCTTTAAGGTCCCTTCCAACCCAAAGCATTCTATGATTCTAATTTATTTTAAAATAGATCTGAAACCCCAAACCCCTAACCATATAATTTCTTTTATAAGCATTTTCCAAGCAAAAATCTCTATGCACATAGCTGTTGTTATTTTTGCTAAGCCACATAATTTAATATTTCATTCTTAGTTAATATGCTAGAAAAATATTTACTTGGAGACATGATCTATGCTGACTAATGGGATCAAACTAATTCAGACTAAAGCTGAATAAATAAGTTAACTTTAAATTGTTTGGGTTTTGACTTGCATTGGGGTTTTTGTTTGTTTGTTTGAGTGGTTTTTTTTTTTTTAGAATGGTAGAATATCCTGTGTGAAATTAAGAGCAGATAGAAATTAGGAGAAGGCAGAAGTGATTCTGACCTAAACTGACCCATCTGGCTAGCACTAGTCTCGCTAGCTAGCAGCCTGAAAAAAGTTGCAGTGGATCACATCCTTACTGTTTGAGTACTCCTTTGTAGCCAATTAAATGAGAGATCATTGTCAATGTCAGGACTTTGAATCCCTGGTGTTTCATTAGTAAGCATTTTAACGCCTACTCAAAAGCCAGTCAAGTGTAAAACTGTGTAAAAAAGTAAATCTGCTTCATGAAGGATTTTGGTTATTTGTTTTGACTAAAATTGAAAATGAAAGAACAGGAACATTTTTATTCGCTAAGATGTCAACCTGATCTCTTGGCTGTTACATACTGTGGAAAAAAATCAAAGGTCGCTTTTCCTGAGCAATCTGTCCAGATCCAGGAGGGGCTCAGAACTACCAGCCTGCCGCAGCCTGAAGAGTGAGCTGGTCACAGCCCTTGGAAGTGATTTCTTTTTCCTTGGTAGCCCAAGGCAGTCTCCTGGAGGTTGGGTTTTAAGGTCAGATGGAAAACTGGCCTCCTCAGCAGCAGCATGGTGAGCCATTAAGGAACCATCTAAAGAAGCAGCCTGGGACTGGATGGTGGCCCAGGGCACTCACTCCTGGCTCCCCAGCAAACCTGCCTTCAAGTGAGGCTCCACCAAGCATTTCAATTCCAACCAACTAGCAGATTAGAATGACAAGTGTCTTTTATTATAGTATTTTGAGTTAATCTGAGCAACAAGCTTTTGGTCTGGCAGTCATAAATGTCGGGGTTTCTTTTTCTTTGCTGACTAAAAAGAAAGCTTCATATTTTTCTCTTGGAAACATTAAGGAAAATTCCTGCTTTAAAATGGGATGGGTCTAAAGTGTGTGTGCAGACTGTGGGGACATCTGCTGGGATGCTGGGAAATGACAGACTGCAAAATGCATATGATGGTTGAATGATTCAGGCACGAACATGCCAAAAATTGTTAATACTGCGGCATTCCCTCGGGGCTGACAATTCCACATTTTATCCACAAAGGAAACCAAGTGCCCCTATCTCAGTAGTTTTGTGCTGATCGCTCTAGAAGAACACTTAAGACCTGCATAAGCCCATCCAGACATAAAAATGTGTAGAAAAGAGAGAAAATAAATGCCCTGTAATCACGGGTGAGCCAAGAGAAGCTGGCATGCTGTGGGGCAGAGCAGCTCAATCAGCCCCAACCACATAACAGCCTCCCACAGCTTCCTGTGGCACCCTTGGGATGGAAGCACTTTCCTTGCAGCTGGAAATGAGAAACGAGCTCTTCTTCTGCCCACCAGCTCTGGCAGTGGCTGTGCCAGGAGCAGCAGAGGAGCTGCAGTGATGGGACTGGCACAGCCACATGCTGCCACACTGCAGAACTGTGGTCTGAAATGAAGCATCAGCTCTCTCAGTTTCGTTATAAAAACTAATCGTGGCTTATGTCTGATGGTGTATGCAGGCCTAAATTGAGCCAAAATTTTCAAATTTATAGACTTTGCTGGAATCATGGAATGAATTCTGTTCCAATACTTCAGTGTAGCCTTAATAAACTTGCTAAGATTAAGGAAACTTTCATCTTATCAGTTGTAAAAGGTGTGGCTGGGAAGATGATACATATCTGTGCTGGCTATTTGGTCAAAATTACATTCAGCACTCAATTTTCCTCATGTACTTGCCTATATATCTGTTTAATCTGCTTCTTTCTGTCTGAAATTGTAAGATGTTTGAAGGGCTGGAACCATCTGCTAGACTTGTGTTTGAAAAGTGCCTTTGCAGTGATGTTTTCTGCAGGCACAAGACTAAAACAAGGGGAGGAGGTGTGTGCATTTTAAACTTTTCTGCTGAAATTTTCAGATGTCTGTGTACAGACAGAGTTCTGCATATTTAGACAACTAATTTTCACAAATTCTGGCCCATTCTGGCCCCGCACTCCACGTTACTTACACTGAGCTCAAACCCACTTTGCAGCCCAGGTCAATGTCAGTGATACTCTATAGCCCTTTCTCCTACATCTATCATATTCCATTTGGAAACCTTGTTGGGCATCAATGGGTGGAAATTGCCAGTGGAGATCAGGGCAAGAGTTTTTTCACAGCTGAGTCAATTTTGTTAATGCAGAAATGGTGCAGCAGACATCTGGTTAGAATTATTTATATTCCATCCTTAATAATGAATGACTTAAATATGAAAAATGTGAAGAAAAATGTAGGCTCCCCTATAGTCTAAATAGTCACACCATATAGTCTCCATACTTTTAGACAAGAGCAAAGCTGAAAAAGCTAGGAGAAACTATTTTTACTTTGCTAAGTTGAAAATCTCATATAATTGCTCAAATAGATGTTAATACCATGGTGTTCTACAGCTATAATCGATTTAAAGTACAATTACTGAATTTATCTACTGCTTAGACAAATAGATTAGTCCGAAATTATCCTAAACATGTTAGCTGTATGCAGTGTAACTTCGTCTGATATGATAGATGCAAAAGTAGAAATGAAAATAGGATGTGTTAAACCAGATATTTTGTGAACTGATTATCTCAGGATATTAGGTTCCATTAAACTTAAATATATTTTTCTTGTTGTTCCTTACTCAGGGGCGTGCCTCATTAACACCTGAGAAACAGCATTTTGCCCACGAACATGCTGAAATGAAAAATCTAGAAGATATTGTTAAAGCTATAAAACCATCTGTGCTAATAGGTAATTTCTTTGACTTTAAAGCAATGACCTTATTCTTTATTGAAAAAAAACGGGGATGTGGCTTTGTCTGAGGACAAGATCAAGTTCCTTTGAACAGAGTTTACCTTTGTGTGTTTTCAGAAAACACTGGGTGCATAATGGACTCTATTAAGCAACTGAACAAATAGTAACTATCCAAGCATGTAACACTGCTTTCATTCTGAGCCATCCATTTTACAGGGGAAAGAATCTGACTTGAGTTTAAACATCTGATGGAGGACCTTACCACCTTCCTAAATTACTTCTGATTTAATGTGGAGGGTGTAATACAAATAACCTCAAACTCAGAGTGAGAAAACTGAGCTAAGCTCATGTAAAGCTGTGCAAATATGAGGGTGCTGTATCTGAGTCTCCTTTTTGCTCACATTTAGGTCCTTAGCCAGCAGTCCTTTATGCAGACCAAAATGGAGATTTTACAAAGACTTTTTCTTTTGTAAGAACTGAAGGATTGTGATCTCAATAATAGATTGCTCAGCTCTCTGTAGTTCGGTTACTGTATTTCAGTGACAGTTTCAAGAATGAACTGCGAGTACTCTTGGTCTTTTTTTTAATAAGTAGGACTTGAAGATTAATCCATCTGGCTAGTAAAGTCATTCATCAGGTGCTAGAGAACTGAAATGCCAGAGTGAAAATTATCCTGCATTTTAACAGCTACCTTTTTGACTATGCCTAGACCACATCATCCTTGTTCAGTAAAATCTGCTTTTGCCAGTCGTCATCAGTGAGGTAAACAAAGTGTTTATTTCCCTGTGCCACATGAAGATATGACTGCAAGAGGAGACCAAGTGGTCTAGAGAATTTAGTTACTAGACAACAAGGATGAAAAAAACTAGAGGGTCAGAAGAATAGAATGAATGAATATTTATCCAGATAAAGGATGCTTAGAGATGATTTGCTGTCAAGAGATATGGGTGTTTACTGGGTATCATTTTTATGTATAAACCTATGTGACTCTCCCTCAAGGTCAATTTCTCTTATCAGTTCTGTGTAACGAAGGCTCTTCCATCAGAAACAGCAATAGAAACTAATATTGGGGATTTTTGATTTGAGTGACTAGACATTCAGAGTGTTCCCTGGAGTAGCAGGAGTCATGGGGAAATATGTTGATAGTCCTGCTCCAACTGTTTTACTTAGCTCTGTCTGAGCAAATCCTTATGCGCATTTCATTGCCTGCAATGGCTCAAGGAAAAGCCTTAATTTAGCTTGACCCAGTCTAAGAAANAAAAAAAAAAAAAAAAAAAAGAAAAAAAAAAAGGAAAAGAAATAAATAGCCAATGAGCATTTTGTTTTAACTGTAAATCAGAAGATAGTTGTCATTCTTATTGTTGGCTGTTCAGAAGCAGTTTTAGAAGACATTGAACACCTGGCAACTGAAGATTTAACCGGAAACTAAGATGTAGAACAGGCTCTTATACAGCTGTTCATCAAACAAAGAATGTCTCAGCTGGT
Source organism: Callaeas wilsoni (assembly GCA_013398955.1). Lineage (NCBI taxonomy): Eukaryota > Metazoa > Chordata > Aves > Passeriformes > Callaeidae > Callaeas > Callaeas wilsoni. Next base: position 17,083 of record VWPU01015739.1, on the reverse strand, counting down.
CTGTCAGAGCTTTTGCATCTAAGCATCCTTGTCCATTCATAGATAATGAAGTACAGAGAGCTCAGAGTTGCAAAAGATAGTAATATGTGACAGAGGATACCATGCTCCATGTGGCATCAGTCAGAAAATACACTGAGATGCCTTAAAGAAATGTTAGTCCTGAAGCACGACCTTGGAGCCAGCTCTGGGCAATGAGGGCCCCTTTCACCTCCCTCCAAGGACCTTGTGCTCTCCTCAGGCAGGTACCAAGCTGCCCTTTTGGACTGGGCACTGTCAGGATGCTCATTTGAGCATCAGTGACGAGATGGTACAGTAGTGACCTGAGAAAGGCCCAGGTTCCAGGCTCTCCTCTCCCAGCCTGGGTTTTAATCCATTTCCACCCCCCAAGAGAGGAAAAACCAGCTCCTTTTCCTGCTTTTGAAACTCAGATGCTGTGTGGAAAGCAGTCTGGGGTGTCAGGCACTGGGGTCTCTGAGGAAGAAGGAGGCTGCCTTCTCTCCAATCCAGGTGAGAGTGGCCTCTGGTAAAATAAAGATTCTTAGTTTTACTCCAAGATATGTTTATCTGTTTATTTTCCCTGAAGATGTGGATATCCTTGAATTCCCAACTCTTGTAGATTATTCAGAAATACGAGTGTACTTGGCACCTCAAAAACATCACACGTGCCCCTCTTCGATTGTGAATTGTCTGAGATCCAAGATCTAAGTACTGGCTACAAGTCTGCAATGCAGCAGAGTGCAACCTAAGTTAGATGATTTCATCCTGCAAGAGTGGCATTCATGAATTCCTATGAAAAGCATTTATAAGTGTGGACAGTATGGGGAACAGAGAAGCATCTCTGTTGCAATGAAAACGGATGTATTAAAAAAAAAATTGTTGCTATCAGGGAAGGCTTAGACTCAAAATTGGGATTATTTGTCTGCTCAGCTCAGATGTAGAACACAGAGGCTTTACTCATAATGTCAGAAAAAGTTGAAACCTGACACAATGGATTTGGGAGAAACTATCCAGTCTGTTGCATAAAAGTTTAGTACCCAGAGTAGCATCTGTCTAGTCCAAACTGGACCTAGCTGCAGGTTAGGTGAGACATTTTTATCTGACACAAAGGGCCTGAGAAAAGGGAAAGGAGAAATTCACCAGGTCATACAGGAGCAAATAGGTTCTGCCTTGTGCTAGGGATAATACTGAAGTTCCACTATTGCAAAATCTTTTATACAAACTTTATTTTAACCATGTTAGGAAAAAGGTTGAGCTCCATTTTGAAGAGGGAGAGAGACAGAAAAAAGAAGCTCCTTTCTTTTTGTTCTTCTACAAGTGACATGCATGTCTTACCTTGAACTAATTTCATTTGTCTACTTGTTATGTGTGTCTTTTTCTTATTTAGGAGTCGCTGCAATTGGTGGTGCTTTTACTACAAAAATTCTTCAGGATATGGCTGCTCTAAACAAACGTCCTATAATATTTGCTCTCAGCAATCCCACCAGCAAAGCAGAATGCACTGCTGAGCAGTGCTACAAATACACAGAGGTAACAAAAGATTAACATCTTTCCAGTACAAGTCATGAAAAGTAAATCTGAAATTAAATTTAAAAAGGGAGGAGGACAGAGGGTGGAGTAGCAAGTACTAATCATGTCTCTGTGCATAGATAAAATGAGTTAAACTAAGTAACAGATTTTTCAGATTTGATCAAGACAATTTCACTGAATTCACTACATGCTTGCACTCTCATAAAAACATTTCATAGCTTTTATTGGTGTCAGGCAACACTCATAATCTGTATTATAATCAAAGCATCAGTCACCATCAATCATTAAAGTATTATGTCTGTTTTTGAACTGTACCATTTCGTGTAATATATGCCCACAGTGGCATGCTTTTCATTTGAGATTTCATAAATACACTTTAAGGTAAGAAAATATTACAGTACGTGAAACAGAATCTTTAAAATCATTCTGTATTAAGAACTGGGGTAATTGACTCTTCTTACAGAGTTTTCTATTACATAAACATAGGCAAAAATTAAGAGAACTGTGCTTGCTTATTTATTATCCTATAATTCAGCCTAGAATTTAAAATGTACATTTACCTGACTGTATGTGTTTCATAATGGATGTATTTGGATTTCTTGTCAAATACAGGGCATTTTGAATGACAGTTTCTCAGTGTTTAAGAGACAAATTTAGCATGTCCATTGCCCACAGCACAGATGTTATTACAGCACAGTGCAGGAGCCAGGGAAGCAGCCTACATGAAGGGTTGGTTGTAGTGGGTAACCACATGTGGTAAACAGAGCAAAAGACACTCTGAAGTATTTGATTTGCCACCAAAACATATAATAAGCAGGCCAGGATCACAGTGCATGACACCAAACAAAACACAATATTCTTCTGAAGAGCTAAATAGCAACAGTGACCTAGTAAAAATGCACGTTTCCAGTTCTCTAAAACAGGCAGAGATATTTCTGATACCAAGTGCCTCGGAAGTATTTAACAGTCATATTTATCACTTTAGCAGTGCTAGCGTAAATAAAGGCTGGCTTTTCTTCCCCACCTAAACTCACTGCTGAAATTCGAGGGTGCTCCCTCTGCAGAGAGGCAGGAGCCAGAGGCCTTTGGGCTGCAGACGGCAGAGCCCGTGCAGTGCCACTCCCATATGAACTACAGCCTAAACTGAGTTAGAGGCACATCTCTTGCCCTCAGGACAAGTGTTACGGTGTAACTTGTACCCATGTAGCTAAATTCTCTTGATTTCCCCAAACAGGCCGGCTCTTCTGTACTGTCTACCTGCACTGGTCTGGGCGTGATGCCTGGGCCCTGCCAGCCACAGTCCCACCTGGAATTACCCAAAAGTCTGCTGGGAAACATTCTAATGGTTTATCAGTACTGGCAGGTGCCTGAGTTGGTGCCCTCACCCTACTCAGTATGTTACAAAGAGGGAACCCCCGAGGTCCTGGCAGAGGAGGTTCCACACTGCCTTGTGCTGCTGCTCTATGGGATGATGTTCCTGGCACAGAGCTTGCACCTCTGTCATTCTCTTGAGCTGTGGAATGTGCTCAAGAGCCTGAAGTGGGAGACTGGGAAGAAAAGAGAGCTCTGCCTGCCCACAGCTCCTCAGAAATCACCCCATCCAAAAGTGTGACATGTAGTTGCTGTAGTGGCTTTTTTTTGGGGTGCTTCGCTTTTGGGAAAAACATCCAGTAGCATCACCTGTTGCTACCATAGGGGTATTGCCCACTTTGAGTTCTACAACTCTGGAAGTATACCTGCTTCCTATGTAGCTTCTTCTGGCATGGATGCACAAAGTGAATAATGGTTTCAGTTTTCCTCCTTCTAAATTGTACAGATAGGGTTAGACAGCCACAGGGAATCACCAGTGATCTCCAGGATCAGCATCCTGATGTTCTTGAGACATATTCAGGCAAATAGCTCTAACACCCTCTCACAAGAGATGCTAAATAGATGCAACCCAGCTTCCCCAGTGGTGGATATTTGAAAAGATGTGAGAAATATTTCAACAGCAATCTCTCAATTAATGTGCTTTCTTTTCCTTCTTACAATTTAGGGACGTGGCATTTTTGCCAGTGGAAGTCCTTTTGATCCTGTCACTCTTCCAAGTGGACAAACTCTCTATCCTGGACAGGGTAACAATTCCTATGTGTTCCCAGGAGTTGCCCTTGGTGTTATTTCATGTGGACTGAGACATATTGACGAGGATGTATTTCTCACGACTGCTGAGGTACTGTATTCCAAATTATTTAAATTCCTTAATTTATTGACTTAGTATTAATGAGCAACTAAACAGGAAGAGCTAAACTTTAAAACTGGAAAAATACTGCTTTCTGTGTAAGGCCTTTATTTGCAAGGTGTATTGGTCTTTATAAATCCTATTTGAACAAGTCGTTTTTAAAAAGTTAACACTTTGCCTAAGGTTACCTGACATTTACCTTCTGTTGGGAAAGGAAAAAAAAAGAGACTTCAGTACAGTGTTACCACAGGTAAATGCACATATGTATAGTTTGCATGCACAGGCACATAGGTTTGAGTTTAGCTAGAAAGGAATTATTATTATTGATGTTAGTAGCTTTGGGGTGGCTCGTGTGTATATGTGTGTGTGTGTGTGTGTGTGTGTGTGTGTGTGTGTGTGTTTTGCTCACAAAAAGTGTTTGAGTTAGATAGCCTTGGGCAATGCATGTTGGTCTGACCATGTCCATGCAAAGTAATTGAAAGTCTGATGCTTTGGGGTTTTTTAAAGGGTATGGAAATAAGGAAGAAGGCTACCCTCACTTTACCACATTAACTCCAACTGACCCCGGCTCACTTCAGGGGGAATTTCTGCCCAGTCCAGTTCATACCAGTTACAATCCACAGCACTTCATCAAAGTGCAGTGTCCTACTCTTCCAAGGAGCTGTATAAGTGCTGCATACTCTTGGGAATACATGGGTAGTGTAGGCAGCACACCGAGGAGGCCTCCAAGCAATAAATTGGAACATCAGAATTATGAAACAATGAAAAAAGAGGGAAAAAAGGCTGCACCAATTAGCAGATGTGTGAATGGGTTATTCAGCTCCTACAGCTTCTCTAAGGAATATTTAATTCCAGATTTTTGCTCCTTCTGTGCTCTTCATGGTTTAAAGGGAAGAAAGTGGTCCTTGGCTATCACTGAAGGGCAGCTGATAGGCAGTGTGATCCTATGACAGGCAGTATGTCATATGAAGCTTTCTTGAGGGGTGGGCACTTGCATATCATCGTTGTTGAACTTTCAAAGGTTTTTAAGGGTGCATGCTATGGCATCTTTAAAGAGGTTTGCTAACAGCCTGCCCTCTGTAAGAAAGACATTCATAATTTCCATCTTTAAAATTAGTAAAAAGCCCAGACTGTCTCCACTGGCTTTAACCATCATAGAAGGGCAATGATCCATCTCCCAAGCCTTTGGATAATTATATCTGCCTTTTAAATCCTCCCCTGTAATTTCAGTTGGATTATGGTGATCCTCACTTCCTGGTCTAAACTGCTGTGTTAGAGCTGCCTTACTTCATTGAAGAAGTTGCTTCATTTTGGTTTCTGTGAAATGGTTCCTATATAGTGAGTGCTGATGACAAAAGGTGGCACATGTGTGGATTCAACTGTGTTTCATGTGACAGTCTACGAAGTCAGAAAAAAAGTTCTGAACAAAGAAATCTAACAGTCAGGGAAGTAAAATAGTGAGGAAGCTTTTAAATTCCCACTTGAGGTAGGAGGTTCTCTCCTGACTCTTTGGTAAAGGTTTTGCTATACAGCTGCCTTCCCCTAGTAAAATCCCTAGAAAAGTTTGACATATAAAAATGTGGGTTTTGTCTTGAACAGAAAGTTCTGCTGGTGGCAGGATCCCTGGGTAGCTGCTCCCCTTACTGCTCGCAGCTCAGGGCTTTCACATCTGCTCTTTTATATGTGAGGGGCCATGGGGCTTGGGTGAGCTGAGCACAGCAACAGCTGAGAGATGCCAGAGGAGTCTTTGCCAGAAGAGGTGTCAGGGCTGTGAAGGCTGTCAGGGCTGTGCAGGCCCTTAGCTGAATAGTTACACTACAAAGCAAAAGCAAAAGTGCTCTTTTTGTTTTATTTTCTTTGCTTTTTTAATGGAAGGATAAAATCAGATTAGTTTCGTGGGGGTTTTAGAATAGTGCTTAGTGTTCTTCATTTGTAATGGAAGCATCCAAGATGCTGTAAAATTTAAAGAACTAAACCCGTGCATTTTGGGTAGCGGGACCTTCTTAGATTGCCAAGGTAGCTTACCTGAAAAAAAGAAACTATAAAAAGTAAGCAGCCCAAGCTGCATGCCTGTACCTCCTGCTTCTTGCTTTGCCACCTCTTCAATTAAATCTGATAGAAGTCACAAATAAGTAGTTATAGTAACAAGAACAGATTTTCCTTACAATGTTCTTTTCTTCCTGCCAAGTAAAATAGAATGTAACTTTGACTTTGAATGGTAAATCTAAGGTATTGTAAGCTATAATACCTCTTAACTGTGGGCAGTTGTTCTGTGATGACAAGGGATGTTGACTACTCTTTTAAGTCCTACCAAACACAACAAAAGAGGCATAGAATTATGAACTAATGAAATATTCTTGCATGTGTGACCTGCAGTTTAGTTCAGAAATAATCCTACAAAATATTTTTATTATGGAGAATATGTCCTTCAAAAACCAAGATGACCCCACTTGTTTTATGCCATTTTGTCTTGGTTGCCTTTCTTTTAGGTTCTGCAATAATGCTTCCCTGATTTTTCTATTAAAAACTTGAATTAATTAATATTTAAAACATGAAAGTAGCCATACTGGGTTGGACCTAGGGTCCAAACAGCTTGGTATCTTCCTGTGAAAGCAATCACTAACAGAAGCTGAGGAAAAGAGGATAAATATGGGAGAAATACAGAGTGATCCTTCTGCTGAAATGGCTTCTCAGATTTTGGCAGCCTTTACTGTATAGCCTTCCTGTGCTGGATGTTTTATCCCTGTATGGATTTCTCCTTCATAAATGAGCCTAGTGGCTTTTAAAACACGTTTATACATGTGAACATCTTTTGGCAATTAGTGTCACAATTTAATTATGAGTCTGGTGAAAAAAGAAACTCTCATGATTTTCTGCTGTTTGATGATTTGGCTTCCCTATAGCACCATAAGAAATGTTCCCCTTTAGTTGTCTTTTGCATTTCCTTTCAGTCTTTTCCTCTCAAGTCTATTTGATTATTTTTTGTCTCCTTGTACAAAAATTTTTTTTTATCATCTTTGTTATTCTCTATACCCCCTCATGATTCTACCCCATTCTCGTTTGAAAAAAGAGAGAAAAAACACACCCTGCTCAAAGTGGTGTTACATTCTGGATTTATACATTGGCATAATTACATTTTCTGCATCACCTCTTGTTTTCTCAGTATTCCCAAATGTTGATTCATCATTTTTTTCCCCTGCCACTGATCTGATGTTCTCAAGGAGTGTTTTTCAAACACCACTTGAAGAGGGTGTCATTCTCTTTGGAAATGCTTGGGTTTGTGTTTTTGCATAGTTTTCAATGCTGTTACAGGAGAATGTCAGAAGGAACAGCATGGCATCTATACACTTGATCTTGCTACCTCTCCCACTTCGAGCACTGCTCAAGTATTTTGTGGCTTACCTTCTGTCAAAAACAGAATCGCAGAGGAGCAGTACTCCACTCCTGAACCTTTCATTTTCAGTGATGCATTGCAGTAAGAGCGACGTGCCGTTGATTTCTTCAGCTTTCATCTTTCCTGCAGAGCGCTCTTAAGCTGTTAACATCGGGGACGTGGTGTTGTAAGCACTCCCTTGCACTGAGATGCACGTCGAAGGGCTGTGCATCATTTCGGGATAACCCGGTTGCTGTGATGGAGAGCCGTACGCCGATTTTACATCCTCTTCGCGCCCCCTAGAGGGTTTTTCTCTGCTGCATTTCTCAAGATCGGGCTTAAACGTAAACAAATATTTTCCTTCACTTGTTATGCTCAAGAGCCTATTGCTCTTGTCAGCATTTTCACTCCAAATGGAAAAACTTAGGACAGCTACCAACATTCTGGTTAGACTGCACAAGAGAACACTGAGTTCTCTTTGTACCTGGAGTTACTTTAGTTCAAACTATTTACCTACTTCTGCTGGAAGGGGCGCATTAATGACGTCCAGACACCTGTTCTGATGCAGTCCTAGCTGTTTAAAAGCATTTGTACAAGGTCCTATTACCCACATGTAACAGGAAGCTTTGTTTGTGCTTTGTTTCAAGTACTTTCCTAGAAGATTCCCTCAAAAGTGCACTTCTTGCTTTCTCTTTGGGCTTTGTCATCAGTTGCAAGTCTCAGTGTTTCCTGGACTTTCCTGGTGTTTTCAGAACCTCTTGGTGGGTCATAAATGGCTCTACCAGATGTTATCCAGAGCAGAGTTTTTCTTCTGTCCACATCTGGATCACCCTGAAAGGCTATTTCAAGTCCCCAAAAGACAACCAAATTGTAGCTAATGATAGCAGAAATATCAGCTGCCAGTAATTTCATTCAGAGCATTTTACACTTAAGGGTTTCAGTTTTGTTCTCTGCACAGGTTGACATGACAAGTGTCAGAATGACAGGTGCTTCTTTATATTTTAGAAGTCCTTGACCCAACTGCAATTGTTGGCTGGAATTTATATCTCACAATGAACTATTTGCTAGTTTATGTGTGCCATGGACTTATTCAAGACTTAAGTAACTTTTATTGTCTGAGTGGGAAAAAGGCGTAACTCCCTGAATTTCTAATGCTGGTGTAGTTTTTCCTAATGACAAGAGTGGTTCTAAAAAATGCTGTCTAGGTGGGTTAAGCAGTATCTGTGTGATTTGCCAAAGCAGAAACATTTCTTTGCTAAAGACAATACCACTGTCTAATCAAGCTACAGCTGCATCTGCATGTTGAGTTAAACATGTTTGTGTTATTTCAGGTTATAGCTCAGCAAGTTACAGATGAGAATTTGCAGGAAGGTCGCCTCTACCCTCCACTAGTCACCATTCAGGATGTGTCACTGAAAATCGCTGTGAGGGTAAGTCATTTGAGCCTTTTGTGGCTTTTTGTCTTCCTGCCAGGTCTACATAGTTTGATTTTATCACTCAACACACCTTCACACAAGTTGGTTTATGTCAATCGATATTAGACACGTAGCAGTTTCAAAATTAAATTTAAATGCGTAAATGTAAAGGTAATCCAGCTACAAGGAGAGCTGTGGAACTGCAGTGTGTTTGTCTGTAGAGCACAGACTCTGCTGTCCACCACAGCCATGCCAGCTGCACAGCTGAAGGGCTTTTGGCCCTCCATGGTTATCAGTTCCAACTTTTTGCTTGTCTTCTGTGACTTTTTTTCTACAATTACTGTTTGCTCTCTTTGTCACCTTACTGTGAGTAATTCCACTTCATATTCTTTTGAAAGAATAATAAGGAACCCTCATGCTTGAAATAGTGTCCATAGCTTCACTCATTCTGTATATTTAAGAAAAAAAATCCTTCTCAAAGTTCATGTCTTCTTAGGCAAGTGGTAACTCTGTTCTATAGATGTGAAAATGTTAAACTCCTCAGGCAAAATCAAACTGGCTCTGTGTTTGGCAGAACTACAGTGATAGAAATTCCTCCTCTATTTGAATGTGTTATGTAAAATACAAAAAAAAAGGAAAATGTTACCAAGTGATTCTTTCTGCCTGTTCTCTGTTGAAACTTTATTCCTGCAAATACGTACTCTGGCTCATACAACCCAAGAGGTTTAGCAATGGCCTCTGCCTTTTCCAGGATAGGAACACTATCAAAATATTTTGGAATACCCAGCATTGGGTATTCAGACCTTATTCAACCATAATTATGTGCACAGACCTGAAGATAAGCCCATATATAAACACCCGAAATGCTTCTCAATCAAATTGAGTTGGGATTCAGATTAATCCTAGAAAAGAAGTCTTAATAAGGTGACTTTTGGTTTCAGCTTCTCACCAAACTAAAACATTTATATTTTAAAGAGAGCTAAGGACAGCAGGAAGAATGTCTCCCTTTTATTCAAAGGAAGAGCATTAGAGTGTTTGCCAAATACAATTTCAAGCGGATCTTTTCACAGTGCTGCTGCATAAAACCTGTCTGCCAGACTTCCTTCGTTTCATAGATGAATGTCCAGTCTGAAGATATTTGTTTCTCAAGAAGGTGATCTTCAGATATGAGAGGCTACTTTTATGTCTTGAGAGAGCTCCAACCCCTTCTAAACTTTCGTTGCAGCTGTATTTGTGATGCATAATTTATTCACTTAGGTATGGTCTGGGTGAGGAAGGGGCGAGCAGATATTTGTATTTGCCCCAGCCATCCTGTGCACGGTACAGGATTATTTTTTCCCATGAGTTTACTTTTTTTGAAGTATATTATCAAGCTATGGCAAATACTAAATTTCTCTAATATGCAAGGAGCATGGAAGCTTTGAACAAATCATGCTTTTCTTACAGTGCTTTGGGAAGATGGTAAACCAGGATAAAGCGATGATAGAAAAGCAGAAATTGTATCTCAGTGCTTGGGGCTTGTGGAATGTTTCATCCACCACTGCACAGTAAAAGCTAAGATACTACTGTGCAAGGAGGAGCACTGTATTTGTAACAGTCTGAACATGTAATCCTGCTCAAAACTAGCCTGAGTCAGACCCACTCAAACATCATCCTGTTCTAGTCTTATTCACGGGGTACTAGCCTGGATCCAATGTGGAGACAGGTGACTGCCAGCATCACAGAGGGTGAAGTCTCATCTTGATTTTGAACTAAGTCCTACTTTTAAATCTGTTAAGTGTACTCAGATAGTTTATCAGCTCTAATTAGGATTTTAATGCATCTTTCCAGATCGCAGAAGAAGCCTACAAGAAAAACACTGCTTCCACCTATCCTCAGCCCAAGGACCTAGAAGCCTTCATCCGCTCTCAGGTGTACAGCACTGATTACAACAGCTTTGTGGCTGACTCCTACACCTGGCCTGAAGAGGCCATGAAAGTGAAACTGTAAATATTTAATGAAGAATGAGCAAATCAGCTGCAGTTAAAAAGCATTAAAATATTGAGGTTGTCTCTGTGTAGGAAGCCTAAGAATAGCTAATTTTTTAAGATGCAGAAAAGTTTTTCTAAATCGTAGTATTTGGTTAGAAACTCAGATCAAGAAATCGTCAATTATCAATCAGAAAATAAAAATTAATCTGAGAAATATATTTATGTTTGGTTATTTTGATTGTTATTTTAATTGAGATATCCTACACTACAGTTTGACAGATCTTTTTGAAATAATTGGTTGTATATTGAGTCAAGAGTTTTGTCACAAACATCAATGGGAACTTAAGCAGATAAATGGACAGTTAAAAAATGCATGTGATATTTTATCCACTACCAGTCACAATGTAATTTGCACAGTTTGTGAACCTATTATTTAAAAAACCCCCAAACTTTAAACAGCCGTAAGGTTAGAATATTTTATTCCAGAGAAAATCCTTAGTGGACACTCTTGTGTGGAGTAATGAAATGAAAATATTCTACAAGAACCAAACCTGCAGAACCTTTTGTTCACATCTAATTAGAACATTTTAACATTACTAACAATAACATTTAACATTACTAACATTTAGCATTAGCTAAGGTAATGTCCTGTATAAGACTAAGGATTTCATTCTCCCACCAAGATGACCACTGTTCTGATCCATTGCAAATGTTTAGCCTAGTTGCCTGAACTCCATGTTACTGACAAAAAGGGAGTATCAAGATGCCAGGAATAGACTTTGAGGAATTACTAGTTGTTAAACAATTACCACCCCAAGAAAAATGTAATATGTTTTCTGAATGGTTCTGGAAACAAAGTATACTTGAACATTTTTTCTACTATTTCTTTCTAATCTTTACTAGAGAGATTACCTCTAGAAAACCAAACATTGTCTAGCCCCTCAGCTCTGTCACAGCTGCAGATTACAGGTCCCAAATTGAGGCACTTTCTCCCTCACTGCCTAATGGGAACTCTGTCAACATTTTTTGCCTCGCTGTGCTTTTGGTAGAAGTTATGATCACACAAACAGTACACTTACCACAGTGAAGGAAAAGACATTAATCATATTCTGAGCAACCAGAAATACTCTGCAGTTCAATGCCATCCTCTACATTTCAATGTATTGCTATTGTGAGAAGGGTATTAAAACACTTCTATGTGTTTCATTCAAAATAAAATGATATCTGTTATTTGTGTTGTCATCAGCTGAGTGTGCTGAAACACAGTCTTTAAATAGCTGCTGTTGAGTGCCTGAGTGTTGGAGTCGATCAGCCAGACCTCTGCAGCTCAGCAGTAAGTCTGCTTTTATTGCTTGGTGCCCATTTTCACATTAAGACACTCAGGCGCAGAGTGGGAGGTGGTGGGCTGGTGGTCCTTCAAGGCACAGCTGCTGGGGACTTTCCAGTAGTGTTCTTCAACTACATATTTTATTGATGACCTTTAAATATGATCATGCATTATAAACTGGAACACTCACTATCCACATCCCCACTCAGCACGCTTCCCTGCAGGAAAACACTGCCTAATGAACCATTAATAGCATTGCCTCTTACAAGATTCTGGAAAATTCTCTCCATACTAATTTGACATAGAAAGGATTCTTCAAGTTATTTGTATTTTGATGTAATATTAAGTATATATATAGGGGCTTGTTCCTATTTTCTGTATTTTACATGTATTTCCTTATATAATGTAGGGGGCAAAACTAAACTTTGTCTCATCTGACCCATTTTAATTTCCAAGGTGTTAGGCCTAACACTGTAAACATGAAATGCAATGAGTTGAGCAATGAGAAATTGTTATTAACATAACCAGACAGGCACTCTGCCGCGTGACAGCCTTGTCTCTAAATTGAAGAGACAAGGATTTGATGGATGAGCCACTCGGTGGGTAAGGACGGTCGCAAAGAGTTGCAGTCAATGGCTCGATGTCCAAGAGGAGACCAAGGAGAGTGACATTCCTCAGGGGTTGGTGTTACCACTGTCGGTGACACGGACAGCGGGACCGAGTGCACCCTCAGCAAGTTTGCTGATGGCACCAAGCTACGTGGAGTAGTCAGCACACTGGAAGGAAGGAAAGTTATCCAGAGGGACCTGGGGAGGTGGGTCTGTGCAAGCCTAATGGTGTTCAAGGCCAAGTGCAAGGTCCTGCACCTGGGTCAGGGCGATGCCAAGCACAAACACAGACGGGGTGGAGAATGGATTGAGAGCAGCCCTGAGGAGAAGGACTTGGGGGTACCGGTAGATAAGAAGCTCAACATGAGCCAGTGATGTGCACCTGAAGCCAAGAAAGCCAACTGTATCCTAGGCTGCATCAAAAGCAGCATGAGCAGCAGGCTCTACTCTACTTTTGTGAGACCTCAAACAGACCATTGCATCCACCTCTGGGACACAAACATAAAAGGGACGTGGACCTGCTGGAGCAAGTCCAGACAAAAGCCACCAAAAATGATCAGAGGGCTGGAGCATCTCTCCTATGACAACTGGTTGAGAGAATTGGGATTGTTCAGCCTGGAGAAGAGAAGGCTTTGGGAAGACCTTATAGCACTTTCCAGTACCTGAAGGGAGCCTACAAGGGACTTTTTTACAAGTGCATGTAGTGAAAGGTATATGCGCTTGTGAAAAATACAAAGTACAAAGAAGGAATGTTTTAAACTGAAAGAGAGTAGGTTTAGATGAGATGTTGGGAAGAAATTCACACAGCACAATATGGATGAGGAGACAGAAATGTACAGTTCTTAAAACACTGTGGACTGTTTATCACCTTGCAAGTGCTTTGAGGCATGGCTCATAGAGACAAATGCCAGTTTTAGACTCTCAGAAAAGTGAACATGTCTCAAAAATATGTGATGATTCAGCACAGAAGCTGAGATTAACTACTTGAACCATTCATCTCAGATGTTAAAAGTTTCCCTTTTCACAGTAGCTGTAAGGCACAATATTTCACTGTTAGCAATGTCTCTTGCTCCCCAAAATTAGAACTCTTTATAAACAGTTTCTCTCAATTGTCTGAATGCTTGCCTTCAACACCAAATAAAATCTGAAAAATGTGTCCGCTTTGATGCTGTTTCAGGAATTCTAGAAACTGGCCAAGATCCATGTGATAGTCATTCCTCAGGCCATAATCACCATGTGCCTGAAACTGCAGGTCTTCAAAGCCATGAAAGAGACGAAGATTATCAATGCTTCCCTCCGTTTCTATATTCTCCACATGCTTGCATGAAATATGCTTCCAGTTGGGATATCTAATGACACGCCAGAACTCTTCACAGTTTTCTCGGAGTCCCTCCACACAGATGACACCAGGTTTCCCAGTTAGGCAGAAGCCAGTAAGATTTAACTTCTTTGCACAGTCAAAAATCTTTTTCCTCAGTTCCTGCCTGTATATGTGATGGCTGTAGATCCACATGCGATGCAGCACCTCCTTAACCCTGACTTCTTTAGAAGCACGCTCAGACGAGGTCTTACTGTTTTCCAAGAAAGGCAGGCTGTTGTCCTTCACCCACTGCACAGCCTCGCATACACACAGATCTCCTGAACCCAGAGAGCTGATGTGAGAAGCCAGACGAGTATTGAGCTGCAACTGTTGCTGTCTGTGCAGAGCATCTGATCTGGCAAAGAGCTGAGGAGCCACCTGAGGGTACATATGAGGAAGGAGAACCTGCAATTCCACCTTTACCTTAAAAACAGGAGACAGAGAGAGAGAGAGAGAGAGAATTAATTCAGCAGCTACTGAAGAAACACTGGATTCTTCTTCCCTGTCGGAGGCAGATTATGAGGAGATGTAATTAAGATTGCAGCATCCTAATGACTGGAATTATTTCCACTTCCCTTTTGTCCCAATAACCCATTCTTTTGTCTGTTCCTTTTCTTCTGTTGCATCATGCTGTCACTTTCACAACACTTCCCATGTTATCCAGGCTGCTTTTGTGCTGGTCACAGAACTAATGCTATGGCTTGGGAGAAGGTACACAGTTGCTCCTGAGGGATATTTCTAGCTCAGTGTTGCTACAGCGATGAACTGTTGGAGTCAAGGGCTTTTGAGAATCTTACCCCTTACCAAATGCATGTGATTAATGAACTCAGCCCAGCTGCTGGAAAAGAAGGCCAAGAGTTACACAAAACAGTGTTCGTGATTGTACCTACTGTATATAGAGACACGTGGCAGGGGTGTTGGAAGTAGATGATCTTTAAGGTTGTTCCCAACCCAAACCATTCTATGATTCTGTGCATTACCATTATTTTAAGCAAGTCTTCACCGTAAAGAGGAATCAGGATTATAAGGGATAAAAAGATTTATGTACATGTCAGGTCAGGGAAACCTCTAGATTATCTTATCTGATCTCCTCTGAACATTGGGCTGTTGAATTTCTCTTGATTATTCCTGCAGTGCCTTCAAATGGAGCACCACAGTTCTTTGGCGGCTGAACCCTGCTTCTAGTCCAGGAGCAGGGAAGGATTTATGTGTCCTCAGTGCTTCAAGCTCCTGTAGACCATTAGGGGGTACTCACTACAGTGAACAGTCATATGATTAGTCCTGCAGAGAGAAGTGAATCATGAAATGACTAATATCTTTCCTAGCTCCTTGACAATCTGCTATGGAAAAAAACCCAGTACTCCTACACAAGCCCTCCCTACATAGTTCATAAAACTCTCTGAAGGTTGGTGAAAGGGTGCATTTTAGAAAGGTACCTAAGCTCATACCTAAAGTTTCCAAAAAACCATGAGGTCATCTCATTACCCAGTAAATTGTTCTAATGTTTGATTACCTTTATTCCAAGGAAAATGGCTTTTAGGCTGAGTTTGTCTGTTCTCAGTTTCTAGTCACTGCATTATATGCACTCAGACCTGTGTTCTCTGTGCAAGTATTTACATCAATTGGATCAATCCCTTTCTTCAGTCAGTTAAATTATTGTAACTCCTTATACTGCAAGTTTGGTTTCTCTGCTCATAGGCTGGCTTTGTTTTAGTCTTCGTGTGACTCCTCGTAATTGCATTCTGCCAATCAGGCTATTTTTACGTTACTGCATTTCTAACGGAGATGGATGAATGTTAGCAGCACCTGAGATTTTCTGTTACTCTTGACATTTCAAAAAGCAAACAGAAATGAGGTGGCTTTTTTACCCCCTTTTTTTCCGGGCATAGTTTTGAAGTGTGTGCAGAGGGAGTAAAGACAACACCACCCATGAACGAGTCTCCTTGGCAGCTCTCACCTTCGCCTCCCCTACATCAAGAGCAACGCGATACTCCAGCTGTGGGGGAAGGGCTCCGTCAGTGTTCCTCAGGTAGTGCTGGATGCTGGGCACGGCATCCTCATCCAGACTGAACTCCTCTTTTTTGGGAAACATCGAAAGGAGCATTTCCACTTCCAGCAGCTGGAGCTCCAGGCATTCTTTTACCGTGACAGCCATTGCACTGCCCTCCATGCACGCCTGCAACGAGAGGGCTGGAGTCAAACCCCGGGGTTTGGCACACGGTTTACCGCATGCATGGGGTTTACCACAAGGAAGCCCCACAATTCCTTAAGGGCAGAATTTGGCTGGACACACAGCACTCAGCAGCCGGGCCCTCACAGCCCCGCACCGGGCAGGGGTGGGCAGGGATGGGCAGGCGGAGCCCTGCGGGCCCTGCGGGGCTCAGGCATGGAGAAGAGCACGGAATGGAGCCTCGCGTTGATGTGCGTGGGCAGCGATCCATTATTTATGTTATTTATCAGCAGACACACCTGGTGCTGTCCGGGCGTCGTGGTTCAACCCCGGCCGGCAGCCAAGCCGCCTCCCCCACCGCGGGAGCGGGGAGACAATCGGAAGGGTAAGAGGCAAAAAATTCACGGGTTGAGATAAAGACACCTCCATAGGGAAAGCAAAAGCAGCGCACACAGGCAAAGCGAGGAATGAATTCACCGCTTCCCGTGGGCAGGCCGGTGTTCAGCCATCCCCAGGACAGCAGGGCCCCATCACACTAAACGGCGATTTGGGAAGACAAACGCCATCACTGCAAATGTTTCCCCCCCTTCCTCCTCCTTCCCCCACTTCATGTACTGAGCGTGATGTTCTGTGGTGTGGAGTGTCCCTTTGGTCAGATGGGGGTGCCTGTCCCGGCTGTGTCTCCTCCCAGCCTCCCAAGCACCCCCAGCCCCCTCCCCCGCACGGCAGTACAAAAACCAGAAAAGGCCTTAGCTCAGTGTAAGCCCTGCCCAGCAGTAACAAAAAAATCTCCACATCATCATCCCTGTGTTCAGCACAAATCCAAAACACAGCCCCGTACCAGCCGCTCTGAAGAAAATTAACTCCCCCCCCAGCCAAAAGGAGCGCTCTGGGGGCGCGACTTTGGAATCCGAGCGTGCTGTCAGTGAAGCCGGGCGAGACTGGGTGTCACGGCGAGCCCAGCCCGTGTCGGACACGCCCGGGCGCTCCCGCCGCCGCCATTCCCGGACGTTCCGCCGGATGCTCCCGCGGGATGGGCGGGGCGGGGCGGGGCCTCCGCGGCCTCGGCTCCGGCGGGGGCGTGGCCCGGGCGCCACGCGGCGGCCGCTGCTCCG